>QVAJ01000340.1:67603-123572 GCA_003546035.1 Mixornis gularis
AGTCCGGTGTCTGTTTCCCCCTCGATCGAGGCGTTGCTGTTGGCTCGAAACTCTGCCGGGTCCTACCCGCAGAAATTGACTTGATTGGCTTGTTGCGTTTTGCAATTCGGTATTGCTGAACTTTCTTTCTAAATTATTTTGTAATAAACTTTTCTTTTTGAATGAAAAGTTGGTTCACCTATCTTTATTTATAACATTGAAGACCTCATTTTAAAGGATAAGTTTCTTGTTTTGTTCCCTATCTCCTTTCTCTGGTTCTGTAGGTATGAGAATAGCACATGTCTAGCAGGATAAAGTACACCTCTGACCTCCATTGTGTGCACAGGGAAAACTTTGAATACATCTTCTTGGACATACAAAAAGATGATGTATAAATCTGTCTTTCCCAGTCTATCATGACCTACATAAGCTCCAAATTCTCTTCAATATCTTCATTAACCTGGACAAGGGACTCAAAGGAATTCTAAATTTGCTGATTATTGTAGATTGGGAGGAGCTGTAAATTTCTTCAAGGGTAGGGAGACCCTGTAGAGAAGCCTCAACAAATTAGAGAGATGGACAACCACCAGCTACATGGAGTTGAACAAGAGCAAGCGTGATATTCTGCAGCTGGGATGGTGCAACCCTGGTTGTGTGCATAGAGTAGGAAATGAGAGCAGTGCCATGGAAAAGAACCAGCTGATGGCAAGTTGGATCTGAGTCAGCAGTGCCCTGACAGCCAGGAGGGCCAAGCGTGTCCTGGGGTGCATCAGGCACAGCATCACCAGCTGGGCAAGCAAAGGGACTGTCTTGCTCTGGTCTGCAATGAGGCGGCTTCACCTCCAGTCCTAGAGGCAGTTTTGGGCACCAAAATACAGAAAAGACATTATATTGGACAGCATCCAAAGGAGGATATGAGGATGGTGAAGGACCTTGAGGAGGAGCCGTAGGAGGAGCAGCTGAAGTTACTTGGTTTGTTCAGCCTTGAAGAGATTGAGGCGAGAACTCATCACAGTCTGCACCTTCCTTGTGAGGGGAAGAGGGACAGGTGTCACTAAAATCTGGGAAATAAAGTTTCCAACCATTTTGTTAGGTTAGAAAGTTGATATTACTTTATTAGCAGTGCCTGATGCATGGGGAATTCTCCCCAAAGCCTGTGTGCTCAGTAGCTTATGGACCAGATTATTTTCCGGAAACTAATAAATATTCATCAGGATTTTGAATACACGCATACGTGCTAATTATTTCCCTGAATTTGTTTGGGTATGGTTCTGGATCTTCTGATGAATCTTTTGTCCTTGAGAGTAGCTCAATTATGTCAAGTCATACTTCCCTTATCACTCATTGCTCTGACACACAATCCTTGTTCTCAAAACTAAGATATCAGCTAGTACATATTAATCACTGATAGAAGTAAACAAGGAACTATTAGCTGGAAGATGACTTATTAGTCACAGATATAGGGAGTTACCACAAGGCCAGGCTAATCTCTGGAATTTGTTCTAATCACTGGAGGGTACAAAACTAAGCATTAATCAAAATATAGGGATCATACACTACCTACTAAAGTTAAAAGAACTCTCCAACATCTTCCCCAATGCTGCACTGACTTCTTACAGAAGTATTGCAGAAATGGGGAACAAACCCACACAAACCTCCTTGCTTGTCCTGAAGAAGATAATTTATTGTAACAAACCAAACCCAATTTATATTCTAAACTTAACCCAAAGCAAGCCCTCATTTGGCTGCCTGCCACTGCAGAATCGCTGTTCACACATACTCAAGCAGTTCTCTGATGAAGTGGTGTCCATGCACCTCCTAGCCAACACCTGCCTCATGCTTGGGGCAAGCATACCCAGCCATACAGCCCCAACTCTGGGTACAGGACCTGGCTTGTACCTCGTTGGTACCTGAGCCATTCCCACAGTACTTTCTGTTGGGCTAGAGTGAACAAGATTCTTGTCTCCCACAAACCTGTTATAACCTCCTCTGTAACACAGACATCAATCTCTTCTCTGTGGTGACCAGTAACAGGACTCAAGGAAATGGCTTGAAGTTGTGACAAGGGAGTTTATGTTGGATATCAGGAAAAGGTTTTTCACACCAAGAAACTTTGGGCACTGAAACAGAATGCCCAGGGAAGTGGTCAAAGCACCAAGTCTGACAGATTAGAGATATGTTTGGACAATGCTTTCAGGCCCATGGTGCAATTCTTGGGGTGTCCTGTGCAGGTCCAGGAGTGGGACTTGGTGATCCTGATGGGTCCCTTCCAACTCAGCTGATTTTGCGGTTCTGTGGTTTTACCTCAAATCACAGAAAGCTGAGAAAAGCCAACATTTTCAGAAATCTTCTGGACCTGAGTCCAGGCCTTCCAAGGATGGCTAGTAGCATTTTAATTTTTACTGATGTGTAGCACATTGTAATGCCAGAACAAACTCTGGAATTGTAAGACAGTACCAGAAACCATGACACTGGTATTGCTGTATGAAAATGATCTCCCTCCTGTTGAGCAGGGATCCAGTGGAAAAAAAAAAATCTAGTGAAATACAACCATCTCTGTAGTGTAAGCTCTGCACAACACTGAACCATGCTATAGGAACACGTGTGATGGACTTACCAGATGTCTTGTAAAAATTTATGCATCAGTAAGATGGTGTTGCACTGTACAGTATCAAGATGCCTTGGTCAAGTTTTCAAAGTTTCTGGGAAGCTGACAGCTCTTAGAAGCAAGTGCTGAAAACCTCTGGAAACCTTCTCTTTCCATTTAAGAGCTTAAAAGCTCCCTCTGATTGCATTAACTAGAGACATTAGGATTAACATTGTTCACCTCAACAACTGTTACCTCATCCAGGACAATTATGTGTGAAAGTGAAGCTAGGCTTCTAGAGAAGAGATATTGCTTTTTAAAAATTACTTATGCAGTGCGGTAAAGGAAGATTTCAGGATTATAATCCTTCAAGTTTTTCTAAATACTCAGTAATACAGATGCCGAAGCATCTGTAGATGGTGACCAACTACAAAATTGTGTTTGATTTAAAATGTATGGTTTACATATTAAAAAGAAAATTCTTTTTATACATCCTTCAGAAAGTAGGAGCATACAAAGAGAGGGGAAAAAATGAAGATGAAAAATAAACAACAAACTAAGACATATTTTCTGACAAATGAACAAAAATTATAGTTGTCAGACCTCTAAGGAGTTCCATGGTTTTATTCTTAGCTTTCTTAGGAGACATGGAAAATACTAGACAAAAATTTCTTGATCATTGGATACTATCAATAGGAAATTGTAACACTGGTGTAAGTCAAAAGTTCTATTTACTCTTCTTACACTTCAATTACAGCTCCTTTAGATCAGCTAATATGCTATTTATTTGCTATTTACTAAAAACTGGATGTGGGCACAATAAGTGAAAGAATAAGCATTATAAAAAGAGGTTTAGTGAGAGAGGACACATACCTACCTTCATCCTGTTATTCCATACGGTTTTAGAATGTTACAGTTGATATTAACACTGATAGAGCAGTCTTTGTAATAGAGGAAAATTGCAGAGTGGTAGTCTTTAGGCAGTTTCCACTGTCATTATGTTATTTTGTACCTAAAGCAGCATCAGCAAGAATCTTAATAAAGGATGAAAGCTGAGTGGCATCAAGACTATTAAGAAAGAAAGAAACAAGGGTAGACTTACAACACCTGCTGCTTAACAGAGTGAGGAAATATACTCGGGGAGGGGGAGCAGGTATTTTAAGCAACTTCCAGCACTTCATGCATTATTTAGGTCATTCTCCTATGTAACTTACACAGAGGTTATCTGTACTCATCAGCAGACTGTATTTGCAGGTGCTCAATGCACTACCATTTGTAGTAGTACATTTTCAGTAGTATAGTCTCTTGGTTGTTTTTTTTTGTTTGTTTGTTTTATCAGAATGGCATGTAATGACTTTGGACAGCATGTTATCCAAAGCATAGGGAAACTAAAACTAGTAATCATGCAAATCAATAAACTTGATTTCCAAATATCACATCTGATGTTACGTTATCAGCTTACTGCCATCTTGTTTCTAAGATTACAGATTGTTTATTCTAACCAAATAGGTAGGTATTAGAGCATTTTTATGTCCCTTCAGCAAGCATATATTTTTTAAAAAATCTTTACTGGGATCTTGTTGAAAACAAGTCCACCCGCTGGCAAAGTGCATTGTGACATACAATTATAGAGAGCTCAGCAATATAATTTTCACACAGATCAACACTTTTAGATTCCCATCACAATTCTCTCTTTGTGTTGGCTGATAGAAATGAAGTTTTCACGTTGAATTAGCTCAGCTAGGGTGGAATAGCTCAAGACAAGATTTAGACAAAGAATGAAAACAATCAGAATTTCTAGAAAATATTTCCAAAGTCCTATAAAAACACACAACAATACCTTGTAAGACTAAAATGTCGTTATTTTTGTAAGCAAATATTTTGAGATATGCTTTTTCAGATAATGCTTCTGGTTATGCAAGATACCTTCTGGTGAAGGTATTCACTCAGCTCAACAGGTCTTTCTCTCTGACGTGATCCTGCTGTTCTTATCTCTACTTCCCTGAAATAAAATGTTAGCTTTCAAAAATTAACCACATAGCAAGGTTTTTGTGTACAAAGTCTCATTTTAAAAAATGTGATACGATCTTTTTACTTTTATATTGTGTTCAGTCTGAGCTGAACATAATCCTGGAGCTAGAGGAACCATCTGGGAGTATATTCTGATTTCCTTATTTGGCTTCGCAACTCATAGCTTGGAGGTTCCATTAAAACTTTGTTCCAACTGCTGTGACAAAGTTGTATCTGAAATAGATTAGTTTTTTAATGTTGTACTAATGGCAACCACAGGGTAACTGTGCTAGAACATTCAGCAAATACTGCTTTGATATCACTGCCACACCATGTGTCTGGTTAACAAATATGATATGACCCACTAAACCCAAATTTTTTTCATGTCAATAAACCTTTTGCAGTTTTACATAACGTTATCATAGCATTTGGGACCATTACCTTAAATTTCCACCTTTTAATTTTGTCTTAAATATATTTCCTTTCAAACAGTTAAGTCTTTCTATGGTTTTTCATGCTTTAAAATAAGATGTAATTGTCATATAAATCATCTGTGCATTGATATTGTTATGAGGAATATCTGTATAAAATAATTTGTGCTAGAAATAAAATAATATAAAAGGTCAAAGAGAAGACAAAAGCTGATGCTGGGAAAGCTGGTCTGCACAAGTGAGGGGACAGGTGGCTCCAGGAGAAAGAAAAGAAATCAACAAGTGAAAGGGGAATGGCAACCACGGAGATGGGCCATCAACGGTGGCCTTAACGACCAAAAGCACACGCTCATCAAGACTGATCCAACCAATAATGTCTTCTCGGAAATCTCATCTGTTCACCAGCTCAGCCCAGAAACCTATTCAGGAGAACTGGAGTCTCAAAAGAGGACACATGAATATACAATCTGAGCAAAGGTGGACAAAGGAACCCTGCCTCGGGGAACATAAACTGTATAAAAACTGGACCCTTGGTGACAGGATTTGTGAACGAGGGGGGATAGGTGCCACAGAGGCCTGTCCAGCGTTCACCCACAGAGGCCTGTCCAGCGTTCACCCAGTATTGATCCCAGGATCGGGACTGTTGTTTTTTCGTGGCTTTCTGTGTTTGCTGTTACATGAATAATAAATGTTACTTTTATTTTATAAATTCGGCTGTTTCATTTATAACACTATGTATACAGAAGTTGTCTCATTTTTGTGACTCTTCACATGATCATCCTCCTTTTTCATTTGGATTACTTGAATATTAATTTTCAACCTGTTTCATATAAATGTACAATGCAGAGGTATTTGAGAATAAAATAGAATTTTCTCTCGAAAATTAACCTGGAAAAATGTATGTTTGACATTCAACAAGGCAAATATAAATTTGATGCATAAGAGACTGGGCTAAAAAAAAGAAATTACTGTAACCTAGAACAATTATTTTCCTAAAATTAATTCTAGGTGTCTGGAGAAAACCCAGCAAGGAGAAGAAAAAATATTCTTGTTGCAAATCCTTATGCTGCATGTAAGAATGTTCCAGTTCAACGTTTATGAGAGAAAATCCAATACATGTTTAGCATAGTTTTTTGCACTGAGTAACTCTACTCAAGAAGACACAGGGTCTTTGAAGTCATTACCTTCCAATCAACAGTAATTGCACATAACTTTATTTGGTATAATTCACATTTTTTTCAAAAAATTAGAATTATTGCAATTCCTACTCTTAAGTGAACTACATAGCCCTTGAATTTCAAAAGTGAAAACTTAAAGCACTTGTATGTTGTATGTATGACATGCATTATTGTAGAAAATGAGGTTTAAACAACTTTTAGAGGTTAAGGTATAAAGTTAGAAGTTGTTAGTTGCAGAATCGTAAAGTTGAGGTAAGAAACTGTCTGTATTCATTTTGAAACTTTTACTTTGGGAATGTGTTTTATCATGACCATTCTGTCAGTCTGGAATGCGGTTTCCATGGTAACTTAGGACTTCTGGCTATCCTTATCACCCCTCAAATCCTTGACTACCTTACCCCCCCTCGCTCATAGCCTCCCCTGCAAGCAAGTTCCAACAAGCCTATATGGTAATTAGAAATCCCAGGATGCAACACCTCAAGAAAATCGACACAACTTCCAAAATCAAACAATAATTCTCCCTAACAACAACCCAAAACAGAGGTAATGGCAACAATAAAGACAGGAGTGTGAAAGCCAACAGATCTTTATCTCAAAACCAGCCGTCCTTATCTAGCTGTGACTGAAAGATATTCTAAATGACTGACCCCTCAGCAGAAACAGACTGGAATGGGGAATTTATCGGGAGCTTGTCTTCCATGAGGGGGAGAGGCTAATTCCCCACCCGGCGTTGTAAGCGGCAGGGTGCCCAGCCCCCCTCCTTCTCAGCACTTCGATGAAGAAGATCCTGCTCTCCCAAGCACCTATTTATATAAAAGAGCTGATTCTTTAATAAAGGCATATAAAGGAGGAAACATTGTCTCCTGCCATTATTACAATTTTATTACATTATGGTAAAATGAAGAGAAATAATTACACAACTAATCAACAATTATTCTGCAAAATTTCATCTTGCTCTCCCTCACTGTGTTTGGGAGTTTTAAAGCACATTTCTTGTTACATCACCAGATTTTCAAATAATTATTAAAGGATATTTTATATATCTGAATTTTTCAACTAGTTTCTTATCTGTGAATAGTCATTTCATTATCTTTCATTTCATTTAGGGTCTGAAAGTGAGTCATGGTTTAATCACAGCTGGCAATTAAGCCCCACACGGGTGTGTCTTGGTTTGGAAAGACAGGTGACTGCCAGGGCAGGCGCCTCCCTTGGAATGGAGAATGTAAACCCCCTCCCTCTGAATTATCGTAATTTTGAAATTAAGGGGCTCTCAGGCAAAGATATGAGGATAGGAATAACAGTTCTTTACTAGTATGTATAACAAGGTAAACAAACAACAATAACTATGGCATTAACAACAAAAAAACCACAAAAAACAACAACAAAAACAGGAACCTCGTGAGGGCCTTCTCGGCAGAGACAGGAGGGGATGGAGGAGAGGCTTTGCTTCACCAAACCCTGGGGCAGTCTGATCCCTGTGACTCTGCAGGGCTCTGAGGAGCACCAAGATGGAACGGCAGGAATGAGCAGAAATCCCGGGCTGGTGGATGAGATGTATCAGAAGCTCCTCGGTGTAGCTGGATCTGTGGGGATGTCCCGGCAGGGCAGAGGGTGTGGGGCTACAGCGTAGCCAAGGCCCAGGGCAGGGCGGAGAAGCGGCGGGGGCGGGACAGCGGCGGCCCGGCTCCAGCAGGGCAGGAAAAGGCGAGCTCAGGATTCCCGGGCACATGAGCAGATTATGGTAGGTTCCTAGGACTGGACTCCAGTGGTGACAGTGGTTACTTACTCCCCGCAGTAAGTAACAGCTTGCCCATCCTCATTCTGATGCAGCTGCCCCCAGCCCCATCCTTTACCTGCCCCCAAATCTCATGATATCTTCCCCCTCCAAGAGAAACTCCCAGAGATAGAAAGAAATATAGCCAGGTGCTACACTCCACTCCTTTAGACACTTCTTTTTGTTTTAAGTATCCATAAGTACCCAGTAGTTAGTTTCCTAGCAACTTATGAGAAGAAAATCTATAAGTAAAAAAGAAACAGATCTAACCTCCAACAGGATGATCACTTAATCCCTCCACCTGGTGAGAAGGGGGAGAGAATTAGAAAGGTAAAAGTGGGAAAACTCTGGGCTGAGACAGTTTAATAGGTAATGCAAATCCACAGATACAATCAAAACTAAACAAGGAATTCATTCACTGCTCTTCTTCATTGACCCCAGGCAGGTGTTCAGCCATCCCCAGGGGTGCAGTGCTCCTTTGTACATAAATAACTTGGGAAGACAAATGACATCACTTTAAATGTCCCTCTTTCCTCCTTCCTTCCCTAGCTTTACATGGTGAGCATGATGCCATATGGTCTGGAATATCCCTGTGGTCCCTGTGGTCCCCTTTTCTGGCTGTGTCCCATCCCAATTCCTTGAACTTCTAGCCTGATCAGAGTACCTGGTTGGGTGAGGAGATGAAAAGCCCTTGTGCAAGCCCTTCTCGGCAATAACTAAAATAGCCCCATGTTATTAACACTGTTTTCAAAACAAAACATGGGTCCATAGTAGCTGATGTAAAGAAAATTAACTCTACCTCAGCTAAAAACCACCACAAAGGTCAGACTGACAGCATAGGAAGCTCATATGCCAACAGGTAAAACAGCAGCAGTACGTTACGGGTTTCCACAAGCTTGTCTCTGGAAGTCTAACACAAGGGAATAGCGTGTCCTAGAAACAGGGAGATTTTTTAAGCTTGTGCAACATACAGCAGGTTGACTAACCCCAGTATTTGATGTTAGTTAAAACTTACAAAAATAACTCCTAATTTCTAAGGCAAGAAAGGCAACCTTAATTTCTAAGAAATCTGATTAGTTTTTCTAAAGATTTCTACATTGAGTAAAAGCAGGGACTCTAAAATCAGAACACTGAAACAACTATAAATCTTATTTCAAAATATTTTAAGCTGAAAATAGCTTTTTTTCCACAGAATGGTCCACCAGTTATTCTGTGTCAATGACTGACCATTTCAGAACATGCTATACAGAGAGAATGCACTCAGGGGAACGAAGTTTCACTCTACAATATTTTAGTTGTTTTAATGGCTGCTGCTGTAATACAACAGAACTGGGTGAAAGTATGAGTCTGCAGAACTGAGACCATAAACTGTTGCATCCTAGAAAAAGAAATTCTGAAGAAATGCCATTTATTGCTATCCTCACATTCAAGTATGCTGTAGAGCAGCAGTGGATGGTGGCAACATCCAAAGCAATCAAACATCTAGAAGGCATGTCAGTGCAGTAGACAAAATATTTGTATGGAAATCTGACACTGAAGAGTAAGTACTATGTTGGTAACTTTTATGTATGGGAAATAGTAGCTTTGAGCACTTTTAGCTTCTGTGGAGCTTAGCAGTCCCACAGAATAGCTTGCTCACTCCCCACAGAGAGACTGGGGATAGTCAGAGGTGTGAAGTGCAAAAACTTATGGGTTTATATAAAAACTGTTTAATAGAAAAAGGAAAAGTTCTGTGTACAAAGAAAAACAAGGAATTCATTCACACTGTCACATGGTACTCAGCTATTTCCTGGACAGGAGAGATTCATCACATATAACAGTTACTTGGCAACAAAACCTCCAGAATTTTGAACATTTGAAAGGCAGAGATGTTTATTGCTTCTGCACAAGGAGAGCAAGCAAGTTATCCCACATAAACCTAGTATTGCCTGGGTTGAGATGCTCTCATTGCCCATTATGGTTCCTGTCCTGATGTAGGGCAAATTTGGGAGGAAACCTCCTAATGGGGTCCCTCTGGGAAAGCAAACCCAAACGGCCCCTCCCCCATCAGGTCAGGGAAAAAATCTCCTTAGAGAAAAGTGGAAAAAACTATTTATTCAACAAAGTGCCCACAAGCACAAAAAAATGAACAAAATGAAACAATAAAACCTCTTGCCATTCCGAAGAGAGATGGCAAAACTGAGAGAAGTGCTTGCCGTGGGTTAGCTCAGCTCGCTCAGTCTCATATCAGTCCCTCTGGCACTGAAAAATGCCGTCCTGGGTCCCAGTGGGCTACAGGTGTGAGCTCCCAGTGCTCTTCTGGGTTTTTCAGTCCAGAGCAGGTTTAAACAGTCCCAAGAAAAAGAAAAAAAAAAAAACAGCACAGTGAGCTTCTCTGCCTCAGCTAGCTAAACTAAGTAAAAGCGAAAAAAGATCTCTGTCCCACTGTCTGTCCATGCTTCAGAGTAACACAGTCCGGCAGCTGGAATGTAGAAGAGTCAGAGCAGTTTCTCAAAAACAAACTCTGTGCTTCTCCTTCCCCTGCTTTGCTCTCAGAACCAGTCTTAAAGGCACAGAACATAATATCCAACATAAACAGAACAGGGGACTGGGGATACATGCATCATAAAGTCACCCTGAGACAGTTTCACAGTTTGTTTAACTATAAGAGAAGATGGTATTTCATGGTTCTCTTCCCAGACTTTCCTGAAAGTGTGTAAAGATAAAAACATAGAATTGTTAGGATGGAAAGACCTGTAAAATAACCAAGTAAAACCACTAACCCAGCTCTGCCATGTCCACCACTAAACTAGGTCCTTCAGCACTGCATTTTCATGACTTTTAAATACCACCACTTCCCCAGGCAGCCTTTTTCAGTGTTTGACAAGCTTTTGGGGGAGGAATTTTTTCCTAGTATCCTATCTAAACATCCCCTGGTGCAACTTGAGACCATTTCCTCTTGTTCTATCACGTGTGACTTGGGAGAAGAGATTAACCCCCATATTATTACACTCTCAGTTTAGAGAGCAGCCTGCTCTCTGCATTACTACTGATACAGGCCTGGTGCCAGCTTGCTAGCTTGTGTTTAGTTGCTGTTGACAAGCATCCACAGGTCCCTTTCCACTGGATTGCTTTCCAGCCACTCTGCCCCTGCCTGCAGCACTGCAGACGTTGTGATCCCTAAATATCTGTAAAGCTTTGAAGGGTGAATATGTTGGGAACAATCTAATAAAAGATTGCAGCCCTGTCTATAGTAGAAAGACAGCTCTTTATTCCCACAGGGCAAGCAAGCTGGGCTAATTAGTGTGGAGAAACACATAAATTTGAAAATTCAACAGTGGCTTGGGTGGATATAGGTGCACTTCTGTAATACAGTCACAATGTAATTTGAGCAGCAGGAAAAGTCTTTGCCAGGGAAGCTGCACAAAGTTTTGTTACAAAAAGCATAACAATCATACTAATAAGAGAAGAAAAATATTAGTACTACATCAATTACTTTATTACTCAGGATTTATATTAAAATGTACCGGATGCTTCAATCATTAGTTGTTTTACTATAACCGTGTGTAGTCTTACAATCACAAGGTGTGTCTCTCAGTC
The DNA here is from genome assembly GCA_003546035.1 of Mixornis gularis. NCBI lineage: Eukaryota > Metazoa > Chordata > Aves > Passeriformes > Timaliidae > Mixornis > Mixornis gularis. The sequence continues at coordinate 79,142 of QVAJ01000340.1, forward strand.
AAGTTGCTACTGTGTTATGTGAGACTTAAAATAATTTATATTGTTGTTGCACATACTCTTCTGTCATCAAAAGATCTTTGATATAACCTGGCATGTGATCATGAAATCTCAGCAAGTTCTACAGATATCAGCCCTATTTGAATTTTCCTCTATTATTCTTCCCACATGATAAAAAAAGGTCATGCAGAACATTAAGTTTTTGCATGATTGGATGCCTGAGTTCCTTCACTCCTGAAGTCTGGCCCTGGCTAGCTGTGGACCTCAGGGAAGAATCCGGGTGAGGACAAGAACAAAAGATAAAAGGTGCTCTGACTTCTCGTGGGAAATGACCCCACAGATTTAATGTAGGAACATGCTTCTCGAAGTCCAGGAGGAGAAAGAGGGAGAGACCCTTAGTCCGAGGGGTTTTAAGCCCTAAGGGGGAGGGAACGAATGGGGTCTGTTGACCAATGGGGATGGACCCAGGGGGAGGGGAGATACAGGAGGCATCAGCTAAAAAATGGTGCAAAGATATATGGGAAATATATGGGAAGGTATAATCAAGGAACACCCGGTGCAAAAATGAACCAACTACTTGGTGCAATACAACAATTGGGCAGGATACCAGGGATTTCTGTGTGCAGAATCTGCATTGCTGTGTAGAACTACTACAAGTCTCCCTGAGGGGAAGTCCAGATGTGCCTCAGGAGATGGCATCCACGAGAATATTCCCAGCGGGCAGCATAGGCATGATCATACCTGCCAAAGCTGCTCCTGCTCATTTCCTGCAGAGCTCTCAGCCATTCTGTCAGCAGACTGTATCTTCAGACATCCCTGCCCTCCTTCACAAACCTCAAAGCACACAATGCAACCTTCAATCCCTTGCTGTGCAAACATGACTTTCACAGGCTGCCAAAAAAGCCCTCACATTAATTCAGCCACACTAAAGAAAAAAAATGCCTACAAGAGCACCACATGAAGCCTTGAAGGAGACACAGGATATGTGATCCCATGTCTCATGGAAATGTTTTATTTAAAGGATGTAGACACATTTTAGGCATATCTCCAATCCACAGGACAGTGACTGCAGTTGGTCAGTGTAACACAATGTGGTTCAACAAGACATTCTTCCCGTGTGGGGCTGCAAAGGGGAATGACATCTTGCACCTCAGCACCATAAGCCAGCAATCTCCAGAAAAGCTGGTGGGAAAGGTGCTGAAAACAAATTTTAATACTTGGGGGGTAAGACTTGATCAAATGGATTGCATATATTGACATCCAGTAAATTCTTGAAGTCCTGAATGTTTCTCAAATGAAGGAAATCACAGGATATTACAGAGGCAAAAAATGTAGAAAAAGCAATAATATTTCCAGACTGATATTTTATCCTATCTTTTTGAAAATTTTCCAAAAATTTTTTAAGCTCCAAAAGCTAATTAAAGCACCATCAATAAAAACAGTTTTATGTATCTGTGCAATGTTGATGGAAAAGAGTCGGTTTCTGATCTGAGCTGCCAATCCAAAAGCTCTGGCATTCTCTAACATTTCTCCAGAGTTACAATTTTATAAGTAGCAAAATAAAGTAATTAGACTTACAAATAGACTGTGGTTTTTTTATTCCATTCACTATTGTTTTTCACCATTTATAGTGGATAAATACTGACAGGTATCAAATATAGATATTTGTTTACAAGCAAGAGTTGCTTCTTTATCTCTATGCTAAGTTCTGCCAAGAGTTACTTAGGGAAGAGCAAACAAGTAGCAGATACAGACTTGGAATAACTGGGCAACACTCAGCATAGTACAGCAGAATATTAGAAAGCTTCTGAAGTGATGAGAAAAAATCATCCATATCAAGAATCTGAGCACTTTTGTGCCATTACTTATTTAAGCTCAGGAAGGGCTCAGCGTTGCAAGGTGGAAATTGCAGTAGCATAGCTAGGACCAGAGAAAGGCAATAGAAATATATATGTATTTTCATATGTATACAAGGCAACCTAAATACCCAGCCATCTGGTCAAATAATTTAATTAAGAATAAAAACAAGAGAGAGATTTTGCTACAAACATGTAAGAAGGAATGTATGTCAGGAGAACTTACTGTTGCTGCCTTTCACAATCAGACAAATCACACAGCTCATTGCTGCCCCTTCAGCTGAATTTGGCCTTTCATAGTAGTCCTCATATTTGTACTGTACTAATGAGTATTACTTCCTTCTAAAGCATAAGCATATTTATAATTGCAGGGCCCAGTATGCCATTTCAACAGCCTGCAAATGACTTGTCACAGGATGAAATTGTTGTCCTTCCACTATTGCCACCTCCCACAGGGAATCAACAGGCTGTTACCTTGTAGTGGCAGGATCCAGGGAATCAACTAATTTGTAGATTTTAAACCCTCCATCAGGTAACACCACACCACATCTAGAAAGTATCTTTAGGTGCTGTCTAGTTGACAGGAGCATTATTCATTGGTCAGTCTCTCTCACTGTTCACATAAGTGGAAAATGCCAATACTCAACAGGGGAAAGCCAATAGGGGTCAATCAATTTCTTCTAAGCCTCTTTGTACTGCATTCAGTGTTCATGTGCTTAAATAGCTTTTCAGAACATGGTGTTGCATTGTTGAGTACAGACTGTGTCACAGTTTCTTAACTAATACATTAGTTAGTGGCAACCTAAACATTGCACTTATAATTCTTGAGCAATAGATTTTTCCTCCGAAACAAAATTATTATATATTGTCCTAACACATTTCTCTTGTTTGATAAGGAGAGTATCAAAAAGACTGTTAAACCTGTATGGATTTCTCCTCAGTCCCTACTCTATCTCTCCTCTCTTGCCTTTCATTGACTAGTCTGCCCATTCCTTTTCTTCAGAATTTTTTTAATCAATATTCTGACTTATGTAATTTGTCACTGAGAGTGATGCTACATAGTGGCACAATATGGGATTTCTCCAGCTAAAAATATTTACTGCATATACTCACCCTTTTTCACTGGTGTTATCTGCTTATTTCACAGCAAGCGTAGCTCTCTCACTAAACTTCATCAAGCACATGCTAGTTGACAGTGGAAAATTCACTTGTCTTGGGGGGATTTTGATACTGTCTCCCCTGTTGTCTGCTTAAAGTTACAGGACCCAGAAATGGGTCCTGTAACTTTGAGTTAAGCCCTAAATTAAGTTTTTAAGTTAAGTTAGGAGGAAGGGAGGAAGCTGGGGGAATTCTTTCCGTAGTTTGTATTTAAACACAAATGCTCTTCTGCACTGTCTCCCAGGTTTCTTTTTCTCAGCAGAGAGAAGGGCAGTTAAATTCTTTGCTTGTAGCTAGTTTCTTTCTGTTAGCTGAGGGAAGAAGTTTTTCCCGGGACTGTGGCTTCTCCTTCTGGAGGTGCTCAACTTTGCTCCGGTCTGAGCAGCAGAACATCGCCGGGAGCCGCCGGCCCGGCGAGGGAGGCTGTGGGGACACTGCACCCGGCTCCGGACCCCGGGAGAAGCCGAGCAGAACTCTGAATACACCAGCTTTCTCCACAGTGAGAAGATTCAAATGTTAACAGTTACTCCTTTTTTCCCCGCGCCTGTGTGCACTCCGCTTGTCAAATAAATAAGTTTTTTCACTTTCCACCAAGAAATTCCGTTCGTAGCTGAGGTGAGGGAGGGATTGGTGCAACCCGCCTTGTTTAGAGGAGATGTTCATTTCAGGACATGAACTTGTCTCAAACCAAGACATCACTTAACATTTAGATCATGAGTATGGCCTGAAATCTTCAAGTGTCAATCAGAGCTACATGATGAAATTTCTTGCACTCCTTCATGCATGTACATTTCTGATCAAAGAACTAGTAACAGCAAACACTGACACTTGAATTTCAGTATAACATAGAAATGTACTACATTCTTGCCCTTTGTCTTCTTTAGAGTTATTTTTCATGCTTTGAATATCTTTCAGATCAAGTTAGAATGAATCTATTGCCATTCTTTTCACAACCAGGTCCAATTCTTTCACATGGGACCTGGGATAACTTCCTTTACAAAAAAATCTTACAATAAGAAATTTGCTTCAGATCTGTTATCAGAATGCAGCTAACAATAAGACACAGCAGTTAGAGAAACAGTATTTATTAGCAGACTTCACTGAATGCCCACTGTAAACATTTCTACATTAAACTAATCTCAGGTTTTTTTCCTCTGCACATTCTGGCACTAAGTTATAGAACCATTAGACACTTATTTGCTGCCATAAATCTGTTACGTCTCTAGACACTTCATATCTGTGCAAGTGCTTCCACAGTTATATGTATGGACTGTCTGCTAGAAAAGCTGAAGGACCTGTACTTCCTGTTTTGTTTTGTTTCATTTTGTCTTTTCTTTCCAATATCCACAATAAATAATAGCGTGTTTCAGAGTAAAGGTTTGATCTTGTTCAGATTTTGGCAAAGAGGAAATATAATTTCTGTTTAAATCAACATAAAACAATGCACTCCTCCACCTACTTCCTACCCGTATAAAACAATGGCTTGGAGCTGTCCATTACTGCTCAAGAGTAACATTTTGTGTGTATCAAAACATTAGCAAAGTGTCAGTAACGATTGAAAACAAAAGGCATATTTCAGGGCAAACAAAACAGAGAATGCCATTTTGTCAAAATGAGTCCTTGACTCATCCACACCTGGAAAGTGTTCACACAAAAGCAATGGGGATAATCACTGTCACAGGGCAGTGAGCGGTCAGCTCTCTATCAGCCCCTCCTCTACAAATGCTCAGGATGTTAAATAAAACATAAAGATGTGATTCCTCACGTAGCAGGTAGCAGGGATATGAAATGCATTATCTTCAGAAATTTTTAATGCTAATGACTTCAGTTACCCATATTTTTAACAGACTAGAACCACTGGAGATTGCATATTAATAGCAGTCTTCAAGTTTCTGGCTTACCTTTTGCACCATTATAATGAGAATACAAGTAGCAACGATAGGAAGACTCATTTGATCCATTAGATGTTGCTAAGCACCCACACTGTGGGGCTGATAAACACCCTGCCTACTGAAAATTGCTGAAATAATGAGAGTAACTGGTGAAATAAATGTACCCAGTACTGATTTGAATAAGTACGCGAAAGTAGCCTACAACATCAATTGCTTCAAAGCAAAACAAGGACAGTGAATTCCTATAGAAATTATAAATCATATATATTGAACTTATAGCAGTGATAGGCTTATATAACATGTACAAAAACAGGTCTTTGTAATACTACATGTTTTTACTACTAAATCAGACTCCATGGCCATTTCAATAAATGATACGTAAATATCACTAGGCAAATTTTTACTGGTGCCAGGTACGATCCTTTTTATGGGAATCCTGTTTCATCTTTACATTTTAAACAAAAAATGTTCTACAGAAAAGATCCATAGGAATGATTGTTGAAACGTAGCACTCCAGGTCTGCCTACTGAAACAAGTCATCCTGTATATATGTCTGTACAAAAATCCAAACAGCTGAGTTCTGGGTATTTTCAGAATGTGTGCGAATTTGTTTTAAAACAGGGGTCATAAGATAGTTTTAAATGGTCAGATGACTTCTTTTTCCTTCAGAGAATATGTAGGGGTGGAATTGCTGTGCAAGGTACATGCTAGAACAAACTAGGAAGAAAACAACAACTACAACAACAACAACCAGAAAAACTCCTGAACTGAAGGAGAAAAGATGAATCCGAAGTGCAAGTCCAAATGCTGCAGACATTTATATTCTCATTTATCTGCTACTTGAATAATAATTTATAATTTATGTTTGTGGCAGATAGAATGAGTTTTGTGCAAAGAAAGAGACTAGGGAAAATTTCTATAGCCAGCATATGGAATCTTATTAGACTGCATTACGACCTGGCAATTTCCTAAAACATTTTCTCTGAGATTAATAGAATAGAGATCTCTCAGGTTTACTGTTGAGAGTCATGCTTAAATACACAAATCCAAAAATAAAATTATGCTGGAATTCTTACATTTCATCTGTTCTTTAGACTATAAAAACTTCTGATTTCTATGTTTTAACTAAAACCTGTTATCTGTGAATTATGTCCATGGTGGTAGTTAGTTATTCAGTCAGTTATTCAGCTTCTAGTTGACGACTAGAAGCTCTTCCAGTGAGAAAAGATCTGAATTTTAAGTTGGCAATCAAAATTAAAATAAAGAAAATCTCTTTATAAATTATAACTAGATTGATAGTGCAGAGTGCTTGTGACATTTTAATCCAGCAAAAGTGGATTTTGTACCTGATTTAGATTTATTATGTCTAGACTAAATTTAAACTTCATTAAAAAAAAAGAGACAAGTATTCAATCAAAACAAGATCTTTTTAATTTTTCTTAAACTCCCTAGCAGAAAAGCCTAAAAGAGAAATTATATTATCTTAATATATATGTAGAGCAGGTTTACAGGCTGCAAAGTATCAGATAGGCTTAGGATGAAGCAGAAATGCATTCCTGTGATTAAATTATATCAAAAGACCATTATACAAAAACTCATTTCATCTGTAGCAATGATTACTTATTCAACCATTACCCTGTAGGCACATGCTCCATTGGATTCAGTTGAAGAACTGCAGCAAGACAAAAGGAAAGAAATTTGTTGTTGGAAAAACAGTATGTAAAATTCACTGAAGTAAATGTTGATTGACTAAATGTTGTGGTTAGACTGTGTACTTGACAAAAGGTTTATATTGGTTGGATTTAAATTCTCAAATAACTGCTCCTCAAGGGGCATACTGTAAAAGGATGCTGGTCTTGTCAAAGAATTTTTTTTTTCACAGGAGGGAGCAATCAGAGTAGTTACAGTAAGGTTACTTACAAATTAATAATATACAATTTAAATGACTGACAAATGTTCAGCTGTATTTGCTGCTGGTTCTATAAAGTGACATTAAAATACAGATAGATAGAAGTTTTTTCTATTAAATTCTGTAGTCTGATAAACTTAAAAAAAAAAAAGAAAAAGAAAAAAAAAGAAGGAAAACCCAACAGTATTTAAAGCCCTTTAAAAAAATATCTTCAACTCTACATCTACAATAGAGTTTTTTCTATTTTTCCCTCTTTCTTTTCTAAAATGGGTGACCCTATTATTATTATTATACAGTAGTAAATAAAAAATAAATGCAATGTTTTCATTCTTTCCCAGTAAAAACATACTGTGAGGTATTTACTACGAGTAAAAACATACTTTGTCAGGTATTTTGTTCCCTTTTTACTTTTTTTACCTTCAGTGGTAGTTCAATCCCAACTGATTTTCTCACTGATTTTTTAAGAAGTGGGGGAAAAAATCTAGATTGTGCTGCTTTTATTATGACATTTGTGTAACACAATTCTGTCTTCTAGAGAGCAAAATATTCAAAAACAAAGACACAGCAGAAGTTTTATTGCAAAATAGGAAAAAAAGTCTTAATTCTTCAAAGGTATATAAGCAGATTATTATCTACATAGATTAGTAGGTTATCATATGATCACCATTTGGCAAATCATTAAAAAAAAAAAAAAAAGGTGGGCTGGTTTTCAGCAGGCATTTGTCCCATTAGCATTTGGTTCTCATTAAGAAGCAAATCACAGGGGAGCACTGGCCACAGGCACTGTTTTCCTTTGTGATAAATGGCTCTGTATAAAAATAATGACATGTCTCTCACAGTCCAGAATTTCAAATATATATGGTGTCCTCTCGGACACAAGCATAGGAATCCTGTCCAGGAGCAAAAGAGTGACTGCAAGAGATTGCAAGAGATTACTTGGCTGGGTTGTGTACCTGCTGCCCTGGAATACAACAACCGAGGACATACTGCGAGCACCAAAGCTTAGAGACCAGAATTTGTTAGCCTGTTCTGAATATCAGGTTTTCCAGAAAAGACAGGGAAACCTGGCTTTCCTGGAATAGGAATAGGAGGAATAGGAGATCTGGGAAAAAGTATAGGCAGAGATTCAAGGTAATTTATGTATCATTTTGTTTTGTCATTTTGCTTCTCATCAAAAAATTGTGGGAGAGTTGGTACAAGTCTCCATGTGCTGAACAGGTATTATTGTTTCTGCTGCAAATTCAAATAACTCACACTCTACAGACATCTTTCTATTTAATAAATTTCTTCAGCTGACTTCTTCCTAGGCTCCATGAAGAGTATCTATTCTCGCATAAATATAATATCTTATTCCTCTCATTTCTAAAAAGATGCTCTATGTGACGTTTTGCAGATTTATCAGAAGAAGTTCAGGTAGATGTTTGAACTTCTGTTCATGCTTTGTTGGAATAATATAGAGTGTGCCTTATGGTCTTGCCTGTGGAATACTTCTTGCTCTAATATGCTGGTAAGACATGGCTGTAAAAATGAAACAATTATTCCAAAACCTAGAGTACAAAAAAAAAATTTGTTATAGCATTTTTAGAGTATAATATCCAAATTTATTAAGTATAATGAACAGCTATCATGTAGTTAAGATTTTTCACCCACTGTTATTTATAAGACATTTAACTCACAATCTTGCCCTTGATGAGTCAATCGAGTTTTTTTATTTATTTCATTAAAGACAAAATGGTTTTAATTTTATCAATAAGTTTCTAAGAGACCACAAAGAGAATACAAAAACAGCCCATCTTGTCTCACTTCTTCTACTCAGTTCAAGAAGATTGTTAATTATAATTATTCTTCTACACATGAAGCTTTTCTCTATTGAGGTCTTCAGTGTTCAGCTATCCCCCACACTATATGCAATATTGGTGTGGTAAAATACAGGAAACACAGACCATAGTACCACTAGAAAACAGATGTGCCCAGCTCTATACAGGTTCTAAAAAAATCAAAATCTCTACAACTTTTATGAAAATCAGAAGCTTCAGACAGCAGTGGCTTAAATTTGGATCTCATGGAAGGCTAATAAAAATTAAAGCCTTAAGTGCCAAGATCGTCCTGGCACACTCATAGTCCAAAATAGCATTTCCTGAAAATAGCTTTCGGCATTTTTTTATAAAAGGTGGGATAGACCAGTTATAAAATTACATAACTTCCAGAATACTTCTTGCTTCCATAATTTAAACTCCCTCTCTCAAGGAAGTACAGATGGCTAAGAAGAAGGAAGGCATTGCAGGAGGGATACCTACTTTGTACTCTTCCATCAAATGGTAGTTTTGATGGATTCAGGCTTCATAAGTCTTGGGGACAGAGAATTTTGTGGTTTTTTTTTAGTTAATCAACAAGTTCTTGCTTTTGGAGCATAACTGTCCCTCCTAAGAGAGTGGTTCCACTTGTAAAAGATAGGAACGCTGCTGAATATATCTATGCAGTTGTAAAACCTAAAGATTCATCTACTTGCACATTTTTTTAGGAGCAATGATTATATATTGATGCTGTTCTCTGAAACATGGCTTTAAAATATAACTAAATTTCCATTTTATTTTGATGTTCATTACTACCCTCATTGTAGCTATTCTTCAGGCTTGTAATTTATTTAATGTCAGCCCTGATATACCATTACCTCTACATTTCCACCTCTTGCATTTGTAGTGATAACTCCTGCTTATTACATGATTCCTTTTTTGGACTAAAGCCACAATTTTCTAAGGGTTGAGCCCCACTCGCCTAGCTGCAATCTAGCAGTTATAAATTGGATGTATAACAAGTGAAACAAAGATGCCACATTTCTAAGGCAGTTTAATTCGCTCACTATTACAGTGATCAAATTCTAAACAAACTTATCAGACAATAAGTTATATCCTAATCCTTATAACTCAACAACATGGCTGTTGCATTACATGGAAATACAAAAGTGCATCTCAGTTTGCACTATAAGGGTCATTTTGTTTCAGAAGTAACACTAGAGCTTCTTGATGTAGAGGAATTCATAGACTATTTTTGTCTTCTTTTGGATTAATTTAAGATTTGAGATGTCAGAGTATGTATTTAGAGCAAAAAGCAATAATTTTTTAACCACTGGTAGGAAAGCAATTTGTCAGTGAGGAAAGGAGTGTTGCAATCATGCATTAATCAAGCAAGTTTGACCAGTAAATCTTCAGCAGATATAAATGGTATTTGAAAAGTTTAATACTAAATTTAAACATAGTTGTAAATTGATACCACAAGTAAGAATTTCAACTCAAAATTGAGCAGCAGAAGAACAACAACTTCAGGGACAGCAACCAGGAGCAGAAATCTCATTTGCTCATAATGTCTAGCTGAAAAGCTTTTGTAGTGAAACTGTCTGTTTGGAAATCCAAAGGATATCATTTAGCTCATTTCTCACAGCAAAAGTAAAAGTAGCTAGACCTCGGCTCAATGTTAACTGCAAGAGTCCAATTTTTGGAATTGTATTCCAAAAAAATGTATTGAAATAGAAGAGTCAAACCTAATTAAGTTTCATGGTTTCAACCTGGGGGAAAAAAAATGACCATAAAATTCTACAGCAATTCTACAATCTATTTCATTTTATTTTAATGGATGACTCTAGAGGTTATTGAAACTCATGCAATACATTAAAGAAAGCATTTCAGACAAGATCCATAAATGTTTAAACTGTATTTGTGTTTGTTGTGGTTTTATTTTCTGTTTACTGAACATTTACATTTTTAGAGTTTTCCTAAAGAGAGGTTACAATTTTTAGTTCAATGCAAGGAAGAGTACAAATATTGTGCATGATATTCCTTTTTTAGTTTTTTGACTGGAAGTCAATGGTTGCTTTTTTGGCCAACACTGCAAGAACACAGCCAAAACTCTTTTCTCTTTCAAAGAGAGAAAAGTTATACCAAGCTTGAGAAATGGAAAGAAAACCAAAACCATCAGCAGATCACAAGAGACCTGTGCCCAAGTAACACACAGTAAGGGTCAAGAAGACAAATCACAGGTTCATTTAAAATAGTTTCAGGTTTGCAACATGCCTGAAAAAAAAAATTTTAAAGCCTTCCAAAAAAATTTAGAAAGACCAAAAATGAAAGAGTGTGATTTTGACTCTGTTTAATGACCAAACCCCCTGAAACTTCATTATTCTACCCCTTTTCTGATGAAATCAACCTTTTTTGCTGGGGGAAAAAAAAAATTATGTCTTTGTAAAAAAAGAACTAGTTGGTGACATTTTAAATAAGCTGTTGCTTTGGTATTTCCTAGAGAAGGCTGACTGTAAATACCACTTTAACCTTTTCCCTATTTTTTTGCGTTTTCTTCATATTCACTCACTCACAGCACTTATTTTTTTAGCTAACTTCTTCCTGGTCAGCACATAGAAACTAAATTCCCAAGTGGAGTTCAAAATGTCAACAAAATCAGCAAAAGCAGAATTTCTCCTCCTATCTGAGAGCTACATGTTCCTTCAGGTTTTTTTTAATTTCCTTCCTTATCCTTTGTATAATAAAATAGCAAAGCATCTGGTTTTGAAATATTTTGATACAATCAGAACTAAAACTGGTATTGCTGTAAATGGATTAATTAAATAAAAAATTACTAATTGATGTTTTTCAGACCACAAAACAGTAGCAAGTAGGCAGTTTCAAAAATATACATTTTTCTGTATATTTTAAATATATACAATTATATTCTATTAACAAGTACAACTTATTTTATCTTTGACCAGAGTGGTATTTTCAATCGTATAAAGCCTTTTACCTGAAGATTTCAATACACCTATTATAATCTCTGTTTTGACACTGAAGTCAGACAGGCAAAATGGCAAAGCACATCAGCAGCAGGGATGAGAATTACAGCCAAACTTCTTTAGACCTTGTCACTTGATATCACTCAATGCCAACACTGTCGCTTTTACAAGACCCTTTGAAGCTACATCACAGTTTAACCTAAATTTTGCTAGTTTTTGAAAAGTATTTGAGGCCAAATCCCTTCAGATCCGAACAGTAAAATTAATCTGTGGTATTAGCCTTCCTTATTCTAAAAACAGTGAAGGACCCCCAGCAATCCTAAGGGTACTGTTGTACACTCTGTTCTGAAAATCCTGTCATTGTGGAAGAAATGTTCCACCTGGTAAGATTCAGTTTAGAGTGAGTCTTCTCCCATTCGCCATACTCTGATATCCTTTGGATTTCCAAACAGACAGTTTCAATACAAAAGCTTTTCAGCTAAACATTATGATCAAATGAAATTTATGCTCCAACACCTCACCATCATTTGTCTGGAGAGAACTCCAGCCAACTATACCAACCCTGAGTGGCAGCAAACTGGTTCTCAAACTGATTCTCAAACTGGTCCTCGTAGAACAACCGGATTTTCAGATAATGCTAAACAGCGGGTGGCTTCTGTAAAGAAACCCAGTTCTCTGAACAAAAAAATCTGTGCTTTTCCAAACACCATGAGGAAAGACAGAGAGGTAGCACCATTCAACTAGAGGGAAAAAACTCTCATTGCAGGGCCATGCTCATGCCGCAGGTTTTGTGTTTTCTTCCTGAAGCTGTCACCAGATAAGATCACCTCATGGATAGGATGAGAAGACAGGAGAACAATTAACAGGACAAGCAGTAAAAGCACAAGTGGGAAGAAAATGTGTTTTATTCCTCATGCTAATGACTGGAAAAACCTCTTATTGACTTCATATCATTAACAGAGGCAATTAAAATTCCAGTGTCCATAAATTAACTCAATCACAACTAAAATAATCTTTATCTAATAATTAAATATTTTAATTCATCTAAGACTCTAATTCTCTTCCTGACTTAAAATTTGCAAGTGAATCTATACTGATGTCTTCTGATCCTCTCAACAAACACGTTCCAACAGTTTGGGTTCCTTCTATCTTTTTTAGTTATTTGATTACGTACTCTTGGATTTGGCTCTCACAAATGTAGACATACACACTTTTTTTCCTCATAGGAGAAATTTCAGATTTAATCCAAGAAACTTCACCAAAACTTTGATCTATATTGCTTATAAATTCTCTCTATTATTTTTTGTTTTCTTACATCTCCTACTTCTAACTGAACTGGCTTCAGCATGAATAGTGTGGGGAAGACTCCTGTAGCCTGAGACTAAAAGACAGGATTTTGGTGCATATAGCTCTTCTTTTGATCCAGAGCCACTTTAATTTATGTTATTGATTTTATAATTTAATCCCTCATATAGTAGCAACAGTGACACTGGAATTAAACTTTGTGACTGGAAAATGGTCCCCTGCTTTGAAAATAAATGTCTAATCTTCACCTAAGCATTCTTTCATAGAACATCACTTACAGTGCCTCAAAATTTAACTTGCTGTTGGAAACCATTATCTGTTCACTGATCAATTCCACTTGCATCACTCCTCATTTGTGTCAAATAGAACTGACATCAGCCAAAAAGTCAGCAGGAGGCTAAACTGTCTTTTATTGTTATTTACTGGTGATCATTTCTTAAAACACCAACAAGTAGATAACTATTTTAGTTACAAAAGTGCTGCCAATGTTTCTTGATTGGAATATGCAACAAGATTTCATCCTCCTCAATAATCTACTTTGAGGAGTAAAAAACCTAAATTAAAAAAATTTAAAGGAAAATTACTATTGCAGAAATATCTCTCAAAAAGGTGACAAACAACCTTTATGAAAAGCAAGATGAAACATTTCAAATAAAATTATCACAGAGAAGATAGTCTGCCCTAACACATGCTCTAATATTTCTTGTGAAAATTAAAATTATTTCTTTGGTTGGGATTATTTCTTTTAACCCTATCGCATTCCACGTTGAGGAACTGTGAGGAGTCATTTTAAAAATAGATGGTCTGGAATGAAATTAAGTTAACCGAGACAAACATTATATCTGAGAAACATTTACTGGTTTAAAAAAAAAAAAAAGAAAAAAAAAATTTGAAAGCAGTTATCCTACTAAAGAGGGCTAGAAAAGAGAGAGCACGAAGAGGGGAAATGGAAAAGGAATAGGGTGTGCGCGCTCGAGAGAGAGGGAAAGAAAGACAGAGATAGAGGAGGCAGAGAAAAAGCAGACTTTTCCGCCAGTGGATCGGGAATGCGGTCGGCTCCATGTGCCGGAGGGTGGGTGCGCTGCCTGCTGAGGAGCCTGGGCAGCCCTCGGGAAGTCGCGGCTTCCCGGGTGCGGCTCCCGCAGCCACAGCAGCGCCCACGCCCTGGGCGGGAGCCGGGACAGGAACTGCAGGCGCCGGGACAGGATCGAGGATCGCAGCGAAGGGCTGAGGCAGCCCCGGCAGGGACACGGAGGAAAAGCGGCAGGGGGCAGTCAGGGACATCGGGAGGCGGGACAGGCACGAGGGCGAACAAGGGCCAGCCAGGGCAGGAGAGCGGAGAGACAGGCTGGGGTCAGGGCAAAAGGGATGAAAAACGGGCCAGGGCCAGGTCAAAGGAGCGCACTCGACAGCGAGCCTCAGCAGCCTGGACACAAAACAAAAAGCATAAGACCCAAAAGGCCTGGAGCAGTTCTTTGGAAAGGACTTTGGGAAGTTCTGGCTCTTCCCAAAGTCTGCCTGCTGACAGGAGACCACTGGCCCAGTCAATCCTTCCACTGCAGTCCATGGGTGGGGACGTTTTCCCATCTGACTGGAGAGTCCTCTCTGGGGAGTACAGTGTCTCCTGCTGCCCACCTGTCCCATGGGAGGTGTTGCCAGGCAAAGTCCCCCCAGAGACAAGGCTTCTTCTAGTTCCCTCCTCCAAGCAGCACGTCTGCACCCCACTCCCCATCTACACCACTCCTCTGACAACCAGCTTTGAGACAAATCAAAACTAAATTGGCTCCTCACAAAGCCATTAAGTATTTTTCACAGAATTCATAATTTTGTGTGTTGTGAATCAGTGTGCATTAAAAATTGTGAGCTTTTTAGCCAGCATAAGTTCTTGTGAGAAGACAGTGTTTCTCATAAGCTCAGGAGGAGTTCAGGCCAGGTGCTGTTCATCAAGACTGAGGCCTAAACAAGCATTTCTCAGATAGCAGTGCAGCCCAAGGAGGATGGATATGCAGGACATGCACCACCACCATGTAACTCTTAACAAAAAAGAAAATAGCTTCAAGATGCAGAAACTCAGGAATTAATTTTCTTCCATCTGTCTAACTATGACATGCTTTAAGGTGCCAGGAACTCTTTATGTCAACTTGTTATCTGAAATTATGGTGATATTCCCTCATTCCAAGCCCAGAAAGACACCATCCAACATAATTTTATGTTATAGGCTAGTTGATAACTATACAAATTGACTTTTTTTTTTTGCTTTGTGTACAGTTAATTAGAGGAATTATCTGATATTATGTGATTCTTTTTGTGTATTACTTTGATTTTCCCATGCATTCAGTGTTTCCACATTGTTGAGTTCCAAACTGGAGAGCCATCAGTTAATTTGCTCTTTGTCTATGAATTATTACTTTGTACAAGGGTTAGAAGGTATGTGCTGCAGGGAGCAACAGATCTCTCTGGCTAATTCTGAGAGAAGGAGGTTGAGAGGTGTCCCTTTTGCTCTCTGCAGCTTCTTGAGAAGTGGAGAGAAAAGTGCTGAACCCTTTTCCCTGGGATCCAGTGACAAGACATGTAGGAATGACTCAGAGCTCCATCAGGAGAGGTGAAGTCTTACATTAGGAAGTATTTCTTTACTGAGAGGGTATATGGATCTAAAACAGCAATACCTAAACTTTGAAAGTAAGCAGTATGAAATTGCCTGCTCAGCTGTTGCCTGTCTAGTGACAAATTAGTGTTACACCGTGGTGGTCCCTGTCTTTTAAGGAGTGCTTCCCTGGACATAAACAGAAGCATATGAGCTTATTCAGTGCAGAGCAGGAGGGAGAATGTGCTCTACACCCACATCCAGTCAACAGCCAGAACAATTAGACATTTATTCTCAGCAGACTCTACAGAACAGTTCATTTTAACCCAAATCTATGCAAAAAAACTGCAGAAGATTCATTAGTTGTCACATTTGTGTTTAAAAATGGGGGCAGATAAACAAACAAACAAAAAACACCAACAAACCAATTTATCTTGTACTTTTTATACCTCTTCCTCAGATGGAGACCTAGTTATTAAGCTAGTGAATCTGTGCTGCCATCTTGTTAAATGAAGAGGTAATGGTTTATTTTAAGCACAATCGCCCAAACTATATGTCCCCTAATCTGAGTGTGAAGACAGGAACACAGTCTATGAATAAAAGTTCTTCTCTGCAGCCCTTCATTGGACTTGATCTGTGAGTTGCATCATTCTTTACAATCCCTTTGTATCTTTTACAGTCCCTTCCAGAGATGTTATGAGCCTACAAAGAGTTGTAAAACTACTCTGAGTTTGGGTAATATTTGTAAAGAAGGAAGAGATATAAATTTTCATTTAACATGCACTTTTAATGCTTTCAGCAATTCTGATCCAACAAGGAAAAGACTTGTTAATCTCTATGATAATCATAACACTTCATTTTCAAGAACATAAACGACTCTAAATATGACACAGAAACACTTTAAATTCTCAATTATGTATTGTAGTCATATAAATCTCAGAATATTTTAACAGCTTGTCAAAAATCACTGAGGATGTGAAATGGTGATATCTGCACTCAGGTGCATTGCAGATACATTTCTTATTGCAGATATATTTCAGATGTATTGCAGATACAGTTCTTCTCCTTGGACATTGCTGTCTGACTGCCCCCTGATCCTCATTGCAAGCACCATGAAACTTCCATGCAACAAGGCAGCAATTAGTTCTCCTTCACATGAATCCTAGACTTGTGTTTTAAAGCAAAGTCTGTCAACACAACCTATGCACGATGCTTCCAGAAAGAGGGTATTGCTGGACTAAGAAAATAAGGATGACATAGAGATTTATTCCACTTACAGCCTCTTCCAACCATCTGAAACCAGTTAGAATAATTTTAAATCAATAATTATTTGTGAGAGAGTTTAACATTATCCCCAAACAAGGCTACCCTTGCTACAGTAGTATATAAATCCCATTTAATTTTATCAGACAAAAGGCAGTCCATTAAAAAGAATAAAAGGTGTGAAATTTATTAAAATACCTCTTGGAAAGATGGTATGTATATAAATAAATAAACTTCTTTCTTTTTTTTTTTTCTCGCTTTTCTTGCAGCTTTTTCACAGCTTCAATATTTTCTTCTCATTAGAAAAGAGAATGTTCATATAATATTTTTGGCAAAATCTTACCAAAAGTATAGGCTAATTTATCAGAATAAAGCTTACAATTAGATTTTTTAAAAGTAATACCCATGTGGTTCATGACAAAGAAGATACAGAATTCGTGAATTTGTTAATTAGTGTCAAAAAACCCCTAGTTCAACTATGCTGGTCCGTTTGTAAGAATCAGTTGAGCACTTTTCATATTATACATTATGTTTATAGTTGACCTGAACAGTATTTTGCTAGTCTGTGCTTGCCTCTCTCACCCTAAAAAGAAATATTGGACCAATTACTGGATTTCTTCCTACTTATATTCCTTTTGGGCTTATTTTTACCAAGGAATAATTTTTAATGGTTTACTAGATAGGTGAACTAGACAGAGCAGTAGATTTTTTCAATCCTTACTGAAATTGTGGGTGGATTATCACTAAATTGAAGAAATGACTTAGCCCTCAATAAATTACGCCAAGCTGCACCAAATTTTTAATCACTTATGCCACAGGATGGAATCCAAATACAGGTGTTTATAATGATTCAGAACACTATTAAAAGCACCTAAACTAATATTCACCTGAAACCCCACCATAAGGGCTTTTAAGCACCAGCTGGTTCCTATGTCCAGAATTTAGGCCTAGAAGTCAGAAAACATTATTCTTCAAAAGATATAATGATGACAGAGATCTTTCTGACACTGCCCATGTTTTGTTCAATGCAATGAAGAAAACAGGAAATTAAAACTTAGCTTTGAGCCATTCCTTTGTTGGGAAGGAATCAAACCTATGTTTCTCAGCGAACTGTAATACCTAAAAGGCTGCTAGCAACTTTAAGGAAAAACATATCTTACTGCTGTTCTTGGATTTTGGCAAAAGCCAATACAAAATTCCCTCTGCAATGTTCACTAATTCTTGGGGTTACATCTATTTCAAAGATCAGAGTGATGTACATAGAACTAAGTACTCAGATCAGCACACACTGTGAGTTAAAATTGCTCAATACCTTTTTGTGGTATCTTCCTTTTTTTGTATACTTTTCTTTATAGCACTGCTGTTGTTATGTGTATCTTACTCCATTGTTTTGTACTTTTTAGTAAATTGGTATTTCAACACAGAATCTGTCCTTTTTAGTCCCTTCCTTACCAGAACAGGCAGGGCAAGATGAGTGGCTTATTTGGAGTTTAGTTCCCTGTTGCTGTTAAAACGAGCACACTGCATCATATTCTGGTTATGCATGCAGGGCTCTCCTGCTTAAGAGGAGTGAAGAGTTAGGCCTGATACTGTCTATTAAAAGATAGACCTCAATGCCTTCTTTGGATGGATTACTTTATATTAAGTTTCTTCCATTTCAATTAGGCTACTGTACACACTGCTGCTTTGAAAACAGGATGTTATTTTTGTTCATTCCTTACATAGAAATATATATATATAAAAGACACCTGAACTTTTTTTTCCTCAGGAGATAAGACAAACATTTCTATAGCAGTCCAGAGAGGACTGTCCGATTTTCAGAGAGTAGAAGGGGTTTTGGCATATTTGTAGTGTTCCCTAAGGTCATTTTGAGCAGTGTCCTGCTGATCATACAAGAAATTACACATTGCCTTCTAGCAATCTTTTTCTTTTCTTGAGTAGGTAACCTAATTAAAAACTGTATTTTTTAGCCTGAATTCCATTTCTTTAAAACAAAGAATTGCATTGTTCAGACTTGCACAGGATACATCTTCAAAGACATTATGCACAATTGCATTACAGCTCAAAACCCTGTTAGAAGATACAGGCAGCAGCAAAAAGGTATTTATTTCTACAAGTTTATCAGGAAAAGAGATACAAGTATCTCAGGCAACTGAAGCAGGATGGAACCTGATATGATTTTGAAGTTTCAGACAGAGAATAAAATTTAATTTTAAGTCGTGAAAAATGTACTAGTAAATGAGCACTTTTATTTAGTTTGTTCCTTCATCTCTCCTTGGTAAGTTTTAAAAACAAGATATAAAACATTGAATATGTATAGTACACCAAGCTTGATAACCATCTAAAAAGTAAGGACCTAAAATTAAAAAAACTCCTACAGTTTAATCATTAAAAATGATAACTGAGGTACTGTGATCAGAAAAAAAATCTTCTACATTTTCTCTGGTTACCATCTATTTGAGTCAACAATGTCTGCAGGGTAGAACATTTTCACAGGATAATGGTCTGTTCTGGTTTTGGCTGGGGTAGAGTTAATTTTCTAGCAGCTAAATGAGGCTATATTTTTGATTTGCACTCAAAACAGTGTTGATAATTCAGGGATGTTTTAATTACTTCTGAGCAGTTCTCACACAGCATCAAGGCCTTTTCTGTTCCTCCCACCACACCAGTGAGTAGGGCTGGGAGTATGCAGGGAGATGGGAGGGGATACAGCCAGGACAGCTGAGCCCAGCTGACCACGAGCATATCTCAGACCATGTGGTGCCATGCAAAGCACATAAAGCTGAGGGGAAGAAGAAGATGGAAGAGGGTGACATTCAGAGTGACAGCACTTGTACCAAGTCACCGTCACCTGTGATGGGGCCCCTCCTCTTATGGAGATGGCTGAACACCTGTCTGCCCATGGGTAAGAGATGAATGAATTCTTTGTTTTGGTTTGATTGTGTTTGTATGGCTTTTGCTTCCCTTATTAAACTATCTTTATCTCAACCAATGAATTTTCTCACTTTTACCTTTCCAATTCTCTTCCCTGTCTGAGAGTGTGAGAAAGTGGTTGTGTGGGACATAGTTTTGGATGCACTTAAACCATGACAGTGTCTTTAGATTAAACCAAGACACTTGTTTTCACAGGAGAACATTTTTCCCCGACAGATTTTCCATCAAATTTATTTTCATACACAGATTTATTATTACTATAGATAACTAATACACTCTGAGATTTTTACTGAACTGTCTAGTCACACACCACATTAAGGTTATCTGAAGAACATACAAAAACACATTTAAAGTAATAGAGAACTCACTGCCTGCTACTTGACAGCTTACACAGGTGTAAGACTACATAAGTGAACTAAAGCAAGTGCAAAGTATACACGAATCATTGCCAACACCTTAAGCTTACATTGAAAGAATCTTCATCTCTTTCTTAATCATATAACACAAGGTGCTACAGAAATCTGAACCCAGATTTTTAATATTTCTATAAGAATTTATGAGATTATTATAGAAATTAAAGAGATGGTTTTAAGATTCCTGAATTTACTTTGGTGTCATTAGCCAATACTTCCTTCAAGCTTGCTGTTTTGTCTTTTTCAAACCATATAATTCTGTCACAAGAAAGGACATCTGTGATCAGTGACTTGCATAAGGCTGGAATCAAAAAAGACCATCAAAGTAAAGCAGTGTCTGAACACTGAGCTGCCAAATGGCAAGTGACTTGCTTTTCAAAGAGACAGTTCAAGTATATGGTTCAGTCTTGGGCATAGGTACACTTTATGTAGCAATGTGCAGTGAGGAACAAGTGGCAGCTGAGATCTTTTTACACAAAGACTCCTGGGATATCTGCAACCAACATGCATGTTAATCAAAAGTAGCTGCAAAAGTGCCTTACAGATCAATGGTCAGGACAAACATACTCACTCTTTCATATATTTGTCCAATAAAGCTCATGAATAAAATCCTAATGTAGAGAATATTATTTGGACTTCAGTTGCAAAAAAAAAAAAAAAAAAAAAATCAGTTCAGACCTAGCCATTGGGCTAGCACATCATCTAAAACCTGAGAAAGGATGAGTGTAATCATGCTGAGAGGCAAAAGCCATTTGTGTCTATAGCTTCTTATTTCCACCACCACCCCTCCCTTGTACTCAGTCAGTACAATGAGGACATGCTCACAGCTCTCTGTTTATGTGGCTGCTCATAAGCACTTGATGACAACAAATATTCATGTTGATGTTTCTTAAGCTGTAGTAGACATTTCCTTTGTCACACATCAAATGTTTTGGCATTTGAGGGGATTTAGAAAGTCAAAATAGTAAAGCTTCATGAGTGCTCTGCTGCCTGAATGCACTAAAACAGAGCTAGGACATTGTTAAAGGCCTTGCTCAATCAAGAGCTCCCACATTGCCAAGGTTTTCTCCCTTAGCTCTGCATCAAGGGCATAAATAAACCTATCAGCACTGATTTTATTACTCAGGCATTATGCTTGAACTATAGAGGGAATTGACCAGTGTGTTCTTATTTTTCATGAACATTTGTTTTTACTCTAGCCAGTGATAATTGCACAGTTTTTGTTTAGGTGATTTCTGTTTTCTTCTGTACTTCTCAAAATAGTCAGTTCTCATTTTGAAGGAAACTGATCACTGTCATCCCATTACAGCCTTATTCTTATCCACCTCACAAGCAGCAGAGAGGAAAAAACCCACGTGGTCTTTTAGGTGCTTACAGAGAGAACACTCAAATGAAATGAGAGGTGAGTGCTTGTTTTAGCCAGAGATAGTCTTGGATAAAACAATAATGTTTTCTCCACACCCTCCAAACTCATATCAGAAAAACAGAACACAATTTTTCTGTGATAGGAATAAGCCTTCAGTGTTGCCTAGAGGAGTTACACATAGGAGAAAATCTAGTGCACTCTATGCAATACAGTAAAGATCAAGGTTTGAAAACTACCTTAATGTGAACTGCACAAAGTGGACAGAAAAACTTTCCACAATGATGTGGCCCTGCAGCACCAAAGTAAACTTTATTGAAAAATAAAACAGTCTCTTCCATCCACTTTTATATTAGAGCTCTTGTTCATTTCAAATTTACTTATTGTGTAAATGCTATAATAGCAATGAAAATATCAATGCAGAACAGAATTTGCCAATGCGATTTCATACCAGGATAAATCACTGTGGTCTGTTGAACTCTCCCTGCTAGAGAAAAAAAAAAAAGTTTAGACTGGGAGTGGACATAATTTGTTTATCTAGGTAAATCCTGCAGTGTTGAATGTTGTCAAGTCTGCATCACATTACAACTATAAATTCCTGTGTCTTTGCTAAGAGGTTATATTCTCTATAAAACTATTTTTAAGTTGACTTTTCTACTTAAGTAGAAGATGCCCAATAGGTTTCTTCTCCCCCTATATTTAATAACAAGACTTTCATTTGCTCTGACATTAGTGGGAGAGTGGCTCAGAAGAGCTTTATTTACTTTAGATTTACTTTATTCCCTTTTTAAAAATAATAATCAGGAAAACTTAATCAGGAAACAGAAGCCAAAGACTTGGCAATCTTACTGGTTCACAAGCATTTTATTCAGCAAAATTGATAAAACAAGAGGGTTTCCATTGCTACATCTTCAAATGGACTGACATTTGGCAGCAAACGACCTTTCTAAAGTTCAGGCATTGCATTAAAAAGAGAATTATAAAGGCCATCATTAGAATTGAGAAGGAAAAGTGTTACTCAGAATGTAAATTACTGAGCTACATGAGTGGTAGTAAGAAAAAACAGACTCAAATTAGTAGTATTGAAAGTTTCTAAGTATCTATTCAGCAGCCTTTAAAAGTGATTTGTATTTGTATGCTGTCATAAAATTGGAAATATTCAAATAAATTCACCAATCTTTCTCCACTTGCTCAAAATTTCATTTCCAAAGAATTTTCTCAGCACAAAATTGTGGACATTGAATGTTCTCCTTATTAGTCTGATTACAGCCTCATTAGCATATTTGGGCACTTTTTTCCTTGTTGTGTGCATGAGTAATTTATCAAAAGCATTCTCATAATTTCAGACCATGAGTACTGAATGTTGTATTTCCTCCAAAAATCAGTTATGCAATCCCATTATTTAATATGGTAGTTTTACCATATACATAAATTGATATTCATGTGGTCATCTCTACAAGAAAGGAAAGTCCACGTGTTACAGATATGGTGAGTTCTAGAGATGCTACTGAACATGGATAGGACTTTTAGATAAATATTAAAGTTAATAATGCTTATCTTCTTTCCTATATCTATTGCAAATAATGTTTTAAACAAAGTTGTATTTTCATATCTCTCAAGTGCTAACTGAAAGAAAATATGGGGACATCGTAAAGATGAAATTGTGGTTTTCATTGACTGTAGTCTCAAAGACAGGAGGCAGAGAACAAAACGTTCTTTTAAACACGGTTTTTATTTCCCCTGTCTCCTATAGTCTAAGTCATGCTTTAAACAAAGCAAAACAAAACCACAGTTCAAAAGCTCCAACAAACCAGGCAGCTCATCTTTGAGCCCAAGTTGCATTTCTCATGGTAACAGAGATATTGCTGTATGAATTTCAGCAGTATTCAGCTGTCACTTCTACTCAAGTGAACTGAGAAATCCATAATGGATGAAAGACAGCAACAGATTGATGAGTTTGTCAGAGTGAATGGAACCACTGAAAATGCACGTATTAAAAATCTGCAATTTTTCCCAAGGACTTACTTGCCTTAATATATATGAGGGTGAGTTTGATTTCACTCAGAATTAATATAGTTTTAAAATAGAAATGAGTTTCACCTGCTGTCTCCAGGACGTCTGCTCACATTTTTAGTGTACTATCTAGGCCATGGGGGAAAAATAAGAAAATAAGATAAATTTTCTGTATTTTGCACAATTAATGTATTAGATGAAAGTCAAAATCAATTAAATTTTAAAAATGCCAATTTGGTATAATGTGGACCAAAGTATTCATCTTCATACATCAATATCCACTACCATCACTGTAGCTGAAGAAATCTGAGTAACATATTGATTAAGAGTTAAATTTCTTAAATACCTTTCATTTCAACAAACTTCTTCATTCCCTCCCTTGTCAGCTACCCACACTGCAACTGAAAAGACAACCTCTGTGTAATATGAGGCTATTACTCTAAACACATATACTCCAGACAACAATATAATAGACATACTCCAAAGAGAGAAATACAAGAAAGTTACAGAATTGCCAGCTTCCACCTGGACCACACTACTGGCTGATCTTGTAAAAGTGCATGTAATATGAGATACTTGCAACAATTTTATAACAGTAGCAAAAAAATGTTTTCTGTGGAAGAGAATAAATGCTTCATTTTTTATGCACGTCACACTTTTGCTGAAAGAAATAAAGGAAGTTACACTTTTTTTTCTTATTTTCATATAATCGAGTCAACATTCTCAATATTGCTGTAGCAACTTTTTCAGATCAAAAACAAAAACAAAACTAAAAACTAAAACTATAAAACTAAAACCAAACCACAGGTAAAAACAAGGGCAAATTTGAAGAGAAGGCTGATCTGAGTTATGAGATTAAAGTTTTGTGCATACTCTGGTACTCAAAAACAGAGTAGAAATATAATAATTTTTGAAAATATATACAACATATCTTTAAGTGACAGCTTCTCATTCTCATAGTATTGTAAGTCTATCTTTACATTGCACCCAAGATGATTAAGTAAAGCAGTGGCATAAAGCAGAGTTCCTCTGCCCTTTTTGTGGTGCACACTTTAAGTAGACCACAATCAGTTATAAAACTAAGTTTGACTTCCACACTCAGGGTATCTATTCTGTACTTCATAATTTTCTTTATCAGATGCTGTGCTGACTTTTCAACTGTTTGGCTTGTCACGTCCCGAGAGTGTGTAATTCTTCTCAAAGCAGGTCCAGGAACAAAAAAAAAAAAAAAAAAAAAAAAAAAAAAAAAAAAAAAAAAAAAAAAGAGACATATAACCAGTAGAAGATAAACAGAATAATCACTCAATATTAAATCAAAACTTAATTTATACTGATGAAATAAGATGACAAAAGAAAAGGGGGAAGCAAAAATAGTCCATAACAAACCAGAGGGATATAGTGTCAGTTCATGTTGGCATGGGGGAATAAGATGTGAAGTTCATACGCCTGAGGTATTAAAATAAGCACTGCAATGAAAAAAACACAGGATAGCACAGAATTACAAACAAGGGAGATTGCATCCACTTAAAGATTAATATAGTGAAAAGTATCTTCATTCACTAGAACAAAACACTTTCAAACAGAGAAATCTGGTAGTATTTGGGCTTTATGTTACCTGAGACTGCAAAATTTATAGATCTGGAGCTAGAATGTCAATCAAAAACTCAATGCAGGTACTTTAAAAACATGAGACTGAAATTTAGACTGCCTTAAATTTCAATGGCTTAAGCATTTTTCAAAGCTAATTGTTGTCTGAAAGAATCTTATTTATTTCAGTGTATCTTATGGTAGCCCTGTGCTTGGTGTATATAAAATCTTGATTTCCTGAATGACTAAGTGAGATAAATCCATGTTAAAAGTCGACTTCTCTTGAATGGCAACTGTCAGCCAAGGAGAAAAACTCTTCCAGACAGAGGGAGATTTTCTTGTAGGCAATAAGCAATCCTTAAAGCTGAAAAAGCCTCCACTGACAGATGTATCTTCTGCCTCTATACCCTAAAGACATCCAGGAGATTTTCCCAGTGGAGTCTTCTGATCTTGAGAGGTATATTCAGAACACATACGCATACATGGGGCATATACAAGACAAAACAGAGAATAGAAAGATCTCAGAAGCATTATCCAGATTAGCATGAAGATCAGCAACAGGACAGTAATCCAGTCCCTTCTGTGTGCTGGAATCTGTTTTGTTCACAATGTGCGTGTGAATGTTCTTATAGAGAGAAGAACTGTTATCTTCATTGTCATAAAAAAATTCAGATGTCAGAGTGGTCTCTCATTTTATTTATTTTGGCATGGAGACTGCGATCAGGAGGAAAGTAAGGTGTATTTTTTTGTTTGTTTCTTTTATTCTGAATCTATTTATTTATTACAAATTTAATCACACTATAGTATTCAAATAAAATTGAAAGCAATTTTTTTAAGGTTATAGATATTTAGTTTAAATTTCTTGTCTCTAAACTGTGTTGTGCTTGATTTAGTAACACATAGAGTGTGAATATGCTGTTGAAAATTGCCATGTGTCCCTTGACATTCATGCTAAACTCTGACAGGCGTTACCTATTTTTTCTAACATGATTGTTCAGTGCACAAACTCTGTCTGGAGGATATTTCGTAGGCCATAAGATTAAGTCCTTCGACATCACAAGTAATCGCAATCTATATTGCTGTATAATTATTACCTGTTAAAGGAGTTTTGTGTTTCATTCATATTGCTTTTACCAAAAGATCACTTCAGAATCTTATTCCCCTGAGGATTACAAAAGTCCCCATCTCAATTTATTCATAGCTTATTTATCCCTCCCACCACATCCATAAATATCTGTAATATCCCTTCTTACCCTTTGTTCATCTAAACAAGCTGTGCTCCTTTACTTTCCAGCAGACTCCTTTTCTCCTCATCAAGTGAGATTGAATTCATTTTTCATGTATATAGTATTTAAAATTATGACTCCTC
Source organism: Mixornis gularis (assembly GCA_003546035.1). Classification (NCBI taxonomy): domain Eukaryota; kingdom Metazoa; phylum Chordata; class Aves; order Passeriformes; family Timaliidae; genus Mixornis; species Mixornis gularis. The sequence goes on from QVAJ01000340.1 coordinate 105,562, forward strand.
AGTACTCTGTAGAATGGTGAGATGGACCAATTGGATTTTTACTTATACTGCAACATGCGTTAGAGATGGGGTGAAAAATTACTCTAGGGGCTGTACACGTGCTGGGAGCCTTGTCCTGGGGAGGCTTTGCCTCAGCTGATCAGGGGTGAGAAACCTTCCACAACTGGGCTGAAAGTGACCCCCTCTTCCCAGTGAGGCAGATGCCTGGATGTCCCAGAACAAATGCCTGGGAAATCGGGCTATGGGAGAAGCCTTAGCACATAAAACAGTTAACTGCAACACAACCAGTGCCATTTTTGTTTGTGTTCCTTGGCCCTCCTCCCCCCTCGCCTTTTTCTCCCTGTGGTCCTGCTTCCCTGTCCTCACCCGTCCTGCCCTTCTTCGCCTCTTCCCCGAGGCAGGTCATCGCCTCGACAGCCCAGTGCTCCCATGTTTCCCGATGGAGCAGCTGTAGCTGCAGCTGCTGCAGGAGCGACCCGTGGCCGGGGCAGCCTGTTCCCCGGCGATGGGGAAGACACGGCCCGCTGCTGCTCGAACACGGTGCCCGGCCGGCCCAGGGCCCGCGCAGGCTGATGGCGGCCTGCAGCGCCCCACACTCGGTCTGTCCATCGGGCACCGATAGGGCACCCCGGGATTCCTGTGGGAATGTGTCCTTGTCTTCTGTTTCTGCCTCCACCGCTCTTTTCCCCGCTTTGTTCCCTTTTCTATCCCCCTTCAGTAGGAACACTTGATCTTCTTTTATCAATAAACAGTTCTCAGATATAATATTGCCACGTTTGCACTTTATTTTTGTCGGAGAAATCTGTTAAAAAGAATCCTCCCCTACTCCCCCTTTTACAGCAGGACAGGACGAATGGCTTTAATATTTCTATGTCTTTGTGAGAAATAGTTTATCTGAGACAGCTTAGGACTGCATTTGCCATTTTCTTATCAGCACTTCAATCATTCTGCATTTAATTAATGTAGCTGTGCTTTCTTCTCTGACATTTTTAAATTATGAACTTCCAGCTTCTGGAATAATTTTTTATTAGTCACAAAAAATGGAACTTTGTATTTGGTACTGCTTAATTTCATCTTCTTTCTACCTCAGTTGTCCACAGGCTTTGCTTAAAGTCCTTCTATATCATTTCAGTCCTCAAAAATTTCAAACTCTTTCTTCCTTCATAAAGATTCACTAGGAGACTCCCACCAGCTATTTGTGAAAATGTAAATTAAATCTCCTTTATAAACACATATAACTCTAGCCCAAACCTACTTCTTACTAGGTTTTTACCTATTTTACAATGCTTCTACAATTCTTCATTACTTGCACTGCATTTATTAATAAATTTCCTAAGTGATGTCATATCCCAACTGACAGAGTAGATTAATTTCATGGTTTTAAATCTAAAAAACAGGCTATCACTACATTTCACAATCTACCTACAAATATACAGAATGCATATTTCTACAATTTTGATTTATCTGTACTCAATTAGAAACTGTTTCCTTATTTGTGTTCAGTTAAAACTAATGAGGTTTTAGTTACCAGCAGAGCAATTAAAGAATGCAAGGTTTTATGCACTTTCAAAAAATTCAGAGCCAATTTTCTTCTCTTTGATTTGAGGAGGATGAGTCCTAAGTTTCCTTTCTTTTTTAATTCTGGCAAATTTCCTTTTCCCATGTATAAGTCTCATTCTTACTCAATACTAGTTTTATCAATAACATGCTAGTTTTAATACTAATCCTAGAATTCGAATCTGGATATCAGGAAGATGAGTATTTCCTTGTTACATAATTATTACCATGGTTCTCTTGTGACAAACTGTACTTTCTAAGCATCTGCTTCTTGGCTCACAAGTTCCAGGAGATAGCATCAATATTGTAGGTAGTATGCAGACACATACAGAATCAAAATATAACATTTTCACACAAGTTTCAAGAAAATTTGTCTTAGTTTCCTTTGCTAATGACATACATATTGTTTGAGAAGAAAAAAAACATACAATTAAAAAAATAACTGCTTTTATTCCCCTAAATCTCAGACAGGAATGCAATAGTTGGAGTTTCTTTTCCTTTTATGTTTGGCTTTTTCAGCCATTTAGATGTCATGGAGACATGATACTTATGTCTGACTTGAAAAGAACTTTAGGTATTTGGAAGTAAGTGGAATGACAGTCTTTGGTTTACAATTTACAGAAATAGTAAATCAAGACTTTATCAACAGATGTACTGTTCTATTTTCCCTTCATAATAAAAACCCAAAAAATATGTGGCTTTAAATTAAGATGGAAATTACTTAGCTACAATATTCAAAATTATAAAAGAGCATTATATTTGATACCTACAAATTTTTTCAGTTCCTTGTAGCACATGAAGCACATGTTTGCTTTTTCTGTTTGCTTTGTTTTGGCAGGGAATGTAAGGGATTATTTCATTACTCCATTCATATATTGTAGAATAAATGTGACTCAATCAAGTGATGAACAGTGCTGAGAATCAAAATAAGCAAGGTGTTCCAAGTTATGAATGTTTTTTCACCATATATCCCTGAGCAAGGTGGCCATTTTGCAGAGGGGCTGGAGGTTTTAAGAACGACTACTATCAAATGTACTCCTTTTCCTAGATTCCAAGCAACTTTCCTTCCCATTGTATATGCACTACAATGAAAACTTGACTTTTTTTTCTTAATCTTTTAAGTTTGGATCAGGTGATATGATGAATTAATCTTAAAAAAAAAAAGAAATATATGTATCTTCAAAAAGCAAGATGTGTGATTGTATCTAATTAAATTGCTTTCATAATCCTATGCAAACCAGCTACACAGCAATGTGTGGATTTGGCTGAAGATTAAATTAATCTCTGTTTACACACAACACATAATTCTATCTGCTTTCCCTGAGGGAGAGCATGGAGAATTTCAGAAGCATGAGCAAGCATGCTAATTTTGACAACGATAGAGATTTAGTTAATAAATGCTCTGTGTAACAATAATACTGACAGAAAGGGCTTCAAGTACCATTCAGAAATCACCTCTTCCTCTCAGCCAGACAAGACGTTCAGCTTGAATATCTTCATTTCAGACACTCTTCTGGGATCTGAATCAATCTACACAGCCATACTTTTCCCTCCACAGGCACACAAAAGAACACAAGTCAAAGCCCTCTGTGAAATCCCTGCCAATAATGCCAGTGAATTCTCTGACATCCCCTGTTCAAGCAGCTGTGGTTGCTAACAGATGGAAAATCTGGGAGCACAGTGCCCAAACATTCATGTATGTTCCTTGCTCTTGTCATGCCAAATATCACAGAATCAGAGAAAGGCATGGGTTGGAAGGGACCTTAAAGATAGTCTCATTCCAATCCCACTGTGTTGGATAGGGACATCTTCCTCTAGATTAGGATGCTCAGGGTTCCATCCAACCTGGCCTTGAACAACCCCCAAGAGTCTCTGGGAAACCTGTTTATGGGCCTTATCACTCTCACAATAAAGAATGTCTTCCTAAAATCAAATCTAAATCTACTCTCCATTAGTTTGAAGCCATTTCCCCTTGTCCTGTCACTACATGTAAAACGTCTCTCTGTCTTTCTGGGAAGCTCCCTTCAGATTCTGGAAGGCCACAGTTATGTCCCTCAGAAGCCTTCTGTGTTCCAGGCTGAACAGTCTCTGAGCCTTTTCTCATAGCAGTGGTGCTCCATCGTTCTGATCACCTTGGTGCCTCCTCTGGACTCTCTCCAACAGCTCCATGTCCCTCCAGTGCTGGGACCCCAGGGCTGGAGGCAGCTCTGCAGGTGGGCTCTCACCAGAGTGGGGCAGAGGGGCAGAATCCCCTCCCTCCCCTGCTGCCCACGGGGCTTTGGATGCAGCCCAGGACACCCTTGGCTTTCTGGGCTGGGAGTGCCCATGGCTGGCTCATGTCCAGCCCTCAGCCCCAGCACCCCCAAGTCCTTCTGGGCAGGGCTGCTCTGGGTCTGTTCATCCCCAGCCTGGGCTGGCACTGGGGGCTGCTCCGGCCCAGGTGCAGCTCCAGCACTTGGCGTTGTTAAACCTCATGGGATTCCCATGGGCCACTGCCAAACTTGTCCAGATCCCTCTGGATGACATCCCATCCCTCAGGAGAGTCAACTGCACCACTCAGCTTGGTGTCATCTGAGAACTTGCTGAGGGTGCACTCGATCTCTTCATCTATGTCATTGATGAAGATATTAAATAACACTGGGCCCAGTACAGACCCCTGAGGCATACCACTTGTCACTGATATGCATCAAGACTCTGAGCCCCTGACCACCACCCTCTGGATATAATGTAGGCTTTAAGAGGAATTATAACAACTGATTTTATTCCTACCTCCTTGGTTTATTCACCTGGCTGCCTGGTATTTAACACCTCAAATCTGTGCTTCTGAAAAAACAATACTGAGAATTCTGGAGTGGAATGCTCAAACAATAGCCTAATTCTTTCTCAAAATTTTACAAGCCAGGGACTGTAGATGTAGTCTGTAAAAGTAAAATAAACCTGAACACATGAAGCCATGGAAATCCTTAAATAAACACAAACCTTAATTCTGTTTAAAGAAATGTCATAAAGTAATGACATAATTCTCATTAATGCATAATGGTATTTGTGTTCCCAGACAAATTAAACTGGACTTCAATATGAAAATAATTTTCTCTCTATGAGGGTAACAATCAAAGGATTTGTCCTGTGTGTGACCTATTTCAGGGCTGCCTTTTAGAGTCCATAAACAGACTAAGTCAATGCTGGTGAGATGTCCCTTTGTGTGGTTTGCTGCCATGGAGAAGTTGGCAGGGAAGAGATTAATATTTCCCTGCTATACAGCTTCAGTTGCAAGGGAACCTTGATAAAAGAGAATCAGTCTGTTCTCAACCATGCCAAATGAAGTATCTCTTCTCCAGAGCAGAAAGAGGATAAGCAGAATAGAGTGTGTTAAAGGTTAGTCCCTCTTTGAAAGAGGGAACTTCCTATCAAAGAGTCAGAACATAGCAGTGTTTCATAATGTTCCTGTTTAATTTAGAAGTCAAAGTGATCATCAGCCAGAGTGACCTTCTTGATCATCTCATGATTTAAACTACAAAAAGTCTGTGAAGCTGTTTTCTGCAGGCTGTGAAAAGTTTGTTGGTAAATTCCTGTTTGTAACATGCAGTGTTAACACAGAACTTTACATGAATGAGTAAATTAAATAAAATATGCTATCTCCTTGAGGAGGAGACAGTGTGTTAACCTCATACAGAATACAAAATTTCAGCCTAGCACTCTAAAACCACACAATATATATTTTCAAGATGGTTAGTAAAATTTCAGAACTCTCAGCAGAAAATGACTGAAGGAAACTGAAGTTCATGGGGGTCAGAGAGCTCAGGTACAGCGCATAGCAGAACACATATGGATGAGAGTTCTGTGTTTACGCAGATAACTATTACCTCTAGGGATAGTGTGCAGTAACATCCAAGGATCCAGACAGTGGATTCTCTTTTTTGATGCCTCTCAGATTCCTAATGATGCCCTTTGCTATGTATGAATAAAACTACACATGGTTCCACATCCAGTACCTCAACAGGACAGAGCAAAGATGGACAAGGACTAAACAATAACCAATGGGAGCAATAGACACAGTATCAGTATCATTTTATTAATGCAGTTAAGAGACACAGGGTATGTCAGTGACTCACATGGAACTAGCAATGGCTCTGCCACAACTGGCACCTAAACTCTTCCACAAGGTCTACTGCTTATCTCAGTGGGCTTTGACCTTTTAAACTCTCATTCTGTCTCACATGCTTATGGTTTTCTGTCAGTACTTGTTCTCTAGTTCTGTTAGTTCTTGTACTGTGCAGTGCAGGCTGGCTAAGTAAAAATGTAATTTAGGTTATCCCTTTTGAAGAGGGAGAATACATGGAAGAGGAGAAGAAACACTTTGCAAAGTTGGGTTCTCAATATTCATAACACACACACAGTCCTTGCAGAATTCACTGCCCAGGCTCTAGCAGCAAGGGCCTGCAGTGGTGGCTCCTGTAAGGAGAGCAGGACTGTGCCCATGCTGGACGCAACTGGATCCTGTCCACTGCAGTGGACCCATCACATGGCAAAGCTGAGCCCCTCAGTCAGGATTGTGGCACCTCTGGAAAAGGTATTTATGAAATAACAAGAACATTGCACATCAGAGAGAGAAGGAAGGGGTGGAAGAAAGTGAAAGAAACTACCATGAGGACACTGAGACAGACAAGGAGGAGGAAGAGGTGCTGCAGGTGCTGATGCAGAGATTTCCTCATGGCCTATGGAGAGAATCATGCAAGAGCAGAGGCACATCCTTGCAGACACTGGAGGACCCACTTAGAAGCATTATCCAGAGGAACCACAGCCCTTGGAAAGGACCCAGACTGGAGCAGTGCAAGGCATGAGGAGGAACAACAAAAAGAGGAGCTGTTCTGGACTGACACCAAACCCCCTCCCCATACACCAGGGAAGAGATGGCAAAGTAGTGAATGAAGGAGCAACAATGAACTTGGGCAGAACGAAAAGAAGAGGGAGGTGTATTAGATTTTTCTTTTTGCTTCTCACCATCCACGTCTACCTTAGTTGCCAAGAAAATTAATTTTCTTCAAGTCATGTCCAGTTTTCCCAGAACAATAACTGGTAAATGTTCTCCTTGTCTTTGTTTTGACACACTAGCATTTTCTTCTTTTTTTTTTCTTTCCATTTCCTGTTGAGGTGGGGGAATGAGAGAGTGGCTGGGTGGGACTGGAAGTCAGCCAAGTCAGGTCACCATGGTCCCGCAACTCTTAAACCTCTATTGTGTGAACAGATAACAAGCCACCAATATCAGTAAGAAAATTTAATATTTACGTGGCAAAACTTCCTGGATCATACAAGTAGAAGTAGGGGCTGTTTACTATTTCAGGAATCAAATCACCATGAATTCCAGTGAGACTGAATTTTGCTGTGCTATCTTCATTACATTACCCCACTGGTTCTGCTAAAAACTCAAAGTTAATAAAATCTATGAATTCCTGATTATACAATATTTAAACTTTAAACATGTTCTAAGTACTCCAAGCTCAATCAGAAAGCAGATTGTTACACAGATTTCATGTAGACTACCTAAGTTATTAAAATACATTGTTCAAATACAAAACATTTAAAATAAATTTAAACTTTTATTTTCCTTTTGCTAATCAAAAGAAAGCTTTTGGTTTTTTTACAGTGGGTAGTTTTGTCACTTCTTATATGATGCCAACAGAAAAACATCCAGAAACTATCTCATATACGCAATTTCACAGAAAGCCGTGCCACACAAATATATGGACATAGTTCACTAGTCTTTTGGACTAAATATATTTGTCTCTGCAGCCAAAGTAGTAATTTTAATTTAAAGTAATAAAGCAACAGAACTACTTCCTGAATGACCCAATAATGGAAATAGAAACGAAACCTTTTGATGGTGGTGGTTTTGACTTTGCATAAGGTAGTTTCTTGTCCATGAAATACACACATAATGAGATAGACACAGATACAGACATAGGCATGGACTCAGAAAAACAGAGATTTGCCTTGTATTAAGTATTATAAACTATTCTTTAAACTAAACTGAGATAACTTCTACCTCAGAAATTTGAAGATGAATATACTTAAGTTTAATTTAATCTGCTAATTGGCACTGGCTGTCCATAAAAAGAGATTCATGACTGCTAAGTTTGCTCCTTACAAACACTATGTTAACCTGAAGGCTTCCTCCAGGAAAACAAAAAACAGAAAGACAGAATAAACAATAATTCATTAAAAGGGACTTAGTCTTTTAAATATTAAGGGCTAGGAAGAGTGTCTTTCCTGATGGATTTATTTACATTTATCCAGTAGCCCTCTGGATTATGTGTCCAGGCCATGAAAATTCACCAAGCCTGGAGACCATAGTGGAGCACACCCCCCCTCTGGCTACAGGCACTCAGAGTATCAGATCAGTGGAGCAGAGGGACCTGGGACTGGGAAGCACTCTTGGGGCTCAGACCTGGGTCAGTGAATCACTGCTTGCCCACATTCTGCAGCAGCTGATCCAAAGCAGCTGCCATGGTGAAAACAAAGGCTGTCAGGTGAAAACTTACAACTGATCAATATTTTGACTTTGCTAAATTAAAAGGATATTAATTCATGTTTTTCCTTGTTTCAAATATCTGTATGGTAAATATTTTGTAATGCTGTGTGTTGTGACGTGATTTGACATCATTATTTGAATTTTGATTCACTAATTACTTGGGTTACCTTTCAATACAGAAATTTTCCATTTCTATAAGCAGTATATGTGATTTTTTTGATTACTTTTCGAGAGTAAACTAACACATTTGCTGTTTATTCCTTATAGATAAACTTACTTTCCTCTCTTCACTAGCTTCTCTGTTCCTAAGAGGAAGATGCTGGCATGGCAAATCAAAGCAACAGTTAGCATCCAGCAAGCTGTTTCAGAAGAAATGAGAGGTTGAGTACTTAGGTCACTGTTCTTTCAGTGACATTATGTCTGAGATTCTTTATTACAGTATTGATTAACTAACCTGTTGTTTAACTGAATAAGAAAATGTATACTAAAAGCTACTATCTAGGTTGAAAGCAAATACATGCTCAGAAACTGAAGTTCAATAAAGCTGCTCTTGAATTAAGATTAATCTTTAAAAACCAGCTACTTGCTGTATGTACTTGAAGCCTGTTCTCTTGCTGATAGGGTAATGAGAGTCCTAATCCATTCTATTTTTCCAGACCAGAGCAGCTGTACCTAGGACTACAAAGAGACATGGAAATAGAATGGTAGTACTGCAGTTGCTCCACAGTAAGTCACAGTATTTCCTCCATCCCTGTAATGACTGTAAGGGTTACACCTGTAGCTTCATCTCTTCTCAGAGCTAGAAAGAGCATCTATTTTCTGGCTTGTGTCAAGAAAGGCAGTCAAAGTTGTGTAAATCTTTTGCAGGTGTTTAGACCAGCCAATACATATTGCCTCTGAACAAAACTGTGGAAATTTCTCAGGAAGTCAGAAAGTAGCATTACTACAGAATGAATCGTCTCATCAACTCACACAGTTTAACATTTTGTAACTTATCTGTCTACCTCACTGCATTTCTCATCTGCCTTAAAATCAGTGAACAAAAATACAGGTCAACTAAAATAAATAGTCATGATTTTTCAGTCTTAAGGTCAGCCTACAAACTTGTTTATGAAGAAAATTTGCATTTGAGTGTTTAACATCTTTCAGTGATAATAACTCTCCTTAGAAGCAACTTTAATAGTAACAGTTGTTCTAGAGCTTGCTCCACATCAAAACCACAAACACTTCAAGGTTTCTTCTGAGTCTGGAGCACTACTGTCAAAATCAAAGTAACCTTTACTACAGGATAGTGAAGAAAGAAACGACCATAACTGGAAAACTACTCTGCTGTAGAAAAATTATTGAAAAAATGTAATGATATCTGTACTGAACACTGTCTCAAGACAAATCTTATAAAAGGGCACTTTTTGATTTGAAAATTTAAATTTTAATTCCTAGGTAAGGTAATATATATTGTCCAGTCAAATAAGTCTTGTGTCAACCATAGGTCTATATTTTCCCACATCAGGGAAAGAATTTTAGTGGTTGATAGTTGTATAAGCATATTCAGAGGTATAAAGGAAATAGGTTCACTTAGAAATCTGAGTGCATATTAGAAACTCCACTATCAGTGAATAGAAATTTTATTACTTGGTTTGCTTATTCATAATGATGAAGCATTATGGAACTGATATTGACAGAGTAACTTTAATCTTACCATATTCCTTTGATCATATTCCTTTGTAGAATTCCTTATAGCATTCCAGGTGCTACTCTTTGACACTCACATGCAAGTACATATGTGTTTCTGAAGGAATGTGCTGAAATCCAAGAGCTAAGAATACCACCTATGTGGAAGCAAGCTTACAGGAGCCAGAAAATAAGGATCGAGTTAGCTTCAGAATAGTGGAAGAAAAAAAACATACTGGCAAATTCTCATAATGCCTACTCAGAGTTATGCTGTGAAAAGGGTCTAATAACTAGGTGAAGTAACTGTGACCAGGAAAAAAAGAAATAGAGTGTTCTTGGATGGATATTGATCCTGATTTTGCTGATTTACATCCAGCAAACCCAAAGAAAAAACACACCATCTGGAGTCACTAGACATGAAACTATCAAGTCATTCATGTGTTACACAATTGTCAGGTCTCTAGAATAGCCATTATAATAGTACAAAGTGTTATCTTTAGGCCACTTCACCTTCAGTTTACTTCAGAACACTTTCGATGATAAAAATTGTAATTGCAATTATTTCACATAGTGCTAAAAAGAACTCATCTGAAGGGAGGGAAGAAATAAAAGCTTTAAAATGCAATAATGGATTTTTTCCCTCACTGTAGAAGTGCTATCAGCTTAAGACAACTTAAGGAAAGTTTTTCCTATGCTTGATAACATATGACAATTAATATTTGCAAATATTTTTCAAATGACTGAATGGAATTATTTGTGATAGGATGTTTATGGGATTACAGGGTGAACCAGGAAAGGTATCTTTTCTGGTTTTAACAACTGTAAAAACAGAAGACAGCTTCTGTGTTCTCATGCAACCATGTTGCTCATGCAAACAGAAAAAGTTAGTGCAGGCTGAATGACAAATGAACAGACTTGTATTTATGAACACCGTTATTTACACAGCTGCAAATTACATTACAGAACCCAAAATGGTTGTATAAACAAAGTTACAGAATAACCCAACTAAGTTCACTGTTGTATGAAAACAGCAAGTCTTACTGGTGTTAATGATTAACTTTTTTTTTTTTGCTGAATGCTTTCAAATATAATACTGATAATAAATACATTTTTTTCACACTGCTACACTTCAAAATTCACTAACAGTGGTCTGTGATGTGTTAAAATATAATTTTTGGAGAAAAGAAGTATTTCACTTACCTGTTTATGTCTTCTCTGTTAAAGACAAAGAAATTTACTTTTAATAATGATAAATTGAAAAATATGTCACTGGCAAAATAGCACCTCACCTGTAGAACTCATATTCCCAAATAAACACAAGGGCTGTAGAAAGAATACCTTGAGGAGCTAGAGAGTATGTTAAGCTTTACAACAGAGTGAGCTGTGGGTAAACAGGGAGGAGAAAGCAGAAAGGGAAGACCAAAACAGGGAAGGAAAGAAACTCAGCAGATTGTAGAGAGGCCCATGTGTTAAAAAGAAGATTATATGGAAAAGTTGAAACTTTGAAGTCAAAGTACAAAGGTAACACTACTGTGTTTATGCCAATAATTTTGAAGGCAATCATAGGGAATAATCTATTTTCCTCCTTCTATGCAGAAAAGGCACATTTATTGTCATGAAAGACTTACAGTTGTCTTAAGAACCAGGTGCACAAACTACAGACACTCAGCTAAAATGCTAACAGATTTTTATCAGTGGAGAGTGCCAAGTTTAACAGGAAGAAACAAGAAGAAGGAATGCATTATGTGATTTATTTTTTCCTCTCCCTGTCTGGGACATAGAGTTTTGAAGATAAGCTGTGTGAAAATGCTCCTCAAGACAGCTTTGTAACAGTGACAACAATTTCAAAAGTGAGGATGAAACCCCAGTGATTTTCCATTTCCTGGAGTGATAATGTTAGAACACAAATATTTTCATTCTGTATTACATACCTACAGCCATACCTTGCGCCAGATAATGACCCTGAGTCCCTTTGCTGAAGGTACAAAAACCCTTTTAGTTTGCTAGAATATCCAAAAAATGAAAATTTCACCCCCTACAGGAAGAAAATTTACTTGCTTCCCTAAGTGTGGGACTTTATTCCACCTAAAATCCTCCTTTTTTAGGTCAATTTAATTCTAAATCATTACTTGCAGAATTGAATACTATTGATTAAGTGATAGCATTGCTTAAAAAACCAGTATTCATTCTTTCTTTTTGCAATTACTTCCTTTCAGTTACATTAATGATTATCATATTCTTATAAGATAAGACAGAAAGAGGGATATAGTTTCCCAGCTCTTTTATAGCCATTATTTTTGGCTGTTTTTCTGTCCTTTAGGGATTTGAATTTCCTTCTTTGGGGAAAATAATCCCCTTTTTCACTTTTTAAAATTAATATTTCTCCACTACCCCCATGATTTTATCTGACCTTAGTTTCACCACACTAGAATCTAGTTAGATCAAGATTAACATCTAAAATGTCTGTTTTCAAATAAAGTACTATAGACCAGACTCCAGATAATGCCAAGACATTTGCTTGCGTAATTACATTACTTAAAATTTTCAGTATTACTCTTTGTTCTGTCCCTTACAGGTATTGTCCTAACATAAAATTTCCTGAGCATTGAGGAATATGTACATGAGGAAAGTGTCAATTAATGCATCATAAGAGACAACCAAGTAGTCTTATTTGCCATAATCAGGACTGGCAAGCCCACATACAATGGATTTTCTGCATCAAGAATACTAAATGTAGCACCCATGTATGCATTGGTTTGGTGCTTCTTATTAAAAAAATATTACACCATGTATAATAAAGAAGAATCATGTGCACCAACGTTTTAAGATCCATCAACACAGATAAGCAAGTCTGATGAGGAAAATAACCCCACAATTCTAATTACTAAAATTATCATAATGTAAGTAACCAGAGTAGTTTAGACTTGAAAATATAGAACAGTTTACAACAGAGGTTCTCGTTCATAAAAATATGTTTTTTCATTTGTATTATTAATCAAAGGATTGAGAGAAAAAAGGAGAAACACCATTTTCAACTGTAGTTAATCTATTATTAAAAAAATTATTACAAAGTCTATTATTACAAAAATCTGTATTTTTTGTCTCTTTTCTTCTTCTCTTACACCTCTCATTACAAACTTTATTTCCTAATAGCCCACTATTAGGTTAGTCAGAAGGGGAGAAAATTCATACTACTTATTCCAACAGACTTTATGAATCTGTTATGCTTCAGGTTTCTGTGATTGTTCTTAGTCCGCATATTCATCAGGCTTATTATTCCAAAATTTGCACTTTTTAAATTAATTTTCCCCTATTTTCTGTTCTCTTGAAGGTAAATTTTAGTAGGATTTGCATGAAGGTTATCATATAATTTCTGACTTTGTAATAACGGGGGAATTTAATTTGTGCCAGCATGAACTCTAGTAAAATATACTTGGCACTTTCAGTAAATTTTTCAATTGTACTGGGTTTACATGACCAGAATCTGGTAGCGAGGAGTGGGTCACAGGGATACCTTTTTTGAGAAGCTGGTAGAGCCTTCCCCCATGTTCAGCAGAAACAGTGATAGCCGTCCTCAAAGTGGACCTGCTACTGGCCAAGTCTGAGCCTACCCATCAGACAAGGTAGTCTCTGAGCCTCTGTGATAAAGGAAAAACCATTTTAGCACAGAKATAATATTGCTCAGAGGAATGAGAATACATGAGAGGAACAACTCTACAGACACCAAGGTCAGTGGAAAGGAGGGGCAAGGGTGTTCCAGGCACCAGAGCTGAGATTCCTCTGCAGCCCATGGTGCAGCCCATGGTGAGGCAGCTGTGTCCCTGGGGTCAGTGGGGAATGCAGGGATCCACCTGCAGCCCATGGAGGAGCCCCACACCAGAGGAGCTGGACACCTGAAAAGAAGGCTCTGAATCCATGAAAAGCCCATGCTGGAACAGGCTCCTGGCAGGGACCTGCAGACCCATGGTGAGAGAAGCCCACCTTGGAGCAGACTTCGTGGTAGGGGTTGTGAACCCATGGGGTCCTACGCTGGAGAAGGCTGTTCCTGAAGGACTGCACACTGTGGAAAAGGAGCCACGCTGAGCAGTACATGAAGAAGTGTCCCCATGTGAAGGACCCACACTGGAGAAGCTCATGGAGAACTGCCTTTTGTGGGAAGGGCTCCACACTGGAGCAGTGAGAAGACTCCTCTCCCTGAGCAGCAGCAGAAACAATTTGTGATGAACTGATCATATGCCCCATTTTCTTCTCTTTGCACCTCTGGCAGGGGGAGGTAGAGCCTGGGAAGGAGGGAGGGGGAGGGGGAAGGTGTTTTTAAGATTTTTTTTTTACTTCTTATTATCGTGCTCTGATTCCATTTGATAATAGCTTCAGGTAATTTCCCCAAGCCAAGTATTTTTTGACCATGATGATAAGCAGGACAGGGTTCTCCCTGTTTTTATCTTAAGTCAAGAGCCTTTCATTATATATTCTTTCATTATATTTTCTCCCACTTACAGAGGGGAGTGCTAGAGCAGCTCTGGTGGGTACCTGGCATCCAGCAACCCATTCCCTTGATCAAATGCAGATTTTTATGTAAAACATTGAAATATGGTTAGACTGGCAGTAGTATAGACAAAACAAGTCCAGGAAAGTGCATTTTGTTGTTTACATGAATTACAAGAATATATGTCCAAGTCAACATAATTTGAAAGTCATATGTGGTGAAAATGTCAACATATGAACAATTTCTGAAAAATGCATTCACTTAAACTGCTCATAAATTATTTTATAACCATTACAGATAGGAAAGTATCTACTCCAAGTATAGAAACTTGGTCTACTCCATACTTTCATATTCCATAAAATTGCAAGGATCCCCAGAAATTATTGTGACAGTTTTCTTCTGGCTTTCCAGGAAATTGGCATGGAATCAACTACCACAGCCAACTCATCCCTAGACATTAGGCCAAAAAACAGAAAGAATACAATGAAGAATATTTAGCTTTATTAAATCCAGGAATCAAACAGATCCAGTGCGGTGTTTCATACTGCACAAAACAAAACAGATTTCCAATGGGAGGAAATCTCTTCTTGCTTTTCAGGCTTCATGTTCACAGAATGTTACTTGGATGAAAAAATCAATAAACTGGGGAAAGAAAACAGACCATGACTGGAGTAATGCAGAAATTGCTAATCCCTTTGAGTTGGGTGCCAGAAATACAGGGACAAATGGAGAAAGTTTGAACAACACTTAGGAAACACTGCAGTCTGATGAAGAAAGAAACACTCCACAGAACACAGAAGACTATGAATCATCTGATGCCAAAGAATCAGAATTTTACAGAGCCAAATCGCAGATAAAAACCATGAGCCTATAGCCCAAGTGTGGCTGCTAGAAAATACAGAATTAAATTTGGCAAACTGCCCAGAACAGCTCATTCAAAGACCTCCTCTTCCAGGCCATCATTTAGTAAGCACAACTCCAGAGAATTCAAATACTACAAGAAAAAATATGAGAGGCAAAAATCATGCAGTGCTCAGAAACAGAATTCATAAAAGCCCAGTACATGGATCTGCACATGAACTTCCAACTGTATAATACACTACAAAACACTACTACAATACAGTATTTGGAGAAAGACGAAAGGACTACAGTGAAATGTATCATTTTGCAAACCCCAGCAGAGTGTACATAGCATGGACAAATCAGATAACAGGAATGCTATTAGTTCCAAAAAATTCTTCAAAAAAGCTGCAAGCAGTGGTGAAGCAGAACAAGGATTCTAGCAAGTTTGGCACAGATATATATGGTATGTTTGTAGTGGTGAACTAGTGCTAAAAAACCAACCAACCAAAACAAAACAAAAAATGGGCTGTAGGAAAGAAATAGATGAAACTCAAGGCTCAAAGGCTTGTCTTTCTGAAAGGATTCTATGTCAAGTGCTTGAGGAAGTTCATGTAGTCAATTTATAACAGTACTGAGGAAAAAGCACCAATTACTGGATTCAAAACATGTCATGTCCACATGTTTTTTCAAGAGATTGTTCTCACTGGTAGAATGGATTCTACAGCTGTGGAAAAGTTTAAAGAGTAATTGCTCTCAGAAGAAGCAAAGCTGTCAATAAAGTGCAGAATAGAGCTAAAGGGGCCCAATTTTCTCCCCCAAAGAAAATTCTTTTGACCTGAGGAAGGGTGATAAAAGAGAACTTGGATAGGTTTGCTTCTCTGGGAATTACAGAGCAAGCAGAAAAAGAAGAAAAGTCTTTTAAATTAGTTGGTCACTCTAGCGAAAGCAAAGAAAAAGAGTAACTAAGAAAAAGGAATGAAGCTTTGGCTTCTAGCATGCTAAATTATTGTTAAATAAAGGTGTGAAAAGACAAAAGTGTTTCTACCACTGGTGACTAGAAAATTCTGGGACCCATCTTCCATGCCAAGTATTTTTCTAGAATTTCATGAATCAGCTGAGTTCTGGACAATGAAACAGAAGAGCAAAGTTTGCATTTTCAGTTTTTCAAAATTTCTTTTGAGGAATAGTTTCTGCAGGTAATGTCCAAGGTAAGTCACAGGAAAACACAAGCATTATTTAATTGCATAGAAGGCAGTAAAGTCCACTGAACTTTAATTGTGAAGGAAAAAAAATAGAGGTCTCTAAGCAGACACAAATAAATAAACAAAGACAGAAAACTGGGAAAAAAAATAAAAAAGCTGAAGTTCTTAGACCAAGCTAAGCCACAAGTGTTATTTCACATAGCAAGGTGTTAACACAACAAACCAATACAGCAAAAGAGTACAAGGGGATCCAGCAAAACATTGACCTTTCTAGGACAGGCAAGGGAGACTTAAAAGAGCTTGTTGGGAAGATAAACTTCATGTCCAGAGCAGCCATCTAAAAATGGTATGATGCAGAGATGTCTAATGAACATATTGTGCTACAGTCAGTCACAAAATTGAACTGGTAGCTTAAAGAGTTTTGCCTTTTCAGAGGAGCCTGCCATAAGATAGGAACAGTCAGTAAGGAGAAAATTAGATTTCTACAGTGTCAATGAAGACTCTTCAAAAACTACATGTATGCAAAAAAACAGTGAGCACATACATACAGGTTATAGAGCTTTCGAAGCAAAGCAACAGCAATGTGACTTTATCATGTGCAATCAGAAAATAACACTCTGGTCTTCCCTTAGTGTTTGCACATAGTTTTGAAGTTTATATCTGGGAAGCAAACACTAGAATGAAGTTATCTCTTTTTAAAACTGCCAGTTAGGGCAAACTTGACATGGCAACCTTACAATGGAGAACTAGCCAGTATTTTCAGCAGTTTTCACTGTAGTAGAAATTTAAAAATCTCATGGGACATTTTCAGTACAGTGACTCATGAATTATCTTTTGAAAGAAAGGGTTTGACACAGGGACTCTTGTCAAGATTTTGCAGCAACAAATTACAGGCTAGTATTAGGAAGCCACTGAATTCATCTGGAAAACAACTTTTTCAGAGAACTGTAAGCAAAAGCACTAAAAATTAAACAGGATGCCCAGGATAAATGAAGACATATAATGAGGTGCAAAAGGAAATAATGGGATAATATCTCAGGAGCTACTAGTGTATTCTTAAAAATTATCTGTCTACCTGACAGGGAAGTTTCACTGCAGACAGCAGTGATATTACAAGACATTGCTTTACCAAGAATGGAGGCACTGCGGAAAAAGAAGAGAAGCCACACTCCCCACCTGACTTCCCTTCCCACATTGTGCCACATTTGATGAACCCGTTATAGGGCTCTTGATGCATTGGGCAACCTGATGTATCCTAATGCAAAGAGAGGTTTCTTCCTGCATTGACATAAGTGACCCTGCTGCACAGTGACACTTCTTCACACTGTTATCACCTTCAAGGACATAAACTGTAGATATACATGTAACACATTTTTTTGCCTTTCAGCCAGGCAGGAACTGTACAGTACAGCAACAACTTTACCCCCAAGGCAACCATATAAACTGGGCAAAACATCATGCAGCGATGAAGGTAAAGACACAGAGAAAAAGGATAATGTGGGTGAAAAAGAGGTTGACACCAGTAAAAAGGGAAGCTGGATTACAAGCAGTGAATGTAAATACAAATAGAAAAGCAGGGAGAAAAAACAGACAGGAAGGTGGGGGGAGTGAGGGTGAAAAAAGCAGGAACAAAAATGATTAAAAACACAGTCAAGATCAAGGTAGCAGGCAGAAACAGACAGGAAACGCACCTTTTCTCTTTCCTCTCCAAAAAAAAAAAAAA
>QVAJ01000340.1:123603-196951 GCA_003546035.1 Mixornis gularis
CCAAACCCCCCCCCAAACAAACAACAACAACAACAACAACAAAACCACTAAAAAAAAAAATCTCAAAAGGAAAGAGGAAAGAGGAAAGAGGAAAAAGCCTTTCCTGGCCATGGGAAAGAGAAGGAGTGTCTGGACGCTGTGAAAGATCCCTCTCTCTGGAAACTGGAATGGAGCTGGTAGCTTATATGCCTCTGCATGCTCTTGTAGCACAAAGTACAACTCTCTCCATATATTGGCTAATTCATGCCCCAACACCAGAAGCTTCCTATTAAAAAAGTAATTTCTAATTACAAACTCTGCCATAAAACACTTGCACAAGGGGCCTTTTTAAGGTTTATGGGGATTCTCTCTCAGGAAATTGCCCTGCTCTTGAGTACTTGACCTTAAAATCTTCATATTTTTAATGTAATCTCTTTTGGATGCTATGTATACACCACAGAAAAAGAGAAAGATGTGATTATTTGACTCCATCAAAATGCAACTACTTCTGTGCTGAACTTGACTCTAACCTTTGTATCACATTTGCCAGATGTATTTCATTGTTATTCATCATTTTCACACATCAAGTGCACCTTAGTTCCTTTGTATTAACACTCCGAAATGTAGTGCAGAAGTGCAGACCAGCTGGCCAGCTTGTTCGTTTCATTTATTCAGAGGTCAGAGGGAACACGAACATTTGAAAACTTTTTAATATGCTTAAAAGGTAGGACAATCTCATCTCCAGCTTACAGTCTGCTTTTTAAATAAAACACTCTTTGTCTTGCTGGGAGAGGAGTGGAAGGTTTTTTTTGTTTTGAGTTTTTTAATTGTGACCAGGAAATCAGAGTGGAAAAAGTCTCATCTCATTTTAAAGTTCCTTTGATTCATGCTTGGCATGCATGCCCGTCTTTCTGCGGGCAAAAAATGGTACTTTATACCTTTTTTCTACCCACACTAGGAAGACTTGATCAGCCTCTCTAAATAATACATTGGCACTAATTTCTGTGCTCATGGCCAGAGGCAAAAAATGCATGATGTCTGCTAATGAAAATAATTTGAGGAGACAGAGAACAAAATAAAGAGACAGTAAGAAATAGTATCAAACTTCTAAAGATTTTTGAATTACAAACAACTGTTCACTATTTTCATTTGTATAGAAAAATCCAGCTGGCTCTGAGTTAAAACTTGAAAATTTCTTAAAAACAAACAATTCAATAATCAAGTTTTACTTTTTCTATTTGTGATCTAAATTAAAATGTCTCAATTGTATTTGCTATTCAAGACTCTTCATGAATTTCTTCATTTTTTTCCTTACACATGGAAACCATAAGAAACACAGTACAAATACCAGGATAGAAAAGGACGTTTTAAATTTAACTTGATATTGGGTCTGAACCAATGATTTCACTGGCACCAGAATTCCCCCTTTTAAGTTTTGCAGGCCATTTTGCAAGTCTTCAACAGGGTGATGTCTGCCACATAACACAAATTCGGTGTGAAATCTGAATTTTTATTGCCTCATACATACATAACTGACACTGATATTGTGTTAAGAAGACAAACTTTAAAAATTATGGCCAATGCTGGTCGCAATGAAAGAATACCAAAAAGTACGCTCACGCCTGAATCAAACAGGGTTTTATTTTTCTCCTTGAAAGTCTATACTTGTGGAAAGCCTGCTCTTTTTTTAATGGTTTATCTTTTTTAAATGTTTTTGGAGCTAAACCGTATGTAACTTAGTATTCATTAGGCCTGTATGGCCTGTCTTGTCTTCATATTCTTTCTTTTTCAGATTTTCATCCTAACCAAATTGCTTTCACATTTTAATGAGTTTCTAATGAAAGCACATTAAATTTCACTGGCCTGAGGCAAGGCTGACAGAAGTCGGGACTCTGGATTGTTTTTTACTTCTTTCCTGTCTTATTTATTCCCCAAAGGTGGGAGAGGCAAAGCCCATGATTTCACTCACTGTCGACTTCTGCTTTTTCTAGTCTCTCTCTTGACATTGCATCACAGGGAGTGAAGAGATGCAGAATAGTAAAGGGCCAATGAGCTTAAAAAAGATCCTTCTTTTCTCTAATGCCTCCTCCCCATGCTGCCTGTTTTATTTATGAATGGCTCCAGAAGCTTGCAGCTGGAACAGACACCTAATTTCTGTTTCCATGCTGTGTAAAGAACCAGGAAGAAAGAGTTGCAGAGCAATAGCAAGGACAAAGAGGCACTACTTGTGAACACAAAATATCTGCCCAAGGTCCAGTGAAACCTCCCAGCCCCACTGCCATCTGACATGTTCTTTCTTAAAGTGGAAAATTAGTGAACAGAAGACAAAGTCTACTGAAAAATCCTGAGAGAAAAACTGCCCCAGCCTGGGAGCTGTGAGCCTAGAAATTAGGGTTTGGAATCAAAAGCATCCTTGAAAACTGCAACTGGCCTCTTCAAAGTACAGCTGCCATACCTAGAAAGCAGAGATATCCTGACCCACCAAGACTAACTGCAAAACCAAGAAACAGTAACAGCAAATTGAAAAAGTGTAACAACAGAAGTACAGCAACATATGCAAGAGTGATAAAGTCTGGAAAAATATTTTTTTTTGAAAGAATAGAAAACATCATAACTGTTGATGTTGTTTCCTCTGTATCTGGCTGATACAGAGGAAAAGCCCAAATTAACAGGTACCTATTGGTTCAAATATGTGGTACCCTATGACCTGTTATGTCTAAGATAAAAGAGACCTAATTTTTATCAAAAATGGAGCCTGTCTTTCTGAGATCTTCTCATGTTGCATGTACCATTTTTAAGCAGATTGAATCCCACACAAACTTTCTAAAAAACCATGGACTCCCCCCCAGGCATGCCTGGCTGGCACAAGAGTCCTTGACACAACCCTTTTTGAGGTGAGACTCTGCCTGTTACTTTTTTGGTCCCCCTCTTCTTTGTAGGTTTGTTTTTCCACCTCTGGCATAGTTACATCTTCCCTGTAGGAACAGATCATCACCTTTTGTTATGGTTTGGCCTCTTCTGAAATCTGCATAATTCACTTTTTATTTTTGTATTTATCTGTATGTATATCTGTGTATATATGTCCATATAGGTAATTTATCATAAATAGTTTTGGTGGCATACTCTCAATAATCTCATTCACCAGTGATATGTTTATATATCTGCAACAGTATATGTCTACTATATACCTAACTGTATACTACTACATCTAGTTGTACCCTATCTGCATGCTACTTCTTCTAGCAGTATGTTCCTAGCTGGCTGCTGCTGTTATATGTTGTTGTATTTACTGCTGGTCTACTAGTGATTGATGCTGTATTTGATTGTTGATAGTAATTTATATTAGTATTATATATAAATATATACACTTCATTAGTCACAGATATACCTGCCATGGGTGATATTTATAGTAGTTTACATGCTAGAGTTATTTTTTTTTGGTATTTGTGGTAATCTATAACAAAATACAGAAATATACAAAATCTCCTTGTATTATGGAATTCTACGAAGCTACAGTCATGATCTTTACCCACTCACAGGCCCCATAACCCTTTAGGTCATGACATTGTTATTAGACCAACTAATTTCCAGTTACTCTGGGATCCAACAACTCAAGAGCCCTCCTCTCTTTTGCTCTACGCTCTCCTTCCCTGTCAATACCCCTCTTTCCTTTCTTTAGTTAATTTGCCAACAATTCAGCCTTTCTCTTCTGCCAGGTTTCCCAATCAATTTTCTGAAATGTGAACAAATGTTGTTCCTCAATCCATCTTCTCTGTCTCTGGCCTCCAAATAAATTCTCTCCACAGGACTCTTAATCATTACTTTAGACTATCACCTATATAGTCTGTGAAGCCTACAGGGTTATAATTTAACCAGCTCCACAGTAAAGTATCTCCTCTATTAATGAACTCCTCAAACTAAAATTCCTATTATTTTTTATGCAATAAAAAAGACAAAAATACTGGGAAAAATCTTCAAAGTTTTACATGAAGTCACTTCATTAGAGCTAGAAAAACATTCTCTGTAGTACCATGTGAAATTAATTTGACACCTATCACAGGAATGGATTACATGGCCCAGGACTAAATGTGTAAGGAAGGTATCCAATACATTCTCACATGGTTTGGCATTTGGACATCACATCAGCTGGCCTCACATATATGTAGACATAGAGTCGTTCATCCTGCACAGGAATAATTTGCTGAGCTATAGGCCAATAAACCAAGAACTATCTGATGCCATGGAAAGTGACAAGAAGTCACTTTCTGTTATCAATTTTTGGCTAAGGAATTATCATCTGTTTAGCAGCCCTCTTTATCCTTTTATAATCCTCTGTCAAGGACTGAAAAGAGCCCAGGATAACAGCAATACAAGACAGTCCTTTTAAGTATATTTTCCTCAGAAGAAATACATGCCATGGAATTAATAATTTGAGCTTTTGTGTATGGTTTGGCAAAACCAGCTTTGTAAAAATGACAGGGAAAATTTACAGGGACTGCTAAAAAAATTTAAAAGCTTTTATTTTTTTTTCCTGCTACTAAGTTCCCACTGGAACAGTGTCCATCTTATTTTTTCACTTCTATATACTGAGTTTTTGAAGAACTGAGGTGGCCATTCTCAAGCAATCAAACCAGTGAGAGACTGGCTGATGAAATATCACTGGGCCTTCTCTTTGCTTCCATCTTTAAAAGACTTATAAAGTCGAATTGATGTTATATTTTTCATATGACCAATTGCTGAAAACCTTGCAGAGGGATTAATCAGAAAGAGAATGGTATACAAGACTGTGCATAAGATAAAAGGTGATCTAATATGTAACCTCACTACTACCCTAACCAGGTTAAAAATTGCAGACGTGAAGGGAACTTGGCAAGTACTAAATAACATTAGCTATCTACAAAGGAGAATGAATTAATGTTAAGACCAAGTGAAGTAATAGTATATATCTAATGACGAAATAGTATATATCCACTTTCTATTTTTATCATTAATTACTCTATTCTTGGAACTATAAATGGAACCATACAGCTAAAATTGAATAGGACTAACAACATAAATAAAAAGAGCCAAACAACATACACTTGACTAAATGAGACTTAAGTGTCTTACTGGCTTCTCTTATGCACATTTAACTTTTTTTTTTTTTTGTTGGGAAGATAAGCTGAATACTTATTCATGTTTTCCCCGAAGACTTTGTGTCACAGCCTTTTTGTCTTGAGATTATTCCCACTATATACTTCAGAACTGGCTGATATTACCCATTTTGAGCTTTATCTTATTCTGACACAACAGCACTGAATATTGTAGAGTCTGATAAATGACTGGCAAGCAACACTAATTTGCTGGATATTCAGGATACTGCAAATGATCTCCAGAGGTAATGAGATCTGGGAGATGTCAATCCAGAGGAAAATTGCTCCTACTTTAAAGAAAATGTCAAAGGTTGGAAACATCTAATATCAAATAATGTTTCAACTTATGGTAAATTCAGACAACAATACGCCAGTTTACTTCTCAGTTTCCAGTTTCAGCTGCGGGTGAAGGAATTTCTACTCTTACTGAACAGATTGCATTATTTCTTTAGCAATAACTATATTTTCTTGTATAAAAACAGGGTAAATTTTCAGGTAGAGAGGCAAAAGAGTTGAGGGGTCTGAGGAGTCACTACGAGAAGTGACTGATGCACCACAGGGTCATGCTGCCATCCAGATGAACCTGGACAGGCTGCAGAAAGGGCTGACAGGAACCTCATGAAGTTCAGTAACTCAAAGTGCACCAGCACAGGCTGGGAAGCAGTTTGGCAGCAAAGAATCTGGGAGCCCTTGTGGGCACCAAAATGAGCACTGCCATGTGCCCTTGCTGGACAGTAGACAAACAGTATCTTCAGCTGCACTAGGAGATGAGATGCCAGCAGGTCAAGAGAAGGAATCATTCCATTTCACTCAGGACTGGTGAGCTCAGACCTGGAGCACTGGTTTTGGTGCTCTGCTCCCCAGCATAAGAGGTGCAGGCATACTGAAAAGCTTCCTACAAAGGACCGTCAAGACAACAAAGGGACAGGGCCACACTTCCTGTGTGGAAAGGCTGGGAGAGCTGGGACTGTTTAGTTCAGGGGTCGAGACAGCAGCCTGAGGAGGAGCCTCAACAATGAACCTGAAAGGAAGGTGCAGAGAAGCATCAGGCTCTCTTCAGTGATGTCTAATGATGGAATTAGACACTATTTACATTTATTTCTCCAACTCTTTCTTCGTGACACTCCCCATTATTTCTGGTTCCTCTTGTGTAGTAAAGTCTTGATGAAGAAATCTCTCAAATCAAAGAATGTGAAAGGTCAAAGCCAAAGTATATAATGATGATTTTACATTTTTTTAAATCTTTCAATAAATACCACTATGTATTTTCTATCCTTTTAATCAGAAAGAAGCCTGCCAGTGTGATTTCATCTGGATTATGACTCATAATTCTAGTATTACATGCAAACATAGTGGGACCCAATTTGATTATGAATCCCGAGTCAAAAACATTGTGTTCCCAGGTGCAGCACAATAAGTACCTCTTGGATTTCACAGTTTAGAATCCTTAATTGGAAGAAGCATGACTAGTAAGACCTCACCTCAAAGTCTACCTATTCCCTTACAAAAAATTATTCCCTCATGTGTGATATAGTGCACTTGCTGCAATCCTCCTCTGAATCCTAATTTGCTCTTTTTCAATGCATTAAACATGCTGCTGTCAAAAGCATATTATTTTCTTGCCACACACAGTGAGTTAGTTCTTCTTTTACAGCCAGTTCCTTGTTTCTTTTAGGAGGAAAGTTTGAACTTTTTGTTCTTACTTTTAAGGCTTGTCATCAGAGTGCTTGTTCCCACCTACATTTCAGTTCCTCAGTCCTCCTACACACCTTAGGAGATGACAATACTTAGCATAATTTTCTTCCTTTATTGGGACTCTTCTTTTTCCTCCCTTTTTATCTTGCAAGAACATAAAAATGAATCAGGAAAGGATCTAACTAGCCCAATATCTGTTATCCAGCACTGAAAATAAAATGTTGAGTTGAGGTCTGTGCAGCTTAGAGACCAGTTGTAGCTGTCACACTATTCTTTTACAAAGCAGTGTCTCCTCTGGAGCCTCTGGGCCAGGGCTGCAGTTCCATGGGCAGTTAGAGGAGTGACAGCAGAAGCAAAAATGGGTAGCTCCTCACAGCTTGTTTACATTCATGGATAACATTCTTAGCTGGCTGGGGTTGTCCCTCTCCCATCCCATCCCTGGGTGGGAGAAGCCGGCTCCGCCTGACTTTAAGTTTGTGATGTCCCCATCCTCTCCTAGGGGGCCCTGCTACCCCATTGTGCCCTTATCCAGGCAGAGATGCTCTTAGAGGTTTGTCTGTAGGCCCACTCAGAGTATGAGGTTATGGGCTTCAGAAGGGCCCCCATGCACCTCAAAGGGTACCACGGATGAGGGCCAGCCCACTGCTCCCTGCGTGAGAGATAGTTTGGGACACTTCCCTCAGCCACAAGCATCATCCTGGACAGTGCCCCTGTTTCTGACTGTCTCATAGCCATCCCTTCCATCTCTTTCTTCTCAGGACCATAATTTCTTGGAAGGTGAGTGCATCTTTCTGGATTCCCTGAAGAAAGCACCCCTCTGTCCATGATGCCATTCCCACACCCTACAAAGGGACAACGTGCCATCCAAGATGAGGAGGATACTCCCAGCTGTCAGCTACTTCTCTTTCCAAACATTGCTGGAATGCTTCTCACATGAAAGCCACCCCTGCGGGTGGGTAATGGGGCCAAGGAGATTGAGGCAGTACCATTGATTTCCTTAGTGTCCCTGCCATTAGTTCCTTTACCCCTGTGTTATGGGTCCTGCCAAAGATGTAGTTCCAGGTCTTGTTGCTTTTTGCATTCATGTCACCAGGTATTTTTTTCTTCCAGTGAAAGTAGCCTCTGCTATCTGTTGACTTATCAAACAGAGCACAAGTTATGTCAATATGTAGCACAGAGGCATTTTCAGTCCTGGGGGAATCTGCTGGTCCTATTAGAGGGAAATGAATGTTTATATAGCAAAGTAAACTTCTCTGTATTAAGGACCAACAACCCAGGAAATTAAGTTGACTCTCTCATTACTTGCCCCCCTTCCCTGTCTGTCATGGTTTTGCCTTCTTTTTCGTCAAGCCAGGCTGTCCTATAGACTTTGGCAAGTATGCTCAGCAAGTGCCATGATAATTCAGCTGCACATTCACTTGGCCTGGCTGTTACCACTTGTTACAGTCATGTGCTTATTATTGTGGTAGGAGAGCAGTTTGTTTCAATCTTCAGGGTTGTTCAAGGTTGGTTTGAGTTTGTGTGTCATCTGAAGTAAAAATCCCAGCCCTGCAAGTATTGTGGAATCCTGTTGTTAGAAAACAGACTGTTAACACTGTGGTTTTCCCCACCTGGGATAGCAATGTGCACAGAGCTGGAGAAGCTGGAAGGTTTTCTTTTGGTGAATTCCTCTTGCACCTCTCTTTTATAGACTCTGGGGTGATGTGCGGCACTAGTTGCCTACTTCTACAAAAGCATGAGGATGCCAAGACCCTGGTAGTGCTGGAGCTTTTCCAGCATTAGTGGGACAGCTATTTTGTCTCAGCTTTCCATCAGAGCCTCAGCAAGGAATGCAGCACACTAAAGGTGGTTGGGACATAGTTCTACAGGCAACACACAGGGTCAGTGAGTGAGAGGTGGTTGCAGACTCTGGGTCCTGGCATTTGTCTGGGATCTGTTACAGTATAGACTGTGTACTTACTAAGACATCTTCCACCCAACTAACAGAACCCTGAGGAAACAACTTCTAAAAGACTTTCTAGAATGAGTATTTTAAAATAATTCCAAGCTGACTTTTGCCAGGGCATGCTTTAACAGTTAGTCCTGGTCCCATGTGTATGTGGGTGAATGCTCTCACCTGCGCCATTGTGACAGCATTCTGTGTCACCCCTTCACAAAAGAGAAGGGTGATACAAGAGATGCAAGACAGCTTGTGGAGGCCTGTGGGCCTGCTAGGGGACTTCCTGGGGCTATGCCTTGGAAGAATGTCCCCTGGACCCTAACTTCTCCTATGCATCCCCTATTTAACTGACAGATTGTCAGTCAACCCCAGTGCCACACCCCCCTGTTGGCCCCTTGACCATTACTCCCCAGTTGACCTTATGTGGTCAGATTTCTAGCAGTTTCTCTGCTCTTTGTAACCCCATTGGTTTGTACCCCTGTCCAGTTACCCTCAGGATTTTCTATTGGTCATTTTACTCTCTTTTCCCACCCACACCTCTCAGTGATTGGTTGTTACTGTTAGCTCCCCTTCTACCCACATATAAGCCTGGTTCCGTTAACAGTCGGCGTCTTTGTCCCTGGGCCCTTCTGCTCTGTAGGTGAAATAAACTATCACTGGGAATCCGCATAAAGACCCTTGCTGCCTCTGCTGTTATAGTTAATCAGTTGCTGCATGGGAGGGTAGTGTTTGTTGTGTGCCTGGTGGAGCACTGTCCTTGTGGGGATGCTTCGGGAAGCTTGCAGCAATCCACCAACCACCTGCCCTGCAACAAGAGCCTGTGCTGGAATTCATGAGGCTGCTCATTTACCATCCTCCACAGCTGAAGTTTCTGCACCACTGATCTGCAGTATACTGGGACAGGGACAGGGACAGGGACAGGGACAGGGACAGGGACAGGGACAGGGACAGGGACAGGGAGGAGCGTACTGACAAGAAATACTAGGGAGCTGGCCTCCTCTTCAGTCACTCTGGTGTACACTGTCATGCCAGTGCTGGCATTCGTACACACCCACAGATATGCAACTGGAAGCTTTCTGCTTCTTTGTAGAGTCTTGACTTCTCAGCTCCTGGTTCCTCTGGGCTGGCAGTGCTGGGAAGTGTGCAGCCAACAGCAACAGGTGTTCACAGTGTTGGCAGTTGTGTTCCAGAGACTACTTAAAGAGGACATTCATAGATGAAGGGAAATCCATGGCCAGGTTGAAATCTTGCTCCTAATTCTGTAGCAGAGCAAATCATTAAGGCTGGCATGTTAAGTTCCCCCCAGAGATGCCCTACCTTTCTTCTTTGCGAGGATCATCATTCTCCTCGTTTGGGAGCAAATAGACCCAGTCCAGACTGGATTTCCTCTTACAGCTCACTTGTTGCCTTTTATTTGCACAGTCCTTTAAAGAAGTGAATCTCATTAAACACATCCTGAACATTGTTGTCAGAGCTGTCTTTATTTGGATGATCTTGGTGTCTCTGCCAGCTGGCACAGAGCTGGGGAGCTCAACAGGGTGCAGGAGAGAGGGGTAGCCTTTTGCCTGGCTGGGGTCACTTTCCCTCCTGGATATTGCAGCTGTGCAGGTGGTCAACCTGCAGAAGGTCAGTGGTTATGTAGCTGCCTTCTCCAACCAGCTACCCAGGCAAGTGGATCTCTGTCTCCTTCAGTTGCTTGCTGAGCATCACATACTAGATGTGGATAGGTGGAGCAAAAGCAGAGCTGCAGAGCTGCTGCAGTTGGGGCAGATGCTTGGTGGTGGCCTCTGCTTTTTGCTGTGATGTGTAGGGGTCTTTATTACCTCCCATTCACATGTTTAAGACTCCAAATACCATCATGCTTGTGCTCTTACACCTGCCTGCTCCCAGCTCCAGTTCCCAGTGACTTTCTTTGAGGATCCCCCTTTCCTCAAGAAGTAAGAGCCCTCCAGCAGGTGACTGAGATTGTGCTGAAGTAGCCCCTGTTGCCAATGCTCAGGGATGTTACAACCACCCTGGAGCTCCTTGAGCTCTTCACCTGCCCTGGAGGGTTCTGGGGTCTGGTTTGAGTCAGGCTGAGTGAACTCGTGAGGGGTCTCCTTGTGTGGGAGTGCAGGTATTCTGCAGTTCCAAGCAGATGTACAGGTTGTTTTATGCCACTCTGAGTTTTGAATATTTGTTCCCCAGTGAGGGAAAGCTCCTACATTGAATGCACAATTTATATTCCTAGTTTTCCAAGAAATGCTACTTTGTCTATCATACATCATTAGAACAAAACTAACATACATATGCTTTGAATTTTTACTTTGAATTAGATAAAGCAGCAGATCTTTTATCCTTTGTGTCTTCCATAAAGAGATTTCTGATACAAGAAACTGTGGTTGCCAATGAGTTTAAATTTTTGTGAATTTACTCTCACAGATCATGATATATCTGTGCAGGTCCCTTGCTGGCAATTAACAGCTTCGACAGAACTTTATGGTGAATTTTGGAATTTCATTAATTTTACCTTTGAATTAAATTAGAAGGAGGGGGGGAGGCTGTGGTATTGGCTGTGCAGCTGGAGTTTTTAAAGGGAAGAGTAAGAATTAAATAATGAAACAAAGGAAGTATTTTAAGAGCAACTTCAGCTCCATTGTCATGTTTTTTGAAGTGTTGGTAAATGATTTCAACAGTAGGTGCTTTTTGGTAATACCTCTTCTTTTTTTTTTTTCATCTTGCCTTTGTGATTATATTCTTTGCTGTAGGTTTTACAAGGGATTTCTGCTCACAGATGAAAGATGAATTAAGGTATAATCAAACAACACAAATCATCCAATTTTGTTTTGCCCATTCATTCTGATAGAAACACAACCACCTAAGAGACAAAGATTGCAGTTCTATGTGCATTTCAAATGTTGCCTCAGGGTAGTAACGTACATAGCTAGTTTACACTGATCAGCAAAAATGGATGCCCTAATCAGGCACTAAAGGACATTGGAACTGAAATAAGAAAGTAAGTGGCCTCTTGGGAATACCGTCTCAGGATGACTTCCCATTCTTGTTATCAGTCTTACAATCTGAAAGTCACATTCATAATATTATAGATTTCACCTTCCTATGGAATTTAATTGAGTATGCAAAAGGTGAATTGAAAGGCTTGTAACCAACCAAATGCTTTGTTCAAGTTCTTTTTGCCCTTTAACAGCTGAAACTATTTTCTGAAACAGAAACTTCCAAACTTTGTAAGTTTGAAGAAAAAGACTGTATCACTAATAAGACCTCTCTGTAATCTCTGTTTGCATTTCAAAGGAATTCCATTGCTTTTTTGGGGAAATTTTCTCTCCTCCTCAGTCTCTTGCACACATACAGAACTGTGCAGAGAGGTAAAGAGAGAGACAGAGAGAACGGTGTCTTTTAGATAGAATAATTACTTAATAGATGTCAGTCTTCTGCCTGCTAAAGTAGATGGACTAATAAAATACCCCGCAAAGAAACCAAGTTTCATTCTGCTGTGCTTTCTGTAATAGCATAGAAAATAACCTGTGGCCAGAACATAAATACTCAGACGCTTACAGGAGGAATTGAAACACCTGCAAATCAGTGATCCTCTTGGCTAACTATAAAGGCCTTGTAAACACCATAAGCAGCTGCATTTTTTAACATATCTTTTTCAAATGCCTACAGTATCACCTCTTCACATGCTCAGAACTGCCTCTGTCTGGGCAAGATAGTTCCCTCCTGTTGAAGCCCTTCTACTGGGCTGATTTGATGCTTCACACTTCAAGGAAGCAGAATTGGCACACATCTTCAAGGACGGATTACTTTGAATGGATGCAGATAGTGGCAATCATTAACATATACTCAATATTTCTTTTTTGCAATGTTGAGACAGCTCCCTGCTCTGAATGCTAAATTGTTGCAGAATAGCATGCTAAAGCTCTTAAACATGCACTGGCTAAGAAAGGCACTTGGCTATTTTGCTCTGGGATGTGGATTCCATTATAAACAGAGGAAGTATTTAAAGTTAAACATGAATGTCATCAATGTCTTCATATCTAAGAAACATTTTGAAGCTGGTTCTTATCTCCGTGTCTTATACTAACTAAACCAATTTCACCAGCTAAGGAGATTTGGGTTGTGGGAATGTTTTCTGACATGGACTTTTAGCAGCTCTTTATTTTACGTTTGCATTTACTACTTTCAAGTCAAAACTGCATTTCAGTGAAGTAGTTTACTCCCTACCCTTCCACTATGAATTGTAATTCTTATTGTTTACAGTCTTTTAAAATTAACCATTAGTGTTTATTGCCTGTTTTGACAGCTCTTTCTTTGTCAAGGATACTTTGTTTTCCTCTCAAGAAAAATTAAGAATATATTTTCAATTTGGTAGATCAAAACACAAATCAGATTTGTGTTTTAAGTTAAAACATTAGTTGTGAATGGAAAAAGAAAGAAACAAAAAAACACCAACAGCAATAAGAAAAAAGTCTTGAAAAGACATTGGTTATTTTGCATGACTTCTAATGGAATGTTAAAAATAGAAGTCACTCAGCTCTTACAAGAACATTCTTTGTAGTACGCTTACATAGTATTTTAAAATACAACATAACTCATATTTCAAGAAATTTTAATTTTAATTAAATAACAGATCTCTGATTCCAATTATTGTGCTTGAAATTTATTAAAATCTAGCTTACATTGTGTCATCTATTGTCTCAAACAACAGAAGATTCAACATTTCTGTGTATCTCGAGATTTCCACTTTGTTTCCAGTGAAGACAATTTACTGAAGAAAAGTAAAAACACAATCTAAACTAGAAGACTTGAAGTACCTTGTCTAGTTATATACTGATGGATTAAACATAACCTTAGTCTAGCAAATTGTGTCGTTCTCAGGTACAGTATGGCCTGGCTGTTTCATATTTATGGGGGTTTTATTCTCATAAATTCATAATAATTCATATTTTAGAAGTTTAAACTATGAAATAGTTAGACATTATCTTAGACATTATCATATATTTTGAAAATCTAGCTTTGAGGAGCTAATTCTATTATCACGTTTTTTGACAGTTTCACAAAATATATTTCATGTTATTTAAAACATATTTCCAAAACTATCTTTTTAAATCTTGTGTGGAAAACATTTGCATGAGACCTCTCTGTATGTATTCTGTGTTCTATATATGTTTTCCTTACAGCTGACACTGTCCCTAAATCTAGCTTGTCTTTAATTTTCCTCCAAAGTTTCTTAAATTGTATCTCAACCTGCTCATCAAGGCATCTAAATTCAATTTGAATAGTCTTTTACAACATGTGTAATAAAAGCAGAAAGCACTGAAAAAATCAAGAAGGAGGTTTGTTTTTACATTCTCTTTTTCATTTACAAATGTAACTTTGACTTCTATATATGTTTCATAATTAATAAATACATACAACATACAACAGAAATTGATAGAAAAACTGTAAATAAATTATTTCTGCTATATTTAGATAGCTGGTTTTGGTGGTGTAATCTCAGCTTCTAACACGGAAATCACGGAGATTTTAAGACGAAAAACTACAAAATAAATAGCTGAAGCCAAATATAAAATCTAAAAAGATTAAAAGTTTTTATTACAAGTCATAAATATCAAGGAATAAGAAACTGCTTTTTAAATTATTCAGTAATTTTCCAAGATCTTAACAAAAAAATACAACAGAGCAAAACATTATAAGCTGGCAAGCTAGAGAGAATTAAAGTCAATTGCTTTTCTACTGAATTTTGTTTTCATTCCAGAAAAAAAATGAAAAAAAGGAAATCCTGATTTAGTAAAAGTAAATAGACATAGCCATTCTGTACTAAATTATATAAGATCAACCATTTTCTAGACACAAGTGTATCTTTTCATGTATCATATTTTAAAACACAATTCAGATGAAGCAATCAAAAATGTAAGGGAACAGATACATGGAATTGCTCTGATAAAATAACCCAAATATTAAGCAACAAGTCCAATATACCATAAAAGTTTGCACCCAAACTGTTTTAAAAAGCACTGCATGATATATCATGATAAGAGTTTAATCACAGAAAGAATGAATAAATAAATAAATATTTACATAAAGCAATTATGACTGTGCTTAGCAAGGCTATTATCCAGCTTTAATTAATTTCTCAACTCCGGATTCTCCCTTGATGCTGAACAGCCTTCCCTAGAAATATGTTAGCCATTTTACACAAAGAAAAGATATCAGTTGCCTGAGATGGACAGGAAATCTTCCTGAATATTCTGCAAAGCACTCCAGTGTGCATTGATTATCTGACATTCAAATATCTCTTATTTAGTTGTTTCTTCCTTGGTAATCTCATGGATTTAAATTTGTTTGTATGTTAGCTGATATTAAGAAAGACATGTATTGATATGTCTGATAACAAACTGGATGCATACAATGCACAGTGACTTAAAAATGATTTACCAAAATGATGGGGAAGGTCATCACAAAAGAGAAAAAAAGAAAAATTGTGAAGGAAAGATTACATTGATCAATAGTCCCGGGAAGGGTGGCAAAAGCCCTCAAAAGTCATATACCCTTCAATCACAGCTTGTCCCAGTTTGAGATAAAACTTGCGTGGAAATTTCCCGAAAGGATGTCTCTTCTAAAAGGCAGGTTCCATCATTCCTTCCCCAACTGGTTCAGGAGAAAAAATCTCCTTGGAGAAAAGTGGAAAAAAATGTTTATTTCACAAGCAAAGTACTCACTAACATGAAAACATGAATAATATTAAACAATAGAACCACTCATTGCTCTGAAGAGATGGCAAATTCAGAAAGTCCTGTGTCTATGTCTCAGCCTAGCCCAGTCTCTCAGTCTCTCTGGGGCTTGGGCCAACATCCAGGCCTCAGTGCAGCTTGAGGAGCCCCCAGGCCATTGTTTTTATGTTCCCAACCAGAGCAAAAATGAACAGCTCAAGCAGAAGACACCACAGTCTTGGGAAAAGTTTTCTTCCCTAGCTAATGAAGAAAACTAGTGAAAAAATCAGAGGAAAAACTCTCCATCCCTCTCTCTCCAGAGCCGAGAAGTCAGAGAGCTCTGCACTCCTTATTTCTCTGTGTTTTGAATACAGTCGGCAAGAAATTTCACTGCTCTCTCCCTCTCTCTCTCTGGGCCTAGATTAAAGCTACAGGACCCATTTCTAGACAAAAAAACAGATTATGGGGATACTGGGTCATATAGTCATCCCAGGACACAGCTCTACCAGAGACAGAAGTCTAACATTAAAATAGTTTCATCATGTCCCGGAGAACAAATGGAAAGACAAGTATTTTTTATCTTAAACTGAGCACAGTTCTTGTACATAACAAGAAGTTGTAAGTTTGGTCTGGAAAACTTAAAGCCATTGTCAGAAAGATAAAAAATAGAGCTGGGAATTAATCGTTGCAAATTTATCTGGCTTAAACATCAAGACATCTTGACATGAAATATGAAAGGTGCAATTAATGCAAGGAGAGTGAAACAGGAAACAGCGATCTCTGCAATGACTGGAAAGGAATTTTAAATATAATGATTGGAGTAGCCATATTATTCCCTACTGTCTTCTGTCCTGCCATTCCAAGGAAATTCCTTTACGGTATAAACTTAATCAAAATCCCAGTGCCAATAATAGCAGATCATGAGGGGATAGTTCAGTCTCCCTATTTATGAAGAACCTTCATACACCATCATTAAACAAAACATGCTAATATTCCTGCACTATATCAGTTTTCAGAAAGCACCAGTTGCTGGTACTATATTAAAAAAAAGCCAATGTCTTTTAGAATCTTCAAGAATATATCAAATGTACTGTGAATTCATCAGTTCTGTTTAGTGGACACTACTGTAGTTAAACAAAGCTATGTCTTCACATCATTTTCCTTTGGTTAACTTTTTATTTTCCCATGAGTCTTATATCCTAGAAATATTAATTGTAAGGATAAGAGGTTGGTTGGAATATCAGAAGATATTGACTTTGCTGATGGTACCTGTGCTTTGCAGTTAATGATAAGTGAAATGCAATAAAAGACCTACAGCTTAGTCAGAATTTCTCATGAATTTTGACTTTATGACCAGTAAGTCAAAAATAAAAGTCTAGCTACATAAAATAACATCAGATAACCCATCTCTGAAAGATAAAGCACTGTGGAACTGTTCCATTTACTTGCCTAGGCAATATAAATCTGGTGGCTACATCTCTAAGTGCAGAAGGCAAGCTCCATTTTTAGAAGAACATTAACAGGCAAATACTAATATTAAGCAATGTTCTCAGCATGGACCTGTTATGAATAAATCTAAATCTTAGAATACCAGCAAAGTCATCCTACAGCTAAACTGCCTTCAGTAGAGATGTGAGCAGCATACATTCAGAGTCAAGTGGCCAGATAAACCAAAGTGTTATTGGAAAAATTATTTACAATTGCACAAATGGCAGACAGATTTGGACATATAGAAAAACAGGTTTATTTTGGGAAATAAACCTGTCATAATAAACCTCACAGCAATATTTTGAACCACCTAAATGTTCTAAGACAACTTTACAACCTTGTAATATAAAGAAATTGAAGGGATTGGCTCAAGATAGTCTTGACAGAAATTTGCCTCCTATTCTTACCAAAGTCTCTTATAAAAATCAGTTGTATCCTATAGCTCTCTCACTCCTCTGAATCATTGAATTAGAATAGGCAAAACATTCACATTTCATTCTTATTCATATTAGGAAATTACACCTCTTGAAGGACTGAAATATTTCTGTGTAGGAATTTTAAAATATTCACAATACATGTGGTTGTGTTCTGAGCTCTGTTATTTGGTGCATCAATTGCCTTTTCTGTTATGGGAAGAACAAACTATGTAGTTGAAAGCAGTGAACCAATATCTTTACCTAGTTCTAGTGAAGAGATAGCAAGCCATCCTGGTATAAATATATATATATATATGTACATAATATTGCTTTTTCAGGGCTCTTAATTGAAGAAGAGTGCTGTGGTACATCTCCCATCCTTACCCTCTGTGAAATGGATAAAGTTCTAATGTAAGTGTCTACAACCCAGGAAATGAATTTGCAACTTTAGTTCACTAATCATAGAAGAGTCAGCAAGACTAATTTAAGGTAAGCTGATTGACGTAACAGTGAAAGCCCTAATAGAGATCCCAAAGCCAAAATAATGACTGATAAAAATGAGTTGTAATTCGAGCACAATCATTTAGTTAAAAAGTAGCTAATAACTGCTAGCAAATGGTAGATTTTCTGTCTTCTGTTGTTAAACAATCATTCTTCCCATCTCTGTTTGTACATTAATATTTTGTATATTTGTATTCACATAAGTTAGGTTAATATACAATCTAACTGAAAAAGTATGATATGCAAGGCTTATGTTGTGCAGTAATGAAGGTAAATTTCCATTAATCTTGTCTGAAATTTAAGTTTAAATCATATCTACAAAAGTATATTTCCCTGTATAGCCACTCTGTGGGCTCTGTAGCCCAACTTTGTTCATGCTTTTATATTTTTATTGATTATTTCCCAGGATATGTGTTACTTACAATCAGCCAAGTTAATCTGTGCGGCTTGGTTTATGCTTCTCCTCTTGAACATACTCTCCTTTGTGCTGTGTAATTACTGATGTCCTTGTGGTTTATGAAATATTGTCATGGAAAACAAAAGTTTTACCATGTTGATAAACTAAGCCACCCTGCACATGAAGGCAACTACTTACAGAAATAAGTAGGTTTGGGCTATTTTTCAATATAAGTGTAAAGAAATCAAACTGTGGTTCTGGTTTCCTTTGCATTTTAGTTTGCTTACAGGGAAAGATAAACTTTTGTATTTCACAAAAACCAGTCTATAGATAAAATTCTGAAAGACTTAATCCCATTCCTTCTCTAGCAGATACAGTATTAGGAAAACAGCTTTAGTTTTATGGCTTTAGCAAACAAAATATATTATCTGCAGTTATTAAATAGACAGTTATTAAAAATTATTCAACATTGCAGTATCAACAACACTGATCACAAGTTAGAAAAATGCCTGATTCAGAAACAATCCAATCCAATATATTTTCCAGATATCCTTCTTGGCTGTGTCTTCACCTAACCCGAAGAAACATGAAGTTAAATTAAATCAGTCTTCTAAATGTGCCCATTAATCATTTACAAGTAATATCAAAGAGAAGTAACATCAAATTTTTGCTGTAAAGGTATTTTGGATTTGTACTATTTGTGCATTTGACTCCTATAGGAGATAGCTTTTCACTTGTCTTTCAGCTGACACAACAGCAATAGCTTCAAATTGGATTCAAAGAATTGCTTCAAAGCTCTCTCTTCTTGTCTGGTACTTTCAAAGGAACATTACCCAACATAAAATGTCTCTGTAATGTTGATGCAGCTGATCTGATTTCATTTGCTGTGCACTGCTCAATATATTGGTATCTAATGCTTAAAGTTCTGTATTCTGACTATTTAGCCTTTTCATTTTCCTATTTTCCACATTTATGCATAAATACCTGGAGAAACTTAGGTCTCAAACAATAATCAGACACAAAACACAAATGTACAATCAAATCAACTAGTAGGTTTCTTCACTGTTTAGATCTGTTTTAGCTATTTATGGGACACATATTAAACTATTTTCTTTGAAAGTTAGCATCAAATAATCTAAGAATATTTAGAGTAAGATTGTAACACTGTTTTTTTAGATTTTTCCCTTTTCTCATGTCAGTTTATTTGAGCCTCTAATTTCACCAGGTCTAACAGGTACTCTCATTAGCTAATATTCCTCTGTCTTCCAGCATCTCCCTTTTGGTTCTACACTCAGCAGAACAGAAGTGAAGCTGGCCAAGAGAGCGTCATGGCCTGTAACTCCTTTGACTGAGGAGTCCAGAGGTCCTGTCTGTAAAGCTGTGTGGTAAAACCAGCTCTGCACACCAACAGATACACTGGGAAAACCCAGATGATACACCCTGGCTGGGTTACTCTCATGGCCTTTACAGGACCCAGCAACCCATCAAACGTCCACATCCAAAAATCTGAAGAACTGGACAACAAGTAGTCAATCAAATCAAAGACTCACGAAGAACCACCACCTTGTCCAGGTCCCTAGCAGGGCTGTCCCCACAGGGACAGATATGATATGCATATCTGTCATATCATATCAGTATGTGTCACTTCATAAATCTTCAATTTGTTCAGCAGAATAAAATAATACATAGTGGTGTGAATTGAAATATTTGGGTTTTATCTTCCATTTATTCAAATTTTCATGTACATACACCCTGCTTTTCCAGAAATCCAGAAGTCCTTAATCTCATTGATTTTATCCTTTCACTCACCAATACCCTCACACTGTACTCTCTGAAAAAGCAATACTTATGAATTATATACACTTTTTATGTAGTTTATATATATATATTGTTTATATATAGTCATATATGTTCCATATGCACAAAATAATTATATATAAATCCAAGCGTGAGTAAATTTAAGAGTAATTTCTCTATATAAATTTGGGTGTCCTTTTTTTACTCAATACTAACATTTCTTTTTTTGTCCTATTCACAGAGAAGGTAAAATACTCACTCTAATTCCACATAAAGAAGACTATCTGTAATTGTTAATTTGGCTGAAATCCAATGGGTCATCAGGAACTTGGTATCTGAGTGGCTGAACAATGGAAATGACTTAGCACTATGGGTCTGAAAAGGAGTATGACTGGGTGAAAAGCTGATATGCCTTTCTGTCTGCAAAAACAGATCTTAGAGGAGCATTTAGTCATGCAACTCTTTTGTCCTTTTTTACCAAGATTTTCCCCTAATATTTTCTGTTGCTGTGGCAATTTCATTTAGCATAACAAAGCATAGGATCATAGAAAAACTTGGGTTTAAAAGAATCTGGAAGATCATCTGGTTCCAAATCCCCTGCAATGAACACAGATGCCACTAATTAGACCAGATTTCTCAGAGCCCCATCCAGTCTGGCCTTGAAGACTTCCAGGGATGGGGAATTCACAATTTTCCGGGTAACCTTTTTCAGCTCTTCACTAACCTGTGGGTAAAGAAACTTCTCCTTAAATCTAACATATACATCTCCTGATTCCATTTAAAAGTGYTCTCCCTTATCCTATGTAAAAAGTCGTTATCCCTCTGTTTTTAAAAGTTCTCTTTAAGTATCAGAAGACCACAATGAAGGGTCCCCAGAGCTTTCTCTTCTCCAGGCTGAACATCCCCGAGTCTCATGGCCTGTCTTAATAGACGAGATGCACCAGCCTCTAGTGATGTTTGTGGCTTCCTCTTGCTCAGGCATGTCCACATCCTCCTTATGTTGGGGCCTCCAGAGCAAGACCCAGCACTCCAGGTGGGATCTCACAAGGGCAGAGTAGTGTACTCGGTACCATGTATAAATATGTATTCATTTATTGTCAATTAGGATAAGTGACAAATGACTGTGCAAATTCTTTAATACTTAGCTAACTCATAATATTCTCATACTATTCTTCTAAGTATTCTGTGTCAATTACACTATCTTCAGTTTTAAAATTACATAGTGAGTCCCAGACAAGCTAAACAACTGATCCAAGCTTTCCAAGGTACCCTGTCTCAAATAATGCGTTGAGAACACTTCTAAAACTCCAGCTACTCTCCTATGTTAAACATTCTCTTTTAGGGAGCATAAATGCCAATCTTTAAGTCAGTTTCTGTGTGCCAGGTAAGGAGCAAGGACAGAACATAAACATAGAGGTCTAGAGGTCATTCTTCAGTAGTCAAAAACTGCAGCAACAGAAAACTCTATTTTACATTGCTTGACCCTCTATAAATCAGCTGAGGTATGGAGAAATCTGGACATTAAGTTAATGATAAGAAAGAACGTCTCCTTCTTTGTAAGAACAAAAACATGGAAAGATCAGATTTCATGCTCCAGGCACAGCTTTCCTTAATAGATATAACTCTGCTAAAGCACTTGCAATTGCTCTGATTTACAGAAACTACAGTAATTTAGGAGTCCACCTGATTTGCAATAACAATTCCTATATGTCTCTACATTCCTAGAAATGTAACCTCTGCCCTCCAAAGATGCTCTCTATCTGTTCCTCATTGATCTCATACCTAGCCTAAGAGACATGTTTTGGATTATAAAAGGGTTTATAATTTCCAGGTCTTTGCATTGAAACGAGTCTCATCTCTTCCACAATATCTAAGAGTGTGTTTGTTCATGCATACACACATAAATGTTTTGTGTTCACTGCAACCTGCCTCATAATTGCAATGAAGCTTTCATCTATT
Organism: Mixornis gularis; assembly: GCA_003546035.1. NCBI lineage: Eukaryota > Metazoa > Chordata > Aves > Passeriformes > Timaliidae > Mixornis > Mixornis gularis. The sequence goes on from QVAJ01000340.1 coordinate 145,620, forward strand.
TGTTTTTAATATTCTCATAAGTACACACTATCAATCATCTATCCCCTAAGACTGAGGTTTTCTCATTTTTCACAGTTCTTGTTCCTGGCCATTAAAGAAAAACATCCACATTCTTCTAGGGTACGGATTACTACTTTGGGCAAGGCATAATCAGACTTAAAATTAAAGCATTTTTGATTAAAATCCCCTTAAAAGGTCCTAGGGCATTAAAATTAGTTTAAAAAATTATTTTATCTCATTTTCTTAGGGATCTCTGTTACTGAAATCAGGCTAAAGACTGTTTCTATAGGCATGGAGTACAATGGGTCAGAAAGTGAAAGGGAACAAATACGAGGGCAAAGCAAATGCAGATAGAGAATAGGAAGCACTGAGTGAGAGACCAGAAGCTAGATTTAAATGCTGGGCAGCAAATGTTTCTGCAGTTTCAGCTTCTTGATTGTAGGAATAAAAAGCTAGCTCACTCTGCAAAAACGAAAGAGATCAAAACCAACCTAGATGCAATGTTTGGAATCATGTTCAAATCTCCAGCTACCAGGGTGCTTGGAGATTTGATTGTGGCTTAGGAGTGAGAAAATTTTGAATTCCAATCTGAAACCTGTAGGTTTGGAGAAATAGGTATTTTCCTCTGAAGTTACCTGTTCTACAGAACAGTCAGGCACAAATGGAAGATTCAGTACTTGGTAGTGTGTTTTTTAGGTGATATTTTTCCTTAAACCAATGAATTTGTTTCACAGATGATTTGCCAAACAGTAGACTGAAGTAACTGTCTTTAATTGCCTAAATGCAGTCTAATGACCTATCACATAGGGATTTCTCATGTAACAGGCAGCTTATAAACTCCTACAAAGCTGCATTCTCTCCTTTAAAAAAAAATTATTCGATACATGTTTTTTAAATTTCTCTTTTTGATTTGTTTCCCAAGTAAGCTTTTGACAGCTTAGAAAGGCTTGTGTTTGGAAAGGGTTTTGGTAGGTGGGTTTTTTCCCCAGAAGGTGAAGCCCAGGAATGCATCAGTCACTCTTTTTGCTTTCTGACAGTTCAAGTCACCAGAGGCATTTGATAAACTTTAATCACTGTCACAACTGTAAAGGTCACACATGGGACCAAAAGCACAAATCAGCTACAATGCTGAGACATGAGTACATGAGTGAGAGGGGAAAGTGTGTGCACACAGGCATGTGCATGTGAGACAATGCATTTTGCAAAAACACTATCAAAATAACATGTTTGTTTTCTGTTTGTTTTCAGTTTGAGATAGCTAGAAGGTATGAAGCTCTTAAGTACTTTTTTTGAATATAGCTTTTTTTTTTTTTTTAAATTCCCTTCAAACATACAGCAGTTATGTCTGGAATAGTGGTACTTTTTGCACACCTCTGCATTGAAGAAAAACACATACCACACAACTGTTAGGTTTTCTACCCCATAAAGGATTATCGACTTGAACAGAAACCCCAAAATTTGAATCTATTTCTGTTTTTCAATAATTGTGGGCACTTTATTAAAAAAGTCCCAGAAACTTTCCCTCAGATATTCAAGACATTTTGGTCTATTAATATGGTAACCTATTTTGAGATTTGAAGTTTCTAAAAATTCCCCACATTCAGAAACTACAAGAAAAACTGTGTAAAAACTGTGACATATTGAAAAATCATGCTAAATATGTCTCACAATGCTGTTTAGAACAGGAGCCTGGGACAAATAAGATCATCAGGCCCCTTCCAACTTGATTTCTAGGATCCTGTGACTCTATTTTATTAACAAAAATTCTTTCTTTATCTATAATATTTTTTTTTTTCCATTGTGATTTACTTTTGGTTTTTGGAGTGCTTGTAATACCACATCATGCAAACACCCTAATCCTGAGATGGAACCCTCTTGTACTAAAGAAATCTACAAGTAGTGCATGGTTAAAAGATGGCAACAGACAGGTCTGGAAAATATATAATTTAGTAAGACAGTAATAATCAATATGATAGGCAATAGGCTGAAAATAAGCTGGAGCAAACTCTTGCCAAATATTTGTAGAGGACCGCAGTTAACTTCTGAAGAATGGAAAATAACAACATTCACAAGAACTTGTCATGCAAAATCATACACTTCTCAGCTTAAACAAATTGGTGTCTACAAAACAGGTTATACTTCCTTTGCAAAACTGCTTCACTCATTTTGTAGAGGAATTTATTTTAAAATAGGAATTATGAAATCTCAAGCATTGCTTTCACCAAGGTCTCCATAAAATCTTGGGTGCTGAATAAACAGCTAGATGTGAACTATAGTGACCTGTAGGAGGTGTTTTCCCTCTATCCAATGCAGTCTCTTAATAAGAAAATGCAATCCGTAGCTCATCGTATACAGACAGACTTAGTGTTATTATTACACACCGCATCTGGAATATACAAAATGACAATCCCCAGCTCTCCTGTACAACAAGATCACTTTCTTAAAATAAGGTTCTTAAATTCGATATAATTTTCAGATAGCATTGCTACATTCACTGATGCCTACAGTATATCACATTTATTTATCACATGAATAGTATTCTCTTTAGGCATGTATGTCACAGGTTATTGGTAATGAGCCATACATGATTTCAAATTACTAAGATTTAATCATATCGTTCTTTTAATTATATATGTCGCTCAGTAAGTTTTGGAAAGTAAATTCAGATTCTTCATCCCTGGAACAGTTTTAACAGTCCTTGTGGTCTCCCTTTCATGTGACTCTCAAATAAAAAATGTTAGTAGAATTATTAATGATAGTTTATAATGTTTGAAGAAACCCAAACACAGTTAACAGTGCTGCTCACACAATGTAACACTGTATAAACAATTTGCAGTACAACTTTAAGGTTCAAATGGTAGCAGAGGGCTGACACAGAATATAAGTTATCAGCTTTTTCCTAGCCTAGAAGTAGTACAAAACTTTCCTAATATTGATGCAGGTATGAGTATTTTTTCCCCCAACGTGAAAGAGTCCCTAAGTCCACAGGAAGTATATGGGAGCTATCTATCACCTCAGGAACTAACCCAGCATATTATTAAGACTTCTCCACAAATTTAGTGTTTTTCCAAGGTAGACCCTATTTTTCTAAGTAAAATAAAACTTTCTAAGGTATTCAGCTCAATCCCTCTTCCTCTCTCTAAACCTCTCTCTCAAATATCTCTGAAATGAATTTGGTTTAGATTAAAAATAAATGTGCTTGTATCACATCTAAAACGATACAACCCTCCATTCTAACATGAGGGTCAAAGAGAAGGTACTAGAATCAACTGCCACATATTTTTATTGTTTGAGAGAGATCAAAAATGACTGAGAACTTGCCTACCTTTTAGATAACACCTCTCTAAGATTTTGAGACAGCATAAAGCCAAGCACAGCAAAGAAAATAATTCAAATCTTTGAAATCTCGCAAAGCTTATACTGGAAGCTCTCCAAGGTAATTTTATCACTCCTGCTTTCAAATAAGAAAGATATATATATACCAGCCCAGACATATTTAAATTTTGCAAAAAAGATGTAACACACCTCAAGGGCCACAAAAAAAAAAAAAAAAAGACGTAGGAAGAGCTTTCAAATTTGAGATCACTATGAACTCCATGTGAGTTAACTAGGAAACCATTTGACAGAATTTGTTCTTAAATCTTTGGCATGATCTTTTTGATCAATGGAGACATGACACATCAACTGGGAGCCCTGACCTTGTGACAAAATTACAGGGATTTGCAATATTTTTAAAAAAACCCAAAGGCAGAAAACCCAAATGATCTCACAGCATCAATCAGTGGAAATTTACAGCTCACCCACAGTAGTACCAAGAGCCTGCTAAGTGCTGCAGGTTCCTTTTTCTTCAGCAGCTCATCTGAAGTTTTAACTCTGTAATTCCTAAAGAAAATATTATATACATCTGTCACTTTTTACTGAATTTTTGAAAAAAAAAAGTGAAGAGATTTAAAATAAACTTTTATGTTTAAGTAGAATTATATTTTAAAGGTTATGAACAATTTTGTAGAAATCTATTATTAGCAAATAGATGATGATGATGATAACTTAATACGTGACATGACATTTCACAGTATTTCATATGTGCAACCCTGTAAATGCACAAGTCTATAGGATTAATGCACTTCATAAAGGAAAGCTGCCAAGACACAAGGTTAAATGTTTTAAAATAGACATATATTTGAATACTGAGTCTCCTCAGCTGGAAATTATGAAGCAGGAGTCTATCTCTGCAAGAGTTCAAGGCATAAGGTCCTGAGGCTAAAGATTACTAGTTCTAAGCTTAGCTGAGACAGAGGGTACAAAATTATGTCAGGTTTAAAGTACATATCATTTGCACAAGCATTTATTTCATACTTGAATTTACCTAAAAACTATTGGGTCTCTTGTTACGGCAATTCTTATTTTCTCAATAAAGTTTCATTCATTGCCCATAAACCCTGTGGAGCAGCCTTGTTTCTATTTTCCAAGGTTCAAAATATATGGAAAACTATTCCTATCATTCCTGCCTTGTCTGATCACAATATTCAGAGATGCAGAACAGTTACATCATGCTGCAATTTTTTTTCAGTATTAAGTATGCATAAGCAGAATAAATTATTAAAGTAAATTTAAGCAAAAACACCAATTGATTTGGGTAAATCTAAGTCAAGTGAGGAATCTATTTTTCAGAACTCCAAAAAAACATTCTTACCTCCCTCACTTTCAATCCTCATGACTTATAGAGAGAGGGAGGATGTAAATAGGAATCACCAGAAAGTGAGAACTGAGAACCCACATTGCAAACTTTTTTACAACCAGATCATAAAAATCTCAGAATTATCATATAGGTTATCATTAGATGTGGTCCAAGGTCAGGCAAGTCACCAGACCTCACCTTTATTAAGATTTTAAAAACTATTTCTCTTTTCCTGTACTGCTGGAGTATCAGGTTACTGCAAAGGTAATTAAAAGTTCATCATCAAATATATGTTTGACCTGGACACAGGTGAAGAAATACGTTTGCTCTTTCCGTAATAAAAAAGCACATGAATACTATATGCCTTGACACAGCCATCTAATTTCATTAAAATGCCCAGAGGACCTCCATGCTTATCTAGATGATTCTCCACATATACCAGTTCTGGAAATCTCAAACAATTTAGCATTGTTCAAAATTTACTCTAAATTTACTCACTAAATTCACACCCTAATTGATCTTTTACTAACATACTGCTGGTAATTGTGTAAGGGCTCCTTACTTGCTCATGTTTTTACTCCCTTCTCTTCTAAATAAAAACAACAGAAACAGAATGAACATGCATCGTCCCAAAGCTTTGGAATCTAAAATAACTTTATTCACATCTATGGACCTCTTTCTCTGATAATATATTATCATGCTTTATTATTATCATTATTTAATTCCCAACCCAGGAAATCGCTAATATATTGCCAAATGGATTATTAAATGGCTTATCATGCTCTCTGAATGTATCTGAACCAAAAAGCTGGTGAATGGCTGTCTAGAATCTAAACTAGTGTTTCAAAAACTCCTGAAATGTTTTTAAATAATATTTTTATCATATATTTGGAGAATGGGGTGGTTTTTTAGAACAGGGAATTGGACAGAGAATTATTAACAAATGTACTTTAATTTTCTAAAGATCAAGTAATGGCAACTTGAAAACCCTCACAAAAATAAATTAGAAATTGAAGTTTAAACCATGTGATTTAGTTTAAATACATGCATGCAGAAACCAGTGATGATAATCATAAAAGTCCATGCCATTTCAGGTCAAATGACAACTTAACCTACTGTTAAAGCTTTGCCTATCTCAAAAAATATGTTAAGCCAACATACCTTAAATTTATACAGAAAAACAAATACTGGACCATTTCTTCATGTTTTATGTCTTACAGACAAATACCTAAGCTTGTGCCAGGATATGCCATGATATTTCTCATGTCCACATGTAGAAAAATAAGGTATGTAGACAAAGTTAGAAGCTTTCATTATTCAGTTCAAATAAAATTAGTTTAGTGGTATGGAGAGTTGATTTTATTATCAATTTTCCCCCTGAAATATCTAAAAAGTGCAAATATTAGCACATGTGATCCTTTCTTCAAGCAAAGAAGCTCTGATCACAACATTTGAATTGGTAAGTTTTAGTGGCTGAGAAGAAAGAAGACAAAATGAATTGGGGTGGAGGGGAGGGGGAAAGAAAACCGATGGAGAGAAAATTAAGAAATTAGCTGTGGGTGTTGTTTTAAAAAATGCATAAATGCTAACAATCTCATCTTACAGCCCTTCAAAGACATTAAGTGTCATAAACTGTCCATCCTAGACATATTTCCATATAACTTCCTCCCATGTCTGTATCTCAAACCACCAACACATTTATAAGTATGGATAAGGTCTCCGTCCCAGTTCCATCTCTGGTTACAAATGAAGTCAGAGGCCTATTTGATTACTATTGCTCTTTCCCAGACCCTATCACAGAAGATTTCCTTGTAAGAAATATCAACCACACATAACCTCAGAAAGAAAACACCTTGAAAATTACTATACTGTTCTGAAAAGTCTTGAAGATCGCAGTTGCCTTTATCAAACACTGTTTAGACCACAGAATGATTTTGCCAAGAAATGAGCAGAGTAGATAGGATGGTTCTAACTCAAAGCTTGGCGGAAGCAAGATCTGGTTAGCATATCCTGGGTGCACATCCAGACAAAATTATCACTGTGGTAGACTGTAAAGGAACTGCTCATACCCGTATTTCTGGTCAGACAAAGATACCCTCAAGTTATGAAACAGACAGCATCTGGGATCACCAAATCCCACGCTCCCAAATATGCATCTTTGGTTACCTGAAACTTGAACCATAAGTTAAGCCACCAAGACAGAAACTTGAGATAAAGGTGTTGCTATTGTCCATTATATCAGGCATGGATGGAGGAAAGCAAAGCTGAGAGAGGTGGATATATCACTAGTAATGACAGAATTTATGTGCCACAAGGAAAGCCAACTCAGCAACTGCTGAAATCAGCTTGGACTGGGTGAAAGGTAATTCAGGCAAGGGGAGTTTGCAACCATTGACTCAAAAAACCCACCAACTCAAAAGAAAAAAAAAATGACTGAATATGGGACTAAGTAGCATGAGAAGTGAGGGAATCATTTAACCAATAGAATAAGAGAACAGTGTAAAAAATTATCATTAATTTCTTTGTTTGCTAAAATATATAAATAATGAACAGTTTTCAATGACTTGAGGATCCCCACTGTTGAGAAGGTTGAAGAGGGACTAACAGGACATGGCTGGATCTATGGCTGATGATTCTCTTCTGCTTAATCTGTCTCTCTGCCCGTCCCACTCTCACCCTGTGGGAGAATGGATTATAAAAGGGTAGAGATAGTGCTGCAGGCAATCTCATCCCTGATAAGTTGCAGCTGTGTAAGACAGGTGACCAGCACTGGTGAAGGTGAACAGACAGGTGAAGGAAAAAGAAGCATGGAATGTTGATGTGTACTGACCAATCACAAAAGAGTAAGAAGGCACACAGGTTTTATGCATGTGAGAATGGTATATAAGGTTGTACTGGGAAATAATAAAGTGCTCATGCTTGAAACCATTCTTGGTGTCAGTTGTGCATCCTCCTTCATCACCCTGCACTGTTTTCTTTCTCTCTCTACCTGACACTTACTATTAAATGACATCCCTACTTCTGACTTTGGCACATGATTTTCTTTGCATCTTGATTTGGGCAGAGTCATCTCTCAATGATAGGAATTTAGCATGCAGCAAAGTATGCCCTAATGGCTATTATGCCCTCTATCATTAGAGCTGTATTTAGCTACTCTTCCTACTTGAATTTTTATGCATCAAAAAGAATCTTAGAAATCCAAATCATGTGTCTGCAGCCTATAAGTTCTTTACAATTTCATGTTCTCCTACAGTATTTTCAGAGAATTCTCCCACAGTCTTTCCCTGTTTTTGTACTGCAAAAAGTGGGAAGCTGCTGCCTTCTTTCGCCTCATTTTCTACCTGTTGGGAGAAAAGGGATTCTTAAAGTCAATTGTTATGAGAAGAGATAGCAATTTCAATTAGAACAGCAATTTTTGTACAACATAATGTCCCAAGGCACTTGAAAATAATATATTGTAAAAGGACCAGGTTATTTTTAGTGTCATTTTTTAACTGCTGTCACCTCCTTTACAAAATCACTTTCCTTCTGCATGCTTCATTTGAAGTATAGATCATGCATAACTCTGCAATTAACAAGACAGAACAGGAAGGCAGAAAGAGCAGCAGTTTTTAATTCATTAGCTTTTCACCTTTGAAGACCTGTGCTTAAAGCTTACTTCATCTCTGTCTGCCCCAGGCTCATGTTGATATATCTCCCTCTCTTTCAGAGCCCAAACCATCAGTAAATGCAATACTCCAACCATACACTAAAAGAATAAAAAAAGAAGAGAACAACAAAACCTTACACTTTTCACTGATCAGATATGCAGTGCTCTTCCTTTTTGTCTGTATTTTATTCTTCCCTTCTTTGTAATTGGAGGTAATTGGGAAATTAAAAGTGGTATTGTATATTGCTCTCTTTCTGAACTGATTTCTTTCATTTGTCACTAGTATAGGCTACTGGGTATGTCATCTTGGGAACATTCTGGAGTGAGTTTCTGTCCAAATTAACTCTGAATGATTTCAGGTTCTCTTCATCATGCCAGCAATGCTATTGATCATACTGAATTTCTACACATCAAACATTACCAATATTTGTCAATTTGTCTTTATTAGGGGTTACTGAATTTCTCACTGGAAAATTCCAGTGGAAAGTGTGGCGTATGTTCCAGACACTGTATTTACATATTTAATATTGAAATTATTCAATTGGCCCTAACCAAATTTTAAAAGAGCACTCAGATATCCTAGAGTGTCGAAAAGCCTTATGTTCTGTGAACTCACTCAGTATCAAATCAATAAAGTAATGCTGTCTTGTTTTGGGAAGACAAGTGTCTGCCACAGAAAGTTGGAGTTTTCTTTGGAATGGAGAATGTAAACCCCCTCCCTCCAAATTATTATAATTTTGCAATTAAAGGCTTTTAGGCAAAGATTTGGAAATAGGAATAACAGTTCTTTACTAAGAATAATAAGAATAAAAATGTAGTTATACAAAAAAAAAAAAACAAGCCAAAACCCGAAAATCCTAGAAACCCTGACAGTGTCAGAAATACAACCTGACACCCTGTTGGTCAGGGTGTTGAAAGCAGTCCAAATAAATCCTCCTGGAGTAACAGATGTGGTTCTGTTGGAGTAGTGATGGTCCTGTAGACAGGGTCCAGTGATGCCAGATGGGTCCAGTCTTCCTCCAGGAATCCAGTGGAAAACAGGCAGTTCTGTTCCTGATGTTCCTGGGTCTCAGTTTTTATTTTTTAGATAGGAACAGTTGGCTCCCCCACACTGGGTGGAGCATCTCACAATGCTCCAACCAGGGTAATTTTATCAATCATGCAGTGAGCCTTAATGGCCCATTAACAGAAGATATCCTCCTGGAGGGAGAACGGGTTGTGGAAGCGATAAGGAACATTGCTCCACCTGGTTTTAACAGCTGGCCCATTAGCAAAAGGCACCTGCCCCACCCCCCCTGGAGTTATGAGAAATGTGTTATACAAAAGATAAAGAAAACATCTCCCTAACCAGTTTCAACAAATGGAAAAATAGAATAATCATTTTTTTGGTTACATAACCCAAGACAAGTGCAAAATATTATGCATATCAGTGGTCCAGGTATCCACAATTCTTTCTTATGGCTGCTTTCATTCCTACTTTTCTTGGATTCCAACTAACTGTGGAACTATTGAATTTGCACTTGCAACTTTGTTTTTAAAAGGTAAAAACAAAAGAGGCAGGGTTTTTTCCATGCATTCATAACTTTACAGTCACTAACAGATCTTAACTCCCAATGCCTTTTAAAGGACAATCCCTATTTTAAAGAGCAGAAACTGAGGCAATTCAGACTGGTTCATTCCACACTCAGACACACACACACACACACACACACACACACACACAACTGTAACATGTCCAAAAGTTTTTACATAGGTGAAAGCTATTAATTAAAATCTAGGGCTCTATATTTTTTCCTCTTTAAGCCTCCACTTCCAATTGCTCCCACCTCAGCCCCTGGTCCTATAAGGGGTAAAAAAAACCAAACCCAAACGAAAACAAAAACCAGCAGCAATAAGAAATAAATGTTGCCCTGAAAATCAACCAGGCACCCCATAGTGAATCTTTTATCTTTATTCTGCTTGTCCCAAATTATTCTGTTCCCCATCATTAACACAGAGCTACAAAACATCATTGCTTCTACAGTTGAAGCGCCTTTCAAAGAAGAGACAGGAAATTGATCTATGTTCAAAGGATTATAATTTCTGTGTTGTATGGCTCTCACATGAGATATGAAGATTTATGCAAGTGCATTTTCTAAAATTCCCCTTTTGTTAGTTTTTCTCACCCCCAGATGCAAATTCTGTAGGTCTCAGATAATCATGTTGGCAAGGCCCTGCTCTGTCTTCTATAGTAATATGGAATAAGGAGCTTCATTGATAGAATGTGAAAAGTTTACTTCTGCAAGCATACATTACATCTCACAGAGGAACTGGGGCAGGGGAGCAGGAGGAACAGATGTCTCCATGAAATGATTTGGACCAAAGCAGTTCTGCAAATGCAGCAAATGGAGAGTTCATAAATTTTCAATGGCTCACTAAAAATCTCTGTAAAAATAGCTCTGATATTCAAGTTCCTGTTGAAAGTAATAGTTGAACAAACTAAACAAATATGAGGTTGCAGAGCTGGAACATGCTATCAGCTTTATTTATGTTTTCCAGAAAATGCAGGCAGCCTTTTTGCCATTTTACACTTAACAGCAGCAAGAATCTGGACTGCAGAAAAGAAGCTGTCCTGTTCCTAAATGCACTGTTTATTAATGCTGTGAAAAGAAAATAAACTGAAAAGCTAGAATTCCCTGCTGCAGCTCATTGTACTCTGTAAGAGTATCATGAAAGATCTGACTTAGAAAACAAATAAATGAATAAATGTAAAGGCCTGGAATCAATCCTCAAAGCATAAAGGGGTGAATTTCTCTCTCCTTAGAGCTTTTGATAAAAGAGAATAGCAAAAGCTAATGCCCTGCCAGGTATTCATCACGGGGATCTCCCTTTACAGAAATTTAAGAAGGAACCTAATTTTGAATTTATGGGATCATTTCCCTTATCTTCTTTACATGCTCCTTTCATTATACACTTGCTTGTTCACATCATTCTCTGTTTCATTACTTAGTACTGTTATCCCCTGCCAGAAGTGCCACAGTGGAATTATATCACTGTTGTTCATTATTACATTAGCACAAGATGTGTTTAACTTTCCCTTCATGCTTTTTTCTTTCCTCCTTGTCAAGGCAGACCCAGATGCAGTAATAAAGGGATCCATAGGATAACTCACATTGCTTTTTCTACTTGTTGTGCCATCAATTAATCAAATTAAGAGATTAAAACATAGCTAAAGACAAAGGAGAAAAAAGCAATATCGCAACAGCAACAATTTAATGATCTTGATATAAAATACTGTATCTTTTGCAGCATTAAAATATTTCAAAGGTCATGCAACTAAACCAAATGCTTGTATATTTGTATATTTAAACAGGAAATTAAGAATTTATGTGATAGATCCCCTGCAGGTTTGAGACTTAACTGAAAAGGCAACAATTGAAGAAGTAAATCTGTTGAGAAAAAGCAGAAAGTATTTTCTGTGGATTTTGGTTTTCCTTTTTGGTCTAGAAATATTCTAATGTGAATTTGAAATAATTTTAATTATTTCATTGAATTAATTTGAAATAATTTTTCATTTGCAAAGAATTCTGAGGTGTCTATGCCAGTCAGGGTCATAAATAAAACTGTGGGTTTTGCAACACTTATGCTTCATGTTAAAAATAGTTTATAAAAGAAACAGGAAAAAAATTACAGATAAATTGTTATGGGCCACACAGGCCCATCTTGCGCCTTTGTAAACAAAGAACAGCTCAAGGAGGCCAATCACATTAGCCTGGAGAAAAAACTCCTCTGGGTGAGAAAACATAGGTGCCAAAGACATATTCAGAAAAGTCCTAGAAAATCACCCAGCCTGAAGCTGAATCTTTTCATATTCCTCAGTGAGAACTTGTGATTTTTACTTTCTGTTGGAAGAAGAACTCAAAACAGAGATGACATTTTCCTTTGCTTAGGGAGCTGAGGACAATTTTTTTCTATTTAACTGCTTCATTGATTCTGAAAACAGAGTAAGGATAGCTACATGTGAAAAGGAGAAAACAGCACCCCAGAAATAAAGGTCACAAAAGAGTCACTGAAAAGTTCATGATCATACATAAAAGGTGAGAAGAGATACATGCATACTTGTGTCCTGACTTATACAGGAAATATATCATTCTTTTCCGAGAGAGAAGACATTTTGAAAAAGGATCACTCTCTGAAGGGACAATGAATTTCATCCAATTGCTGTCTAGAATAAAGAAATCTTTAAAAGCAAAGACACGGAGGGGGAGAATATTTATAACCAGAAGTGTCACCAATAGCTCCAATTTGTCTGAACTTCCATTTTACAGAGGAAAACTGTCTGAAAACTTTGGAAAGGTAAGCACAAATGCACAAAAGTTAGGAAACGTGTTACAGACACGTTTTCCAGAAAACTGTACAAAGACATTTGCTTCCTTTGGAAAAAAACAGTTTGGAACAAACCAGAAACATAAGCCAGACAGATCTTAATCAAATAGAAATAGAAATACAAATACTTTCAAATGCAGAGGACTGAAAAAGCACTTGAGATTATCCTGGCTATATTGTCATCTTCATTGATTTTCAAAAGCAGTAACTTCACCCATAGAGCTCTCTATTACAATTAGGCAATTCTTCAACAGCCTAGTAAGGTTTTTTCTTCCTCCTCCCAGTCCAGTGTGATAACTGTGTGCCTGAAGATCTTAATTAAAGCATGAAGATGTGAGGCAAAACAACTAACCTGTTTTGTGACCACAAATTTTCAAACTATGTTTTGTGTCCAGCAGCAGAGACACAAGTGTTAGTGAACCAAGCACTTGTGAACTGTGTCTTCATGATGTCAGTAGCATATAGAAAGACCAATAGTTATATTGTACTGCATAAAACAAATTGATTCTACTGACATTTCTAAAATTTTATGAGTTTGGGACACAAATTGCTTGTTATTTCTATTTTTCAGCTACATCTCTGAGGACAAGATTAAGAAAATTATATTATTTGAAGATTATAAACTATTATTGATAAAATATTCTCTTCACTTTATGTTGTTGATTGATTTGCTACAGCCAAAAAATTAGATATTCTTGGAGGTCCTCCAGGAGGAAAAACTATAAAATTAAAATTATCACACTACTATTTTAATTATTCCAATATGGAGACTTGGAAAGCAAACATTTTAACATAAAATAATTTCATTCTGCAGACTACTAAGCATGAAATTGAAGTTAAGCAAAGTGTTCCAAATAGACATAAAATTATGTTGATAAAATAGATTATTTCAGAGACCTTTCTTATATTTCAGAAAAGTGCAATTACTTTCTAACTTAAGAGATATGGACAGGTATTTGAGAATCAGGTGCCTCCATCCCACAGATAAATAGATAAGGAAGTGCATAAGCAAATGATTTAGTTAACAGTTGTTTCTTTTTAATTAAAAAACTTTGCATTGATTCATAATATAAACAACCTACAGAATATCTTTTGCTGAGACATAACACAGTAATTCCTCTGAAGTCAGCAAATGTGCACCAGTTGAGACCCTGCTTTACTGTTTGTAGTCAAGTGCAATTGCATGACAACTATATTTCATGTTGCAGTGATGTGAAGAATTAGCAAAACACAAATTAGAAGACGTGTTAATTTGTATTCATTTTATCCTTTCGAAAACATGTATAATCTTTGCTAATAATATGCTCAAGCAACACAGGTATGCTTTTTTTAATGTCCGTTACATATGCTATTTTTTCTTTCAATGTATTAACCCATTAAATCTATCATTATTACCAAGACCAGAACATGAAATTTGCAAAAAAANAAAAAAAAAAAAAAAAAAAAAAAAGAAAAAGAAAAAAAAAAAGAAGTAATTAACATAGATCCTAAGGGAATATAGATTTGAATGTCTTTTTAAACTAAAACATCCTTGAAGTTGTTTGTTCTTCCTGTTATGGACAGCTGCTTTTCACAAATATTTCAATAATTAGCCAGATGTTCCAGGTCATTTTAAACGTCATGGGCTAGAGGGAAAGGTCTTCTCTAGCTCTGGTTCATGTTCCAAATATTTTTTTTATGTTTTCATTTCATCTTTCAATATACAAACTCATTAGTGAATATTCTCAAAATTTGTCACTCTCACAGTGGCAAATTCTATAAAGAGTTTAAATTAACACAGGGTATGTAATTACAGTACCTTCCCTCTGACTGTCAACTTTGGACTTCAGTGTAAATTACTTTAGCTGCAGGTAATAGGTTAAATTAGTCCCTGCTGTGCACCAAACTGCAGTAGCAAAACTGCTATTGCTTTCTGAGTCAATTAACTTACTTTTGATCTACTTGTTTTTACATTTCACTGCAGCATAAATCTAATGTAGATACACTTTAGCACACCAAATGGAAGCAGTGCAGAAAGTAAGTGCCTTCTTTTCCTTTCAAGTATAATTGAACTGTTTAAATAACAAAAAGCAAGACGTTTCCTATCAAAATAAATTGATTTTATTTTAAACTGGAAAAAAAACCCCAAAAAAACAACAACCCCCTCCTCAAAACAGAAATACTGAAAGAAAGCAGAGCTGGAAGATCTAATAGTTCCTATTACATGAAATTACGAAAAAACCTGCACACACTCATTGATTGGCTAGAATTGACTAGACCAGAATATGCAAATAGGCACATTGGAAGTTGCAGGAACTCTTGTATATGCAGACATGAAGAAGTCCTCAATATTCCCCTTTGCCTGCAGTAGGTAAAGAATTGCATCAGGATTCAATTATCATAAACTTAGTATATACTTATATAGGAAATATGTCCTACCTTTTATCAGGTTATGAGGTCTTGAATATCAATTCCTGAATTCTTGAGATTAATATAAGGACTAAGTTCAATGTAATTAAAAGTGAGAAATTTAAAAACATTCTAAATTTTGTGTTTTATGTATTTAATTTTTAATGTTTCTCTTTTTAACTGCATTTGCTGTTCTACTAAAATCAGTAACTACGGGGCCAGAGATGGTGAAATCTGTATAGAAAGAGAAATCTAGCAATACCCAGAGAAGAGATAGACATAATTCCCCTAGCACGGAGTAATCCAGCTGCATCCAAGACTCCTTTTACTGTTTTGAAGTTACTTCCTTTGTTATCTTTGGGGTCAAAATTTGTGTGTTGTAATATCAAAGATCCATGAATTGTAATAGTTGGACTCCTGTCCCTCTGGATGAACCTTTTAAAAAGAGGACTGGCCAACAGACTCAACAACCATCTCCCAGTTTATGCTTGAAACTTTCCAAAATACTTCTTAGACTAGACCATACCTAGGGCAAAACCCTGGTCACATTTAATTCCATGGTATCAGGTCTGACACTTCCTTACCTCTAATCCTGCTGGTAACTTGGTAAAAACAGACTTATGAACCTGCATAGTTAGCACAGTAAATATTTTTGCAGTTTAAGGCAAGTAGTTTTGGAGATGTATCTTTTTTACTCTGTTTCTTTTTAAGCACTTAAAAAAATCACCCTCAGCCCTGGAAATTAAACCATTCCTCACAGATTATCATCACCTGGAAGTAATGTGCAGGCCAAGAGCCTCATGTCAGTTATTCCTTTGTGAATTCATCTGATATCTTTCTACAAGTATGCCATCCAGGAAAGGAAGGTCAAAGAATTCATACCCTCACTGACAAACAAGGCTGGCAAAGTGGTGGTAACAGACGAGAACACTGGGGTACTCAACAACTTTTTTGACTCAGTCCTCTCTGGCAACCTCTGTTCCCTTATCACTCAAGCAGACAGATGGCAAGACATGGACAGGAGGTCCCTCCCATAAGTGAGAGAAGATCAGAGATTCCTGGCCACCTGAGGAACATGAATATAAGATGCATCACATGTGTAGAGTTTTCTAAGCTTTGGAAGAATACAGAAACACATCACATATTTTTAATATCTATTTCCTGTAAAAAAATTATCTAAAATTTGCTAAAGTATCCAGGTATACTAACAACATCTATAGATCTGTGTGTCGGGGGGGTTATTATTAGTTTACTCCAAAATATAAATCAAAATAAAAAGTAGATTGATGATCCCAATATTCTTATTCTTGAATAAAATTATACACTAATGACAGTCAGTGTTATCAAATTTCTTAAGGTTAGGAAATTCAAGAAATATATCATTTGCTAGTAGCCATTAAGTTTTGTACAGGATAGCAAATCAGGCAGAGAATGAATTAATTGCCAGACCTGAGATGGAAAACATAGTTATTCCCATCTCTGTGTAGTACATAAGGTCAGACAGGCTATTTCATCTTAAACATACTTCTTAGAGGCTGCTTTTCCAAGATATCACTGTCGCCTTTGTATCTCTACCAGAGCCCAAAAAAATTTGAAAGTGCAACTGAAAAATTTCTACCCTGTCCTTGACTCACATATTCAAAAGAGTTCCAGGATTACTGCAACATCTGAAAAAACCTCCAACTTATGCTCATAATTCAATCCACTTTTTTTTCTTCCTGATAGAAATATTACTAAAATAGGCATGTAGTGTCTTCTAAGTTCAACTTCAGACGTTATCACTTCATCTCTACTGTCAAAAAGAAAAATAAAGCACTCAGAAAAACAAGATCCTAAATATAAAAATATTCCTGAATTGTTAAGGCCTTTAATGGAGAGATCACCCTAGACTTCAGTTATGTGTAGTTTTTCTTTGTTTGAAATGTTGCCTTTTACAGCCAGTGTAGGGAATATCTTCTACATGACAAAATCAGCCATTTTTCCTAATGCCATATTAAAAATATGTTTACTCTTTATATAAAAGAGTAGTCTTATGTTTACACATGCCTTCAAATTCTTAATTAGAAATTAATTCTACATTTTTTCCTATTGTAAACCAGGTCTTAGACTTTTGAGTAGTCAACACCAAAATGATTTACCTTACCGAATTACAAAATTAGCAATTCCACTCCCAAAGCCTTCCTAGGTGAGCTAATATTAGCAAGAAAATCAGGAAGGGGTTAGTTTGGGTGGGTTTGGGTCCAGTTTGGGTGGGTTTTTTTCATATCAACAGAATAAATTGGTCAGTTATACATGTATTAAATAATCCTGTTTGTTTACTAAAGAGCTGGGAGTAAGTCACTAAAGCAAGATAACAAAACATTATACTATAGGTGAAATATAACAGAGATGTACTAGCATTGCAACTTTCCAGACATTCTGGGTAACATTTTATCCTACTGTATCTTCCACATGTATGTCAAAATACTTTTCTGATGCAAAAGTTTTCTTCCAGCTGCAACTATGTCATGTTCTCTCCTGAGAATATCTAATACCTACAGCTGATACTATGCTTCAAAATGTTACCTTGCAACAACTAAAGAGAACAAATTGAAATCTGAGGAAAGTTTTAGGGCAGAGATTCAGAAAATTTTTTGTCAATGAAGTATCCCAATGTATAATGAAGGCTGAGAAATGAGTAGGAGACAATCTTTAAAAATCCCATGCTTCAGTAAATTTTTAATAAGTACTTTTCTTCCTCTCTCTGCCGTTTTTTTGATTGCTGCTATTCCTTTCTACTTTTCAACAGAAATTCACCTGGCAGACCTTTTATATGCTAAGGAGGCGTGGGATACAGAGAAGAGCCACTTTTTAGCAGGATTTTTGTTTTATGCAATGGGACTCACAATCTTTCTGAATCCCAGTAAGGAAAACACTCTGCAAAAAGGTTTTATAACTTTCAAAGAGCAGCTTGCCTATTATAAAATTTTACATCTCTTCTAATGTTGCTAAACCTGAGGTGATAGAGTATTGGATTGACCTCTGGTAAGGGGAGGGGTCTGAACACACTGAACAGCTCTACTATTCAGAGTGAGGCCTGAGGGCACCATGTTTGAGTTTTTATAGACTTTCTTAGCAAGAAGCAGCTTTGTTTATTTTTTCTATTTTGATCAAAATGATGTTTATATGGAAACATTTTGCTTCACTTTATGACAAATACAAGCACAAACAGTATCACTGTTAACACCAAGTGGGTGCCACCTGAAGAGCCTTGCTTAATGGTTACCCAGCCAAGCTTATCCCACTCCAAGAGGTGTGTGCAGCATAATGCAATCCTGAAGGTAAAGCAATGTGTGCAATACAGCACAGCACTGTACACAACACTTCAGACTAACATGTCTGCTGGGGTGGACTAGTGATGCTTGAGTGTAGACTTCCACTTAGGACCACTTAATGTTGTCTAAAGAGGATGTATCTCACTTAGGAGAGCCCACCTACACATATGTATTCCTTGTGTAAGTATAAGAATTTCAGGCTCAGCATTATCACCAAGACCTCTAAACCTACATCATGAAGATATTGAAAGAATAAAAAATATGTGGTTTTTCAAAAATAAGCTAGTCTAGAGTAAAAAGAAAAATCTCAGACTTATATGATTGAGAAAAGCATTGCACAGAACAGTGCTTTGAGGAGAGCTGAAGAGAAAATATTCCCTCTCCAAGTGGCACCTCAGAAGTCTGTTGGTTAAGGATCTCAAAAGAAAATCTGCAACAATACAAAGGCACAAGAAGATGCACAACATGTCATAAAAGATTAAGAATTTTATTTCTTTAAGATAAAAGAAAAGCTTTTCATTATTAGGATAATTCTAACAGACAAGAATGGTTAGTTCTTAAATAAAGGCAAAGACATGAACTGTCAACTGCTGTCCAAATGTACAACTGCCTCCTTTGTGTCACTTTTCTTCTTGAGTTGCCTTTCCATGCTAGCTTTCAAAAAGGCAAAATAATTTACCCTGCTAGCTATTGCATGAACTAACAAAAGACTGAACACTGTAATGCCCTTAAATGTTTGTTACCAAAAAAAAAAGCTAAAATTAAATTTTAAAATAGTTTAAAAAGGAACAAATTCTACTTTTCTACATGTTGTGACAAATTTGTACAGGCTACAAAGCCACCATGGTTGCACTCTGCTGGCACTGAATGTCACCATTAAGACAGAAAAAAATTAAAATTTTAGAGAAGTTTTTAAAGTTTGAGTGGGAATGGCCCAGTCTACCTCCATCTTCCTTCTGCTGACTCATTTAGGAAAAGACACAATCTCTTTGGACAAGCAGCTATGTATTTTTGTTATCTGCTTTTCAGAGGTAAACCATGCCTACTTTATGATGCTACACTGCCCAATTAGCAGCTTCTATCAGCTGAAACCTAGAGCAAGGACAATGATATAAAGAAAGTCTGGCTTGCTGTAATTTTTCAGCTGACAATGTCTAACACTCGTAGAGAAGCACTTGGTAAGACAACAGATGTAATCTAGTTATCACCACAGAGGAAGCACAGCAGAATCACAACTAGCAATCCCTGTCTAATAGCAAAATATAGGAAGAAACTTGAATGAGTTTATAACCTGATCTGACTAGTAAAGTGCAAAACAAAACAAAAAATCCATGATATCTTCTTAGCAGTAGCAGCCAAATGAAAATATAAAAGTCTTTCCAGACTCAGCTTTCATAACTGAAATTTTACAACAAATAATGTGTGCAGTTAGCCAGCTGTATCTATTTTAAACTAAATACCACCAAGACAAGGCCTTGAGTTCAAGAAAAGCATTTCACTAAACAATTGAAAAATCAGCATTCTCCATGCTAGCGTTACAGTCTGTTTTTGAAAGTTATTAGAAATGCCTCTGCATGAATTAAGGTGCAAACAAGACCATATGCCAATGTCAATAGTATAGGTTTTATTTAATAGTAAATATGAGAGAGAGAGAGAGAAAGGAAAGGAAAAGAAAGAATAGAAAAGAGGTGACCCAAAGAGAGTGACAGAGACAATATCACCATTCTATGGATACCACCAGTGTGTCCCAGTTATCCTCTCCAGCCAGTCCTCTTGGTGGTGAGGGTCCCCCCAAAAGCATAGAACCCAAAGGATTATTATGTGCTCAGGCCAGGTGGGAATGCCCAGGTACCTCCCCTGGAAGAGGGTGGAGGGGGTGCAGTTTGACACAGTGTCCAGCAGCAGATTTTGGGTCTGTGCATCACTTTGCCTCATGTGCAGTGCTGTGGTGCAAGGCCTCAGGAATGAGTCTGGGGAGCACTTTGGGGGATCTTTGATGGATTAGGACACCCCCTCAGCTGCCTCCCATGTGAATGTCCCATGGATATGGCCTTCCCAGGGTTGGGGTTTCCCACCTGGGCTGGTTTGTGTAAGGGAGGATGATGTTCAGTGCCTCTGACCAGAGGTTACATCACACCCCCAAAACCTCCCTTCCCTGCCTCATTTTGTTCAGGTGTCTTTGTAAAGCTGGGCTCTGTGGGCAGTGGTCTCCTCCACCCCAAACCCAGCCAGGGATGATTCCCAGCGCAGATGCTAGAGTTGGTTGTCTTGTGGATGCATTCTTTTTCCTCAGCCTGAGACGACTGAACAATAGTGTCCTATTTATCTTATCTAGGTGGCTTCACTCACAGCCCAAAGTTCTAGTCAGGCATCTCCAAGCAGGGGTGGGCTTCTCTGCCATAGCTTCTTTATACAGTTTTTGCTATAATGGGCCATTTCAGTCCCTGACAGTCAAACCGTGTATTTCTGTCCAGGCTCTGTTTCTTAGTAGTCGGCTTTCTGCTAGTTCAGTAATAATAGCTTTATCTCATATTTCACTTAAGCAGTGGTGCCATTTAATTTTAAATATAGTTTGCTGAAGGATTCAATAAAAATGTGGAAAGTATGTATATATCTTGCCTAGTTTTAAGCAAACAATAATGGAGAAATGTGATCGGGACAAAATATCTATAGATCAAAAACCATTCTCTATGGTCATGTAAAAGGTAGCACTGTTCAAATCCATAATCTCTTATACATATCATTGAACTTCCCTGCAAACTTCTGTCAAATAGAAAACAGATCTGAAGGGATCACGTTAAATCATACTGCAATGGTGACAGCCAGTTACTTATAGATAATTTAGCCCACTTTAACAAGTACTTAACCATGAATTGTACTTTTCCATATTCTTATTCTTCACGTATTAATGTAGCAAAGTTGACATTTCTGTGCATTATATGTGTATAAAAATCTATGCAAAAATGCATACCTCCACCATGTTTCATATGTTTCACTGACTGTAATCTCCCAAGAGAACTATTAGGATTCTCTTACAAAGATTTAGATCCATATTTTCAATCAGTAGGGAACAGAATGGACTAATGTTTCCATAGAGTAACTCAGATCAATATTTTTTACTGGCATACCTTCGACATATTTGGGAAAAAAAATTCCTTTTAAAATAATAATTGTCAATAAGTAATGTAAAAATCACTTAGCCAGCTACCACTCTAAAATTATTTATTCTTATAAAGTGGTGAATTTTAACATTGGAATGAGAATGAAGAGTGGCATATGTTCTAAACAGACAATAAGTACTGCGACACCTAGGAAAATAATACTAAAAATTTTTCCACTAAAAAAGTCTCGTAATCCTAGTTTGGACATTTAGAATAGAGGAAATACTATAAAAAGGATTCCTTCCTTTCTAAACATTGTCTGTTTGCTCATCTCTGACAAAGGATGGAGGAAAATAATATAAATGGAGGAAATCAGAATGTCTACTTCCTCCTTTCCTCACTCAGAAAACATTATGTGGAGCCATGACTGCACACAGGCAATAGTCCATGTGTAGGCAGTTGCCTCTAGCTTCTGAAATTTTATTTTATAGCTTCAACCAGAATCACAACTGCCAGAAATTTTCATGGTAGGCGATGGGTAACTTCCTTATAGTTTTTCATAGTTATACAGATGCTAGAATGTGCTTTGCAGAATCACAGTGGGGGTAATGCTGGAAGAGACCAGAGTGGGTTATCTGGTAAAACCTCCCTGCTCCAGCAGGATCATCCCAGAGCACATGACACAGAATTGTGTCCAGACAATGGAATATCTCCAATGAGGGACACACCAAAGCCTCTCTGGACGATCTGTTCCAGTGCTGTGTCACTTTGGAGTAAAATGTGGAACTTCCAGTATCAGTTTTTGCCCATTGCCTCTTGTCCTATTGTTGGGTGCGACCATGCGAAGCCTGGTCCACCCTCAGACAGCTGTCTTCAGATAATCACATACATTGATGAGGTCTCCTCTCACCCATCAGTTCTCCAGCCTGCACTGCCCTGGCTCCTTCAGCCTTTCCTCACAGGAGAAATGCTTCAGTCCCTCAATCATCTTCTTTGCCCTTCTCTCCTCTGGACCCACTCCAGGAGTTTCATATCTTTGTTGCACTGAGGAGAACTGTGAAGAGTACTCAACTACTACTCTACTTTGCAGAACTACTTTTTATTGCTCTTTGTTAAACCATCATTGGTTTTCTCCTTCAATTTTATTGAATTTTGTAGATTAAAGTAGAAGAAAAAGGGAGTCAAACAATGCACTTTTATTTGTCTCTGTTTTATCATTTTTTACAATGCACAGTCTTACACATTGTCATATTCAGCAAAAAAGAACAAAATAAAATCAAACTATTTACGAGCTTTCTGGGAAAAGCACATGAATCTTCTTTTAATCTATTTTGATTCCTAAGAAAAATAAACACAAAGTTATTTTTAGAGTAATTTAGTTTCTGTGAATCCTCTTGGACTATAATAAGCAGAAATTCCTATGGAATTAGGTCACTTCACTTTTTTTTTTTAACAAAATATCCCTTTGTAATAATATTATAAATAAAATATCTCTTTATTTACCTGTCAATGCAGTACATGGTGTAGAAACTCAAGTATTGAAATACTGCACACTGTGCATGACAAAAAATTATTTAAAAAATGTTATATGGTTGTGATGTGACTGGTTCTTCTGGGCTTGAGGACATGACTTTTTATGCACTTAGGCACGATACATGCAGATGATTTGAACTGCAGTTAACTTCTAATTTTTTATGTTTTCTTAGCATATTTTGGGGGGAAGCTGGACTGCCAGCATTAGCATTTCTCAAGTAATCATTTGCTGACGCTGGGTTCAACCAATGATGCAAGGTTCAAGGAAATCTCAAGGATAACTGTTTTATCCTGATCATTAAATGGCTGTACAGAGAAGTGGGGACCATTGAACCAATACAATTACAAAAGCTGTAGGGGGGGAATGGAAGACCATTAACAGTAAGCTATGGAAAGCGTGGAATGAACCATTTGGCAGCTAAAAGAGATTTTCTTCTAAAGCAAGCCTTTTAAATTGAGTTTTAAAATCCTTTGAAAAGCTTCTCTGTTGCCTCCAATGCTTTTTTTTTTTTTCAGATTTTAAGCAAAAAATGAATAAAACATTGCCTTGGTGTCATTCATTATAGTTAAATAAGCATCATTCACCACAAATGTTTGTTTTGCACTTGATGCTTCAAGAATACATTAAAAAAGAGGAGAAAAGAACACTTCAAAAATCAAACATTTTAAAGTCCTTTGTCATTTGAATGATGCTATCAAGGGAACTCCTACAAAAGAAAACTGAAAGTGGTATGGGAAAAAATTGTTTGCAAAATAAATTTTTCACATTTACCTAGCACTTTCCACATATACCGTCTGTTGTGCACATGAGGTCTGCCCACAACAACCTCAAACAGACATTAGTGCTTTATATAAAAATTGTAGTGGTAACCTCTTTAGTCTGCTCTATCTTGAGAATGGGCTGTAGCAAAGAGGTGGGAAAAAATACTGAGATTTTAAAAAAATACGGGGTTTTATTAAGAACTTTAGGTCAATTTATGCCCAGGCTTTTAGTATAGTCCAACCCACATCCAGAGCCTCATAAAATTTTATCAAGAAAAGCATACTGCCCCAGCACAATTCCAATTTGAGTACCTAGATTGTCATACAATAGCTTGAGAGATCCTGGCACATCTGAAAAAAATTTACAAGTATCAGCAAACTGACCCACTTTATTTCCATGTAAAACAGATGACAGAGCAAGACTATTTCTTTTCTACAGCTATGACAACATTCATATCACTATCTTTTTTGGTGCTGCATTTCTTCTGCATACTATCTTTGCTTCATTTTTATTGACTTATGAGTACTTCAGGATATATTTACATTGTATGTAGAAGTATTCCCATTTTGTAAAGATTCTTATTATGTAGTAAATACTGGGAACAAGCATTTCTCATTATCACTTTATATTTTCATTAATGTTTGAAGAATAAGATCTACTCACAGATAAAACACAAGATACCAGAGGACTCCTGCTGGTATCCCTTCAGGATAATCAATTCTTCTGTGAATTTCTGATGGCAAGTGAATTTCATGAGAACAGCTTTTTTCAACAACAAAACTATAAAACTAGGTTGTGTTATTAAAACTTGATGTTTATTAAAAACAAACAAGAAGTTTTCTCCATTAGTTGAAATTCATAGTGTGAGAACTGCAAAAACAACCTACTTCTTATTTCATGTATAATGTTCTATCTGCTCGTAGCAACCAGAACAATTCTTTTGTCTCTGACAAACTATGATTTTCAAGGTTGTTTGACTTTCATGAAATAATTCTTGGCATTGTTTAAGTCCCTATAAATAGGCAATCTAAACAAAGAAATATCTAAATGACTCTTCTTTAAAAACCAAGCTAGAATGAAGTCCTGCTGTGTTACATTTCTCTTAATAGTTTTTTCCTAATGGGCTCTAGAAGACTGTTTGACAGGGCAGTCTTTATAGTCAGATGATGTCAAAATGGCAAATGAAAATTAATGTCTTTTAGCAGGAAAGAAATACATTTTTAAAAATGCAACATAGCAGCTGGCATTCTGCCTGGTACCCAGAAAACTGAGAGAAAATCCTTTGTTGTCCTCACATGGAATTAATATTTACGCAGTCTAATCCTGAGGAGGGAAGGGAAAACAAACAGAACAAACTGATATACCTGTGGTCTTAAATCAGTGAAATATCATACTTCTCCATCCCTAGTAATGCTTAAAACCAATCCAATTAAACTGGATATTATTATTCTTCATTAACTCCAAATTGCCACTTTCAAGTTTGATACCTTGAAATAAAAAATGCTCCTGGTGATTTATTTTTTTCTCCCCATACTAGGAAACTTTAAAAAACTACAAGACATTAAAAAAAAATATGAAATGGAACTTCAATGTGCTGTTAGCATATTTCATTTAAACCTGGTCTGTATATTAACTTTTCTTCTTTTGTTCTCCAGATCCTAACAAAAGCAAATCAGTGCCAATTTACTGCAATTTTGGTACATGAACTTTTGTATTCTAGAATACAAGTCAAGACTACTGTCATTTACATTGCAGCTATTTTACTTGTTTCACTGGAGCACACAGAAGTTTATTGCTTTGCTGTTTCAAATGGAATAAATACCTTTTTTTAAATTTAGTATATGTTTCTAGCTAAATGGAATAGATAAAAACTGTGGCTTTGTGGCCATTTGTTGGAAAAGACTTTTTCTTTTAGATAGAGCAGTACTAGGAGCTATTCATGTTCGTATATTTCCTTCACCAAAATAGAATCATAGAATCACACAACAGGTAAGGTTGGAGGGGATCACAGCAGGCCATCAGGTCTGACCTCACTGCTGAAACAGGGTCTTCCTAGGACAAATTGCACAGGATTGCCTTCAGGTTCTGGAATATCTCCAGTGAGGGAGACTCCACATCCTCTTTGCACAATCTGATCAGGTGCTCGGGCACTGCAAATTAAAGAAGCTCTTCATGTTCAGGTGGCACTTCCTGTGCATCAGTTTCTGCCCATGGCCTCTTGTCCTGTTGCTGGGCACCACCAAATAGAGTCTGCTTCATTCTCTGACACCCTCCCTTCAAATACTTTCAGACATTGATAAGATCCCATCTCAGTCATCTTTTCTGGAGGCTTAACAGTCCCCTCTTTCTCAGTGTTTCCTCCCAAAGGAGATGCTCCAGTCCCTTAATCTAAATTCGCAGACCTTTCCTGGGCCCGCTCTGGGAATTCCATGACTTTTGTACTAAGGAGCCCAGAACGAACACAGCACTCCAGATGTGCCTCACCAGGACTGAGCAGAGGGGCAGGATCACCTCCCCTGACCTGCTGTCAAAGCTCTTCCTAATGCACCCTAGGATATTATTGTCCTTCTTGGCCCCAAGAGCACTGCTGGCTCATGGACAGCTTGCAGGACTCCCAAGTCCTTCTCTGCAGAGCTGCTTTCCAGCAGGCCAGCCCTCGGGCTGTCCTGCAGCCTTCCAGGAGGGGGTGGTCCTTCCCCTGCACTTGCCTTTGTTGAAATTTATCTAGTTCTTCTCTGCCCATCTCTCCAACTTGTTGAGGTCCTTCTGAAGGGCTGCACAGCTCCCTGGGGCATCAGCCACTCCTCCCAGCTTTGTGTCATCAGTGAGCGRGCTGGGGAGGCACCTGCCCCTTCATCCAAGTCATTGATGAATAAGTTAGACAATACTGGGGCCAGTGTTGACCCTTGGGGAACACCACTATTGACAGGCACGGCTAGACCCTGTGCCACTTACTAGAATCTTCTGGAATCTGCCATTCAGCCAGTTGTCAATCCACTTCACTGTTCACTTATCCAGTCCACACTTCCTGAATTTGCCTTTGAGGAGGCTGTGAGAGACAGTGTGGAAAGCCTTGCTAAAGATGAGGTAGCCAATATCCACTGCTCTCCCTTCACCCATCCACGGTTGTCTCATTGTAGAAGGCAATCAGGTTGGTTGAGCATGATTTGCCTTCAGTGAATCCATGCTGACCACTCCTGATCACCTTCTTTTCATCTGCATGGATGAGATGGCCTCCAGATGAGGCACTCCATCACCCTTCCAGGGACTGAGGTGGGACTGACTGGACAGTTAGTTGTTCCCTGGGTCTTTCTTCTTGCCTTTTTTAAAGACAGGCATGATTTTGCTTCTGTCCAGTCCTCAGGTACCTTTTCTGATGGCCACAATCTCTCAAAGCTATTACAAGCTGTCTAGTTATTGTTTCAGCCAGCCTTCTCAGTAGTTATGGGTGCTGAGAATCAGAGCCCATTGACTTGTGGATGTCAAGTTTTCCCAGGCATTCTCTAACCCAACCCAATCCACTTTAACCAAGGGAAAGTCTTACTTTCTTTATCCTTTACAAAAATAATAATGGTCCGTCTAGGATTGATAATGATGATGTACATAGTATAAAAGATTCTATAGGATGATATGTCTCAAAGAAAAAATCTTTTGCAAATGATAATATGTATAATACTCATTTTCCTCTCACGACAATTCTAAAACTTCTGTTCTCAAAACCAGCCAATTTTAATGTTAGGCAGTCAAAAAAAAAAAAAACAAAACAACCAGAAAAAAGACCATTTTCTGTGAATTAAGGTTATTAAAATCCCCCTGCATTGACTTTTTTTGTCAGTGCTCCCAGTTTAACTTTGTTTCTGTTCTTTACAATGCAACCTATGTCTCCTTCTGCTTTAAACTATTTTATCTTACTTTACTGAAAGAGGCAAGGGTTGTGGAATGGTGACAGACTTGACAGCCAGTTTCTTCAGAAAGCATCTCTGTACTTCTTTTGATGGGGTCACATATGTCAGCTACCTTCACAACTTGGTGGACATGACTTATGTGCTCTGCAACTTCTCCATGTTTCTACAGAAATCTTCCAAAATAAATACTCATAACTTACTATGATATGTGGGAATTCCTGAAGATGGTTCATTTGCCTTTTAAATCTTTATTATCATGAGACAGTTGATCACCATGCAGCTTGGAGACACACCCTTTGTTTATTATAATTTCTGGGGATTTTTTCTGTTTGAGGTTCGTGTTTCTCCTCTGGATGCATCTCTTGTAGTTCCAGAGGGCCCATCACAATACAGATGCCACCAAAATTAAATCATTTAAAGAGCTTAATGCATCAAACCAAATCCAAAGAAAACTGAACCAGTTGTTTTTTGGGGATTAGATGTTTTTTAATTAACTGTAGCTCTTATTTTGCCTTTTTTTTTTTTACTAGAACTCTCACTAGGGGAGAAAGGAAAGAAATTTTCTTATGGAACTATGATAGTATTGTGTCTTTAATTGTCCTGGAAAAAAAAAAAAACGTAAGTAGAGCAGTTTTTCTGGCAGAGGTTATAACTTCAAATAAAAATATGTTTGCTATAGAATCCAGTAAGAGTTTTACCTCAAAAAAGAGAGTGAGATTTAGTGTCCTAAGCAGCAAAGAGCTTTGTAAATCAAATAAAATAACACAGGGTTTTTATTGCCCAGGGAAACTATTTGGTTTTTTATTCTATAAGGACAGAATTTATAAGCTAAATCCCTAGGTTCAAATAGGTTCTGAATCATATTTATGGTGACAGAGAAAATAGTTCTTTCAGTATCTTAATCTTTTAACTTATATATGTATTCTGAACTATTTCCACTTTCCAGAGTAATTTTCACATTGCAGTTCTGCTGAACAGCGGTTCAACTTTACATGAAACCAGGAAGAATTTCACTAGTCCTACTATTTCTGTGTATAATTTTCAGATACTCGGGAACTATCTGAATGCAATTCTGTGCTAGGAGCTCTAGCAAGACCCTACTCAAGCAGAGAGGCTGGATAAGACAACCAAGTGTGTCATTGACCTGTATTCTTCCCAACCTTAAACATTCTGTGATCTTCTTACTTTTGCCCTCTTTAAAACAGCCTTTCCCAAAATCTCAGTCAAGCAGCTCATCCACCATACCTTTCTCAACTTTTGATTATAAATCTCACAGATTCTAATTCAAATTAATAATACTTGCTATATATTTGCATGTATCTAATTATACTGGTGGCTAATAGTTCATCTGCCAAGCAAAGAAGTGAAAACGCCATTTCTTTTTTGGATAAATTCAGATTTAGTTAGGTTATGTGACATCTTACCTAACAGACTCATACTTAATTCTGCACTAGATTTATAAGAAAATAAATGCTGTCTTATTCATATTCATATAATTTTTCATTTGTGACTCCACTCTTCTTCCATTAAAAGCAAGGAGATCCACTAAAAGCATTTTGAGGTATTTCATGTGGAAGTTCGTGAGCTTTTAAGCTAAGGAACATGGTGTTTTGTGTATTAGTCCACTGATAGAAATAATGTAGACTGATAAATCAGTTTCTCAGAAGTTACTAAATGAGAACATCTTACTGGATAAAATGAAATGGAATGGATTTTCTCAGCTAGGTTCACAGAACTCAATTCTTTTATTTCTCTTGTAAGATAAGAAGCATTTCTACAAAAAAAAGTTAAGATTATTCTAACATAATATATATTACTATGTGTACAAACCAGTTATATGATAAGAAATTGCAAGTCACTGGAAAGAAAGTATTCAAAAATATCAAAGCCCTTTTCTCTGGCTGACATAACTCCTGTTTTATTTAACAATATTTAGTTTCCCTTAGACTCAACTAATTCTTTCAATTTAGGAGGTAAAGGTACTATATTAATTGGTTACTAGCAACTAGCCATTTATTCAGTGTAGCTCTTTTCCCTTTTCTTTTACTAGGAAGTAAAACCACAGAATCCATTATACTACGTGAGCTGGCACTTGAGAGATGCTTCCTGTTATTAAAGCCTGAAAAGATAATTCCAAGCTTCTCTGCATAGGGTTTGCCTCTACCAATTTCCCCATCAACTATCAGAAGGTCATGCAGATTCAGCCGCAGGTGATGAACGCCTGATGCAGATTACAGACAGCATTTCAGTATTTTATTAAGGCAACTCATAAGTTTCATTTCATGATCTGTAGGTAACGAACTAATTTCTTATATGAATGTCTGCTCTGCCCACGTAGCACACAGCACATATAAATGTACAAGGTATACTTTTAGATAACTCTCACAATAGAATTTCCCGCCAACATAGGCTAGTAATGTCTTTTGCTGATATTACAAATCTTCCTCTTTCATATTGTGAGGTGGTTGTAACCAAAGTGTTATCTATTTCAGGTTTCTCATTTTTATGAAGAATCTGCAGTCTTTTTTGACATCCATAAATTTCTGACACTGAACCATATAAGTCTAACTTTATATCTAATAGGTGCAGTTAATAGATTAGGAAAATCTTTTTCTTGTTTTGCTGTCAGACTTATACCCTGAAGATTTGCTCCCTCATCTTTTTCTCACATCAGTATCAATAGATCAAATAATTTGGTGTGAGTATAGATGAATCTTGCTCTCCCCATGAATATAGTCATAATGAAAAACACATGTTCCCAAGGAATATGTACAGATTCTTATCCTTCTGATTTTCACTGTAATGCAGTGCTTGAATTTTGAAAAGTTGTATTTTTCTTGAATTTTTCCAAAAGCGTATTTTTTTATATCTATTAATTAAAAAAAAAAAAAAAGAAAAAAGAAAAAAGAAAAAAAGAAAAGAAATTTAAAAGGGGTTTTGTAGTGGTTTTGGTTCACTTATCTGAGTCATGGCACCATTTATGTGGTGGTTTCATGTTTGCCAAATTTTGTTTGGTAACTTTCCACAAGAGAAACAGTCTGCTTGTGGCTTCCAACTCACACAAAAGCAGCTTGCCCAGGGAATTCTGCAATTGTGGAACCTCCCATATTCACGTAGACTTTCCTGTGACCACACCTATGGGTCCTAGACTTACAAACTGGGCTGGCACTTTTAAAGATAAACAGCTTTGAAGGCAAAGAATTCTTCAACTCAAGGAATAGAGATGTCTTCTCACTTCTTCACTGGCAGAGGGCTTCTTTTCATCTCTCTCTGTACAACCTCTCATGGGATGACAGGATCACAGCTACTAATTCAATATTCACTCAGTCCATCACAGATATCTTTGCTCAAAGAATCCACAAATCATCTCCCCATCTCATATCATCCACAATTTAAAGGATTATTCTAGCATATTCATATTATAGTTTGTTACCATAACTCATAGAAGATTTTCAGCCTAGAACCAAGGCAACTTGTCATGTCTTCTACCTCAGAGGTCACTCTTCCTTTACTGACTTTGAGATCTCCATATTGTCCCTTTACATGTCGCCAATTTGGCCTTTTCTCTCATCTTTGAAAAGGGCTACGGTTTAAGAAAGTTTCAATCTGTGTCAGGAAAGAGTCAAAGCTTGCCCAGGCCTGCGGTGGTCAGGTGATCTCTGCCGGGGCAGCCGGAAAGATTTCAGAGTCATGCTGGCGGGGGCTGGTTAGCGCCTTCTCTTCCACCCGGGATTTGATGGCGTGAGCCGCTGGCAGCTGCTCTCTGGGGCCTAGGATAGGGTGGGGGGAGATCCCATCCTCCTCCCGGGCCAGGGGTGCCGGCAGCCAGGAGATCAGGGCACGGCCCTGCCACAGCCCAGCCCTGATCGCCGTGGCAGCCCCTGCCACCTGGCCGGCACTGCGAACTGCAGCCCTGCGCAGGCAGCCGGGGGATCGGGGGCTCAGCCGGCCCGGGCCGCTCCTCTGCGGGCAGCCGCTCTCAGAAGCCCAGCCAGGCCAGGCCGCCCTGGGGCAGTGGGGCCTAGGCCGGGCCCTCCTCGGCTGCCCACCATGTTACCTGGTCGCCAGACGGCGGGAAAAAGAGTACGCGATCCCCCTCTCAGCTCTCTGTGGGCATTAGAAAAAGTCGCATGCCGTTTTCTGACATGTCAGTCCAAAAACTGGTGCCTGACATGTCCTTTCCAAAACAGAGTCCCAGTTTCTAGCAGGGCAATATTCCGTTAACCAAAAACCAAATCATGTTAACCTATGACAGTTTTGTTTTGTTTTGTTTTTTTTTTTAAAATATTTTTCAATAGATTCTTTAATTTGTGTATGATTAACAGTTTGTAGGAAGCCATTCTTCCATTCTTTTCAGAGGCTTGTTTTGATGGATGAAAAGATGCCTGGATGTGGTACATGCTAGATTCTTTACAGTTTGTTTCTCTAAATCAGGTACATACACAAGAATATTTCTCTTGCATTTAATTAATAATATTCCCTGTCAATAAAATTAGTCCTTTTTTGTTGCAAAGTATTTGTGAATGTCACAGTTTCAAGTGGATGTCATTACTCTTAGTAGACACTGTTACATTAGCAGGGGTCATCCCCACACAGTAAAAGGAATTACCTCAGTTCATCCAAACAGCAGCTCAGAACTGTAATGCCTAATGCCAAAGCACATTAACTGCTGCTTCCAGAGCTGCTAGTGTGCCAGCATGTGAATGTTCATTAATCAGCTACTTTCAGTTACTCCAGGATATGCTTCTGATCCCAACTGACTTGATTCAGCTAGATATGCCTAGCCCCAAAGCTCAATTCATGGTCAGATTGACTGCTCAAATGTTTGAATTTCTTAACGGATAATGACCCGCTCACACTGAAAAGTAAGTACCATATACATGTGCAATCCTAATGCACTTGCACTCTTTAAACTTTATCATATTTAAATACAGTTTTTCCTTATATGCATTTCTTGTTTCCCAAATGATATTATAATTTAATTTTACCAGTTGTCAGACTTCTACTGAGTGTCCAGCATATACTATCTATCTGGCTAATGAACTCATCTGAGCATGCTCTCAGGCTCCAAACATTATTAAAAGCCTGCATTCAAAGGCCTTATCTACACATTTTCTAGCCTTTACACACTCACATCCTCCTGCACTCTTCATGGCTAATGTACCTCAGACCACAGGTACCCTGTTTCGATTAACCCAGGTTCCACTCCCTGCTGTACTCATTGCCTCACACAGGCATTGCTCAATCATTCATACTGAGAGCAGCTCAGCTTTTTCAGACCCACAATTCATATACTGCTACTGGGCAGCAGCTGAGGTAGATTTCATACTTGTCAAATCTGCCTTCACCACAAAAGTAACATGCTGCTATTTGATAAAATTTTGCATGATTCAAATGCACAGGAATGCATGAAGCCCCATCATTTCCTTTTCCCCATCTCTGACCCCCAATTTCATCAGGTCAGCAGCAATTCTAAACATGTCCTTTGACAGGTGCAGCAGAGGAGCTAATCAGAGAAGCTAGTCTGTCTGACTCTTCTGAACCCAGTCAACAAATAGGAAATCTTATTCCCAATGTCTGTTCCTATCCACAAAAGAGTAGGGATACAGGAGAAAATGGAATAGTCTCTCCTGTGAATGTGTGGTTCTTAGGCTTGGGCACAGCACAGCAAACTCCTGTCTAATGCACTGACCACCACTACAGAATCAGACATTTAAACATGGAAAACAGTCCACAGTTTTCAAAATAAGGATCGAGTGCAGCCAATGGAAAATATTGTGTCTTAATATCTGAACCATATCCCACTGGTTCCATAGGTCTTGTACCTCTACTTCCATTAACTCTTCAGTGAAACTTTCTCCTTTTCATGCTAATATAGTTTCAAATGCAGAGTGTATCCAGAATAATTTTTTTATCCTCAAGGTGATTACTTAAAAAAAAAAATGATAATAACGCAACACCCATTTTAAAAAGTCAAACCAATCTAGGTAATAAAGATGACTTTTTTTAAGTAATTACCCCTTTTAAAATGAAATCTGCTACTTCTCTAGACATGCTGATAATACATATAAAGAGCAAGAAATTCTATCAATCATGATAGATGCTTTTATCTTGCTTTTATAGAGGAGTGGAAAAATTATAGCCCTTACAAGTCTCCTGTTGTTGCAAATGCATTTATTTATTTTTCATTGATGCAGATAAAGACCCCAGTCAAGTTCCATTTATGTTGTCATTAAGAAAGCTTATACCAGATTCCACTGTCTTAAAAAGGGTTACCTGCCACATTTTGAATCCCACTTGACAGCTGAAAAAATTTCCATACTTAGGGGATGTTGCTGAAGAAATTCACACACAAATCTCACATCTTCTCGTGTTTTATTACTGTCTGATTTTTGTTTAGATGTTGCAATTAAGTAATATATTGAATATTCTTCACTTCTGCTTAAAATTAATGTAAGAAGCAGTCCAGAAAAAAAGACTGTATCTTATATCTAGTGTCTCTTCTGCACATCTCTCCAACCGTCAGGAATACCTTTTAATCCTTATTGCTTTCATATGCCATTGATTAAAATAGGGAATAGAGGCCACTATGCAGGAATAGGTGCAGAAACTTACAGTTCAGTCAGCAGGTAAAGCAATTTCAAAGTTCCTGATAGGTCATCTCAGAAGTAATTTTCCTTACAAGCATTTATAGATAATATATTGGCTCAGTTAAAAGTGTTAATATAGATTTTGGGGTTAATTCTTCCTTTCAATAAAAACCTTCTTTCTGATAATTATTTTTCAAAAATCATTTTCCAAAAAGCTTTCTTTAAAATGTAAGCTCTGCAAGACTGTAGTTATACTATATGTTTTACACCTTCCACTACTTTGGGAAATATGGAGAACATCCTGATTTCTGGAAATAATTTTAATTTTAATGCATTTTTCAAACATTCTCCCTTTTTTTTTTTCTGAAGTTGATGTATTTATATAAATCTCAAAACTTTATTAATAGTTTTGAGTCTGTTACTTGAAGGAGGTCACTGCAGTGGTCATCCAGAAAAACACAAATGTGTATCACGCAATATTATGTTTGACAAGCCCTTCTATCACTGTAGTCATGGAATTATGTCAAAAGGTAGATGATAATACAATTTGAATTTCAAGCCATGAAAATTAACACTAAGAGAATTTTCAATAAGCCTTGATTAATGAAGTCAGAAGAACAAATTATCTACAAGTTATTTTGTGCACATAACACATATTATAAACAATGATATTTAATACAAGTTGTTCTAGTTCTAAGAGCTGAATGCTGACTTGATGTGTGTTCATTAAAGGTTCCAGTGTTCATAAGTATTTAACAACTGCCCTCTCTAGAAATTATTTACCTTTGGCAGAAAATTTTTACTTGATATTTCATTGCTTTCCTTATTTTCCAGATCAATTGTTTGATTTTGTTTGTTTTTAAACACCAGGGTTTTCTATCTATGTGCAATGGAATCACATTTGTCCTTAGAATATTTTTCCTGATTACATTTCTCTTAAGTGGTCGAGCCTGAAAAATCTTGTTACTAGAAATGGGAAAGTGAACCTAACCAATATCTCAGGTGGAAAGTTTTTGCCTCCTTTATGATGCTTTTTTAAATTACAGGTTGACCCAGGTCTTGGAGCAGGAGACCAGCATTATCAGCAATTCTGACATGAACATATGCACAACCATAACTAAGACAAAGGATACATGACACCAATATTTACTGTGCAAGGAAACACTACTAGACTCAGCAGATTGATCTCTCTTGGAACACCAATCTGTGTTACTGAATGTAGAATGTATTTTAAAAAAAATTTACTGTGGTTAAGATCAGTGAGGAGCATATTCTAAAGTAAATTTGGACACCTTGAACTCCCACATAACATTAGCAGGAAGTAGGGAGGCTCTCTCTCTTTGCAAATCACTCATTTCTTAGTAAGCATTCATTAGACTCTTATTGTCACCTTATCTACAAATATTTTTACACACTATTTAAACTTTCATATTCAAACTGCTTGTAAATGCAGTATGATTTCTTTCATGAGATGACTAACCTTGTTGAAACGGAGCATTCAAGAAATCATTAGGGCATTGAATCTTGCCAAACAATGACAGCAGAGTGGTGTAACAAGAAGGAGAAATGACGTGGAATTTTATCACATTAAAGTGCTTTTCTTGTGTCTGTAGATGCAAAAGGTGTTTGTGAAGGTGTTTAGCTGAATTTTTAAGATCCATACCAGAATTTTGATACACAGAAGGCCTTTTTGAATCATATTAGCACGATTAAAAAAATAAAAAGGCAAAACTAGAACCATGTGTTTAACATTAAACATAAATCCTACTGATTTCAGTCAAATCAATAATGTACTGATATTTCCCTGAATGGCATTCTGTTCTTAATGAATCAGAGCCTGAGGGAAAAGGCAGACAAGGGTTTCACTGGCTTCCAACATTTTTTTTTTTCTTGACTTTGTGGCAGTACTACAAGAGGTAATGTCATCTCATCCCATTTAGTACCCTGAGGTCAACAGGAGCTAGCTACATAAAAGAAGTACAGGAAAATATTTTAACAGGATGTGAGTACAATAATTACCAAATAATGTGTAAAACCCTGAAGCATAGGATTCAACTTTCCATCCTATAATAAAATCATAGGATAGTTTGGGTTGAAAGCTAATCTCCTTCAAACCCTCTGCAAGAGAGGGATGAATTGAGATTACTCAGAGCCCCAGACAGCCTGACTGAATGTTCCAGTGATGAGATATCCATCAGCTCTCTGGGCAACCTGTGCAAGTTTCACCACCCTCATCATAAAAAAATTTCTTCTTCACACATTCTTCTGAATCTCCTCTCTTTAAATTTAAAGCCCTGTCCTGTTGCAATGGGCCTTATTAAAATGTCAGTTCTCATCTTTCTGATGAGTCCCCTTTTGATACTGAGTGGCCACAATAAGATGTTCCCAGAGCCTTCTCTTCTTCAGGCTGAACAATTCCAATTCTTTCAGTTTATCCCCACAGAGTATGTGCTTCAGCTCCCTGATCATTTTTGTGCCTCTCCTCTGGACCATCTCCATAAGGTCTGTGTCTTTCCTGACCCTTGTTTGCTCATGTCTAGTTTTACACCCACCAGTGCCCCTTCTCAGTCCCTTCAGTCTCCAGCCTGTTTTGATAGCAGGGGTTTTCCCAGTCCATGTACAGGATCTACATTTGGCTTTGTTGGTCCTCATGAAATTCCCAGGGCCACTTCTCAAGTTTATCCATGTCCCTCTGGATGGCCTCTTGTCCTTCAGGTGTGTGAACTGTGCCACTTAGCTTGGTGTCACCAAGCTTGCAAACTTGCTGAGGGTGCACTCAAACCCCTTCATCTGTGTCATTGATGAAGATATTTAACAGGACTGGTCTAATATAATGTTCATCACCTATAATTCCAGATAGTGTATTTTTCTATATAAATAGATGAAGCCTTCCTCACTGTGAGAAAAGATAGCACAAAAATTCTGACCTACCCATTTTTAAGAATTTTTATTTCCTGTACTTTTATCATGGCTCTTATATTGCTTAACATTATATTTTCTAGGGTAATCAGTTGTACAAATAGACACACACGTACTTTAATGTCTAAATAGATACAATGTAACTTTAACAGGTCTACATATGTAATCAGATCATTTTTGTAATTCTTGGGGTTTTTTGAACTTTCTCTACACTGGTCCTAGTTGTTTTTTTCCAAAGTTGAGTAAGAAAATTCCTAAAAGCATATTGGCATTTATGCATCCACTGAGATAACTCTTGCCCTATAAAATCTTCTTTGATAAAGATGCCTATATTTTGCATCAGGCAGAATATAGGTGGATTTGCCAAAGCAAACTCTCTATTTGCCTTCCTATTTATTCATCACTGGCAAGACCTCTGGCTATTTACTGTACTGGAGCCTAGAAAGTGGTTGGGTGGTATGGTAATATTCAGGAAGCCCACAGTAATCCTCATACCTACATAGCATTCAGATTCCTTCATCTGGAGCAATTTTTCATAGCAATCTGCTGTTTGCCCACCAGAAACCTGGTAGATTCCTCAAACATAGGGATTTCACAGCCTCCTAACTGTCATGTGAGCTTCCTGTCTTTAGAGGTAGCTGACTCCTGAGGCAATCCAATTTCCAGGCACTGGTGACATGGTCTAGAAGTCCAGGATATTCTTGAGCTTTAGACACAGATTATCATAGAGGCAGGGATTCAGCAATTTTGCCTTTATATCAAAAAGGAGACCAAGTAATGTGTCTGTTCATGGAACCTCAAATATTGGAAAGCAGCATGCCCTATCAAAATATTTTTAAGTGATGTGATGTGATCTCCCAGACTGCAGATAGATTTACAGTTTCTTATGCTTCAGGTCCCAGCTGAAATTAAACTAGCTATAGAAATCTCAAAATTCTTCCCAATGCACAGTCCTACTGTCCAGTCAGTTCTCCCTTATTTCCTTTTTTCCTCTTTCATGTAACACTTCTTGGCTACAGCCTGATTAACTTTTACAGGTTTTGTTTGATAGCATAACTTTTATACTATGTGGAACATCATCATCATTCAGTTTGAACTTACATATATATCCACCAAATATCATTCTGATGCCTTAAATACTGTATGGAAACAATATTAACTATGTTTAATAAAGAATTTCTATAGATGCTCTATCAAAACACAATTTGGACTAAAGAAAATCTTTATGGCATACGGACTTTAGGTAGTGGAGCTGTTTATACTGAGTGTCATCATGCAGCGTTTGAAGGATGGCCAGGGTCTCAGGCCCAGTCAGCATGGGTTTAGGAGGGGTAGGTCATGTTTGACCAACCTGRTCTCCTTTTATGACCAGGTGACCCAACTGGTGGATGCAGGAAAGGCTGTGGATGTTGTCTAAATTTGGACTTTAGCAAGGCCTTTGACACTGTCTCCCACAGCACACTCCTGGAAAAGCTGGCAGCCCGGGGCAAGGACAGGAGCACTCTTTGCTGGGTTGGGAACTGGCTGGATGGCCAGGCCCAGAGAGAGGTGGTGAATGGTGCTGCATCCAGCTGGGAACAGTCACCAGTGGTGTCCCTCAGGGGTCTGTGCTAGGGCCAGCTCTGTTCAATACCTTCATTGATGACATGGATGGGAGTATTGAGTCTTTCATTAGTAAATTTGACATTAGACATCAAGCTGGGAGCATGTGTTGATCTATTGGAAGGGTTGGATAGATGGCAGAGTCCAACAAGAGGAAATTTAACAAGTCCAGCTGCTGAGTCCTGCATTTTGGCCACAATAACCCCCTACAACTTTATGGGCTGGGGACGGTGTGGCTGGACAGTGCCCAGACAGAAAGGGACGTGGGGGTTCTGGTGACAGCAGCTGAACATAAGACAGCAGTGTGCCCAGGTGGCCAAGAAGGTCAAAGGCATCCGGGCCTGGATCAGGAATATTGTGGCCAGCAGGAGCAGGGAGGTCATTCTGAATTCCCCTGTACATGGCACTGGTGAGGGCACACCTTGAGTGCTGTGTCCAGTTCTGGCCCCTCAGTGTAGGAAGGACACTGAGACACTTGAGCACGTCCAGAGGAGGCAATGAGGCTGGTGAGGAGCTTGGAACACAAACCCTGTGAGGAGCGACTGAAGGAGCTGGGGTTGTTTAGCCTGGAGAAAAGGAGACTCAGAGGTGACCTTATCACTCTCTACAGCTTCCTGAAAGGTGGTTGTAGTCAGGTGGGGATTGGTCTCTTTCACCAGGCAGCAACTGACAGAATGAGAGGACACAGCCTCAAGCTGCGTCAAGGGAAATATACGTTGAATACTAGGAAAAAGTTTTTCACAGAAAGAATAATATAGCACTGGAATAGTCTGCCCAGGGAGGTGGTGGAGACACCATCCCTGGATGTGTTTAAAAAAAGACCTGCATGTGGCAGTCGGTGCCAAGATCTAGTTGAGGTGTTAGGGCTGAGTTGGACTCAATGATCTTGGTCTCTCTAGGTCTCTTCTAGCCTCATCATTCTGTGTGTGACTTCTTATCTCCTGTAAAACACAATAAAAGCCCTTATGGGGAAGGTATATCAAAATTGTTATAGCAGGGCAAACAGTGAAGTTATTTCTTAATCTGGAAGAAATACTACAGGCAGGGGATTTTTGTTACAAGATATGCCTGAAAATATATAACATATGCCTAAAAAATATTAAACTTGTAGGAAAAAGAAAATTATTTTAGGCTTCAACAGTGTAAATTATCTGTCGTTAAGTGCAGAGGCAGATATTTAGTTAATGCATTCTCTGTTAATATAAAACGCATACCACCAATCCCTACTTTAGGCATATTTTATTCCCTAGTATGCATTTCTACAAGTAAGTAGCATTAAATAAAAAAACATGCCCTTTTTCTCTCATTGTAGCAATATTATTATAAAATGTTTTCCTGAAAATGCAAAGAAAAGAAAGTTAGCAGTCAATGGTCATTGCTGCTTTACATACTCTTTTCAGTAAAGTCTTCTGATAGGTATACAGAAGACTTTTACTCATGAATGACTTGTTATCTAATGCAAGCTAAAGCTAAAACAGTTATCTGCATAAAACTAGTAATATTTACTTGGTTTTGTGTTGTTTCTTGGCATTTGCTCTCTATCAGGAAAACTCAGCCTGAGTAAGGTTTGCCATGAACCTACAACAATCAAATAATGAAGAACCATATTGAACCATAAATCAAATATCAGGATAAATCCACTTCCTTATCAGTTCCCAGAATTCAAAAATCAACCTATACAGTCGAAGCCAGACCCCTAATTCATTCTGGCTGCATTTTACTACAATACAACATTGCAAAGGCAGTAATTGCTGCAAGGGACAGCTAGATATTAAATACTAGGCATCTTCCTAAACATATTTTCAAACTGCTACTTGTGACATGCATACAGATTTCTACTAAGCAGAAATTTCTTTTCAATGTGAAATCAAGATAACAACCTGAAACACAAATTTCTGATGTATCATTTAAAAGATCTACTCACTACCACACCCAAACAGAATCCTTAATTACAAAAGTGTAAAAGACCAAGAAGTGACATAATATCTGTTAGTGATCTTGCTACACAGTTTGATTTTCCTAAATTTTTTTCATGCTTTATAATTCTTGTTGGAATAAGCTAGGGGAAAAAAAAATCAGAGTAAAGGTAAGGGAAAGAATTTGTTGGAGAATTTAAATTACATGGAAATGATCCACAAATGCCTAAATTGTCAAATTTCAATTATCTGAGCAGTAAAGCACAGTCATATTCAAAGCCTCCTTAGAGTACATGGACATCAGCCATCTGATACGTTGGGAAATTAGCAATAACCATTTCAAAAGAGCTGTAAAGCCCTACTAGTCCAGCACTTAGGAAAAAGGTGAAAAAAATAATCTGAAATTAAGAAAATTCTTTTTAAAAATCATCCCTAAATCTGTCAAATTAAAGGTAATTGGAGCAATAAATTTTATTTGAATGAATGTTAGATCTACTTTTAAAAATCTGACTTTAGTTTTGCTAAATGTTTGGTGACATAATTAAATCCTTTGCTCACTCTGGTTCACCATTTGTTTCCCCTCAGACTTCCTCTTGACACACTTTAGGGTTCCAGATCACAGGGCTTTTTAAGAGATCTAAATATGATTTGATAACATCAGTGATTTCTGTCTCATGTTTTAACTGATATTGAGGACAAGATCCCAAACTGCAGCACACAGGCACAGTTTTAGTTCATTGAAGCTGGGCCAATCAGAGGAGCAGCAGAACTGTTTAGGCCTTGTATATAATCTTTCTTCTTTTACTCCTCTTCCATTGAGCAAAGAACATCTAAGATGGTCTAATAATTGATACCAAGCTGATTGATACCATATCTCACAATATGTTCAGTTTATTCAGTTTATCCAGGATAAATAATCCATCCAGTTGCCTGAAAGAGGTATATATGTTAAGGAAACTTTCTGGTCTGCCTATTTTGGAGTCACTCTGCCAGTCGCATTCCCACCACCTGAGACTGTCACTGCTTGGACCAAAGACTCTTCACAGTGGGTGGCTCCAGTAAGCCAGATGGGCACCCCATTTGACACCCTATTCACACCAG
Source organism: Mixornis gularis (assembly GCA_003546035.1). NCBI lineage: Eukaryota > Metazoa > Chordata > Aves > Passeriformes > Timaliidae > Mixornis > Mixornis gularis. The sequence goes on from QVAJ01000340.1 coordinate 187,444, forward strand.
TCACACAGTCAGACCAGCTTTCCTCCCTGGTTTGACTCTCAGTTTTCCATTTTTAAGTATCCAACCTCTGCATCATCAAATTAATTTAATCATGGTGCAGCAGTATCTTGCGCTGATGCCTCTGGAGGGAGGAAGTCCTGGGGAGTAATACTCTCATAGTCCAAATACCTGGAAGTCTTGGCTCTTGCTGCTGAGTCCTCATCTCCTACTGCGTGCCTGAGTGTCTCTCACCTGGCTGTGACCTATGCCACAGATCCCCATGGCCTTTGTTGTGCAAAGGGTCAGTGCCTGTTCACTTGTCTCAGGTCCTGCCACCCAGAGCTCGATCTGCAGTTCCACTGCAGCTGTATCCAAAGCTATCTGCACTCAACGTGTTCCTCAAGAGTATGGAAATAAATTAAATTAGAAGTTTTGAAAAAAGACACCTCTTCTGTTATTCTGTGCTAATTATTTTGCCTTTTATCAATTTCCTTCACTTTGTAGGACATTCTACAGCAGCTCATTCTTTCATGGTTCCCGTTTTACCCATCACCTATCTGACAATTAATGCACTGTTTTCAAAAGTCTTGTTTGAATGCAATCGCATTTCCCACAGCAGGGGCTATAAATACTGCCCAGACTGAAAAAGGCATAAGAAGACAGGGTGTATTGGATTCATATCCCAGTGGCTGTCACAGTATTCCAGGAATTATTAAAGGAAATGTGTCTATATTATAATTTAAGACAGACTACCCAGTTCTTCTAAAGACAAGCAGTGTTCCCTTTATTTAATTAACAAGGGTTCTTTTGCATTGGAAAATTAAATTTAGTGTTGGCTTTCACTGAAAGAAATAGTTGTTTCATTGAGCTCAAAATTATTTGAGATTTGATTTAATACTTTCAATGTAAGGCTAATCACTTTTATTGAAATTCAAATCTGAACAGTATTCTCCCCCTTTACTTAAAATGCAATTAAAAAATTGTAAAACAGTGTGACTTGGAAAATCACAACTTCACCATGATTTCAACACTCACACTTTCTAACACCTCTCCTGTACACATATATTTGCACTGCGAGGAGGTGAATGCATGCTAACAAGCTCCATGCAGCCATATGGAAACAAAACAAAGTATGTTTTGCTAAGCACCAAAAATATTGTGAAGGGTCTAAAAAATCAAAACTGAGAAAAAAACCTGCAGAAAATTATCTGGAAATACCTGGAAATGTATTGCTTTGATATTTATGCAATATAACAGAATGCTCAGATATTCTCATGAGAAATGGAAATGCTTAAATGACATGATAAATGTGATTTTTAATAATCACAGGATTGTGTAAAAATCTTTGACAGAATAGAGGGGAGATTGGGGTTACAACTGTGCTTGTATTTACAAAATAAGGTCCAAAATGTGGAGTCTGTGTGTAAAACATTATTATAGTTTAAATTTTTTCAATATATTTCCATTTTTTTCTATTGCAGATTACTTTTCCCATTCAGTAAATACTAATTTTTTTCTTGTCCATAGCCAACAACTGAGTACCATGCAGACACTCACCCACTCCCCACTAGACCCTGAGTGTAAATAAAAAAAACTAAAAAAACATGTGTTAAGAACAGTTTAATAACAGAAGCCAGGAAACCAGGATTTGATTTAAATGTTTTATTAGGCACGCTTTGAAACTATTGAAATAAGAAAGAAATAGGATTTTGCAATTTCTTTTTCAGGCTCTGAAACTAAGGTTTTGTAACAGTAGATACTCTAAATTAACTTTTTGCAATAGTTTTGTCTACAGAGTAAAAGCTATCAATCTTCTAATTAATTAATTAATTACTCTCCTCTTCTATGACACTTGCTGCTCTGGAAACTAATTCATAGTGTTCTCCCTAAAAGAGAGTTGAGAATTTACCACCAGCTTATATTCACACACGCCCTTTCACACATACTCACACACATATGTGTGTGGTACATGGTATAAAGTGATAGAAAGAATCGCACAAATTTAACCCTGTAGACATCTAAATTACACTATAAGGATCTTGGTCTCTCTAGAGAATGAAAAATTGCTCAAAATCACTTCAGTATTACATGCTAAATATATTATATCATCCTTATCTATCTATCTATCTATCTATCTATCTATCTATCTATCTATCTATCTTATATCTATCTTATCTAACTTATTTGTGCTCTCTGCTTCACACAAAGGCAAACTAAACACTATGCACATTTAAAACTCTCTTAAAAGTGTAGTTTAATGATGAAACTGTATTTTTTTCCCATTATTAATTATAAGTATTTATAGTCAGTCTGTGTAGACAGAAAATTTCAATAACATACCCTTCAACATGTTATTACAGAAATTAATTTGGAAATAGATGAGGAAATGTGACAGCCATAAGACACCATCTTTATAGAGACAGAGCCATGGCATCAAACACTGGTGACATTTTCATGAATGCCAGCCATGATGCCCCTGAAAAGCCTTACAACTGTATACTGATGTCTGCATTGCATCAATGCAAACCACAAATGTTCTACATACCAAGTGTGAGGTCATGTTTTTAAAATCAGTCAAAGAACAAAGAAGCTCAAAAGAGGGAGAGGGAGGTGAGGGAGTGATGTTGTTGACATTATTGACATTGTTGATGTTGTTGAGATTATTGACATTAATCTGCCCCAGGAAAGGCATAACTTTGATTACTCTCTGTTTGCTGAAGTGGTAGAAAAAATTAGGAAGTTTATCCATGACTTCACTATAAGACTGGAAAAACTGAAAGAAGCCAGACACCGTACTGATTTGCACATATTAAACAACACCAAAATTTAAAATTTAAAGTGGCATTTGTCACAGTTTATGGGACTCTACCTGAGGTCCAGAAGGACTATATCAAAGTTTTCAACATTATCACAGTCTTCAGAAAATATCTTTCTCTCAGAGTTCTTAAATACAATGACAACCTATGGATTCTGTGGGTCTGGCTTATTCCAAATGGCTGTTCAGTACAAGTTTTCCCTCACCTGATTTTAGTTCTCAAAAGGTTAGTGGATATAATCTAAATTAATCATCTACCTGCCATTCCACCTCCCTCTAAGATTTCTACCCTGTGACAGAATGAAAGACCATTGAAGAAGACTCTTTTTCCTACAGCAAGATGACTGGCTTAGGATAAAAGGCTCAACTTTCAAACAGCTTATTTTCACCCTCAGAAAGAACAAGATGCAAGTCAGCTTTGAGAATAACATAATTATCTAGTAGATGTTAGTGTTTTATGTGACTTTTCATGTGAAGAACCCTAATAACTTGATTGACCAATTTTTCCCTAGAGAGTGAGGTGACCCAAGACTCAGATATTGCCTTTGCCTGTACTCGGCTTTACCAACAATTTTTACTGATAAACAAAAATTACCTGCAGGACTCAGTTCAAGGATAGATAGATAAATCAATATTCCCACTCAGTCCTTGACTTCTACACTGAAACTCACTGTAAAAAGTCTCACTAATGTAATTTCCAGAGGTGATCTCTCTTGACTATATCTTGTCCACTGGAAGATGACTTTATTTAGCTTTACTGTGTACAGGTGCTCAGGTCCTGGCAGTGTGGGACTACAGGGTTCACCTTTGTGAGCAGGAGCTTGAGCAGCTCTGTACCAGAAGCAGTTCCAGAGGACTCCAACACACCTACCCAAGGTAATGGGAGGTCTGAGACAGTATTTTATAAAAAGCATAAAAATGCCACACAGCAGAGGATGAGAGAGGAATAAGGAAAACAGTATTTAAGAAGCAGTCTCACAGACACCGTTAGTGGTAAAGAAGGTGGGGGAGCAGGTGATCCAGGTATCAGAGCAGATTCCCTAGCAGGCCTGTGGTGAAGACCATGGTGAAGTCGACTGTCCCTGTGCACATGGAGAACTGCAACAGAGCTGATATGCACACTTGGACCTGGGGAGAATGCCAAGCCAGAGCAGGTGAAGATGCCATGAAGGAACCTCTGGTTTGTGCAGAGCCCACCAGCACCATGTTCTTGTGAGGAGCAGTGGCCCATGGAGGAGAGCCAACACGCGAGTAGGTTTTCTGGTGGAAAAGTACAAAGGATTTTTGAAGAGCCTTTCTGGCCTTTGCTGGATATCACTTTGAAATTGCGCAGTTAAAAATTTATTACTTAAGAAAATTCAGCTGCCATTGGTCAGAGAACACCAGATAGTTTGGGGTTTTACCCAAACTGTCTGAAAAAACAACAGATTCAGCTGCTGAACCTCCCTTTTTTGCCCAGTGCTAGCAAAACTGAGGTTTCAAAGTATTTATGTATTTTTAAGTATGACTAATATTATATACAGTCTTTTAATTTTATGTACAATCTTTTAATTTTTCTTAATTTCTTGAATACTTCGACTGCTATGGTGACAAATCTTGACCGAAAGTGCCTCACATATCACTGCCTCATCTCATACATACCCTAAATTAAGTCTTTGAAGATTCCAAATGTGAAGATATTCTTTTCTAGTAAATTACAGAAACAATGAAAGTTATTTTCCATGTGAGAGGACCAGGTTGAGCAGATGCACATCTTTTAGTATATTAGAACATATCAATCAATCCTCTTTTTCTAAAAATCTTACATGATACTACTGAAAACGAGCTCCAAAAACTCTCTCATGCATCAGCCATCAATATATAGAACCCTTGCTAACAAAAAGATACATCCAAATTCCATGCAAAAAAAGAGAGGATCTTCTTAGAAAAAACATCTATCTTCCCACTAGAGATGCCAATATGATGCAGACTGAAATCCTCTGATCTGTCTTTCTAATCATAGTTACTCTGCACCAAGACAGTGACTCTGAGAGCAAAGTGCACAAGATCTTTCTCATACTAACTCTATGTCAGCTTTGGCTGAGAAGCTCTTGGAAAACAAGATCTGGTACTTTTTCATGTAAATATGAATGCATCCACTGCTTCAGAGGAAATCCACGTAATCTACTGTTTTCCAACACTAATGCACCATACATGCAACCCATCTTCAAGCAGTGACTTTTCATATTAAAGTATATGTTAGCAGAGTTCTGTCAGCACTTTCCTTTACTGGGCTGGAAAAACACAAGTGGACCTTAAGTGTGTTCTGCCAACCATATTTTAATTACTTTTCATAGGTTAATGGCACAATTTTTAGTTTAGGAACAAACCCTGGTCAAAGAGTTATCATGACAGCAGTAAGTAAGTAGACTAAAAAAAATTACTTGCCGCAGAAAGTAAGCGATATAAAAAAAAATTACCTTAAAGGTTTTAAGAAATGCATACAGATCAGAACTTTAATGGAATCTTTTTTAGACAAGATTCAATATATTTACTAGGGCATTTCTTGGTTAGTTCTGCTTTAAAACACAATACCACTCAGAAAGGATGTTAGATTTAGTAGCATTCCTAAACTGTTGGTTCCTTAGCTCTTTTTTTTCTAGTAGATTTCTGCCATCAGAACACTGATTACTAAAGAGACATCTGAATATGTCCCTTGAAAAAAAACTATTAAATTCCCCAAATTTTTATTACCTCACAATCAGTTAAAAGGACTCTAAATGTCTTTGATGGAAAGGTCAAAAGCTTACCTGAAAAAGTGGATTAGCAGTGGCATCATGCTGTTTGCTACATGACTCTCTTCACATTTTGTTTAGACAGAAACTACATATTGATTTTGGGATTCATATTACATTTTTTAAAAAGAGCTGCAATGCTGCTAATGATTGGGTTGGGGGTTTTTTGTGGGGGTAGGGGTCAGGTTGTATATTCTTCTTTACACTTTAAACCATTTTGAGTCAGAAATTGTTTGGCTTTCAGGAGCCCTCACTCAGAAAAATGTTGAACACTAAACCTTGAAATAGGGCACACAAACTTGTGTGTGCTAACAGAATTATTTGTGTAACACTGTTAAAATACAGCTAAAGTTGTTCAGCCAGTGTCCTCTGACTTTAGGAAACTGGCACATAGTAGCTAATGTGCATAGTATCAAAGCCCTCCAAGCTTTTAGTGCAGAGGAACTATGTGCAAACATCCAGGAATGGGTCCTGGATTATGCTAACTCTTGAAGAGTAGCCTCAAGTACCTGTAAGAATGCTGACTAGTAAAGAAAACGTGCCACCTCTGAAGTTTAAAAGTATAAGCACATGATTTTTTGTAACTGCAGATGTTCTCTGCCATTGTTCTCCTTGAGAGGATTGATGTCACTGTAGCAAAGAGACTCAAATGTTGTTCTGCTCTACAAGTTTCTCTCGAGTGCCAAGAAAAACCATAGAGAAAGAGTGAGAATATCCATTGATGTTAAATTGAAACACAAGGATGGAAGGAGCATTTATATTGGACAAACCAAGTTGGTTTAGTTCTGATTATTATTCAACAGGTTAAAAGCAGATTTTATCCATATCAGACCTGGTGGCGGTAGGAGTTGTTGCTGTTGTTGTTATTTTTATTATTTTGAGATAGAAGAGACATCAAAACTGGTGATTATCTTTTAAATGTTTTCATTTCTACACATATGTATTTCACAATAAAAAACCCAATAATTAAAATTATATCATTTTAAAAAATCTCATTCAGAATAGTGAGACTCAGAAGAAAATATGAAAGTGAAATAATGTCATCCACTAAACAGTTTATGAACAGTGAGAAAAGTGCCATAATTTAGTAATCACTATGCTAACAGGGTACAATTAATGCTGCTGTGTTTATGTGGAGAGATACATCAAGGGATTACCTCTGTAATATATAGTAACTGATCTAAGTTTCTCAAAATCTGTGTTTAATAAGAAAACAGCCACTCTAATTCTAAAATATGAATAAAAATATCCTTTCCAGGATGAATGAGGATGACAGTGGGACCTAGAAACTCTCTTAAAACAGCAAGCTGTGCAGCATCTTCCCATCCCCAGGAAAAAGAAAATCCAAAGAAAAGAAATCCACCAACATGTAATGGAGAAAGAAGTCACAGGAAGCAGCAAAACTCAGAATCAGTGTGTCACCTAACTATCAGCCAGAACAAGAAATGAAGGGGCCAATCACAGATTTGATTTACTGTCAGTGCGTCAGTGTTTCATTCTGACTGAAACCTGAGAAATGGTATGTTAAGTTTCTTAAAAAAAAAAAAAAAAGTGAGAGAGGCATCTCAGAAATCAATATAAGAAGAAGCAAAAGTATCTTCAGCTTAGTGCTATTTTGCAAACAAAAACCAAAGATATAAATGGTACTTTTGAAATAACTCACAGCACGTATTCTCAATGTAACCTCACCTCAGCATGTTTACAAGGTTTCAGAGGAATTCTTTTACTCAATGCTGAATTTTTGTACTACTGTTTTTTGCAAGATACTAATACAGATCAGTTGTTGTCACAGCAATAATTTCAACACAAAGAAAAGTTGTTCAGGTTAGGTTCAGGGAAAGACCTACACACCTTTAGCATAGATTCCATAACTTAATTTGCAAGCCCTCTGGCTTAAATCCACGACATTGTATTAAGTTTCTTCAGCCTCTTTATAGTGCATAGGACATCAAGAATCCCAAAATTAAATCCAAACTTGCAAACACTTTGTCTAGGGTACCAAAACAATCATGTCAATACATTGAAAAATAATGCATCTAAACAACTATCACATAAGAAAATGTGAGGCCACATTAGATTTTCTAATTTCAGAATGTTTTCATCCACTATAAGTAAGCTGTTTTAACAGAAGGTGCCTATCTCTATTGTTCAAAGAACTTTAAAAATCCTGTAGACACTGACATACTTTCAAATATTTTAGTGGTTGTAACACCTATGGGAACTTTAATTATCACAGTTTCTCATGAGAAGAGAAAAAGCTTCTTACATGATAACCAAATTACAGAGATTATACAAAAGGAGGCACTAACACTATTATTTATTCTTTTGGCCAACTTTAAAACACAGGCCTGGTTATAAGCATAATGTCTGAGGAGATGAATTTTGACAGAATATACATACATTCTACAGACCAAAATGTTTAATTTGCCACCCCAAAAGAGAATTTCTCTTGACTAGATGAGAACATCCTCCACTGAAATTAAAAGCCAAAAGCAGTAAGATATTATTTTAAGGAACAGTTATAGGTGTTCATAATTTTCTGCTGTCTTCTCTTTGTTATTGCAAAATCTGTACCTTTGTGGCACATAAAAATATGTAAACAGATAGTCAACTGCACCTGCCTCAAGAGTATAAAATTATTTTGTACTTACATGAATATATTTACCAACTTAAGAAGTCACTTTATGTCTTTATTTTTCTGTTAGTTTAAATAAATATATGCACTAATTAATAACTTTGTGCTCAGTGTTTTTCAACTGTCAATTTCAAACTTCTACACTTGGGTCCAGTTACTTATTTGTAAATGACATAATAATGCAGATGAAAAATTAGGATGCATAGGGCAGAGGAAGATACATGTTCAGAGCCTGGACGAAAAACCTCAGGCTTCATTCTAGCTAACAGAAAAGAATCTACAGAAGTGGAAAACAGACAATAAGTACACAGAAGGTAAAATTATGTTAACTAATTGTTGTTATTAATATCAGAGCTTTAAACAACTTTATAGAACATCTATTTAAAATAGCCTTCAAGAAGCCTTCAAGCTAAGTAACAAAGCAGAAGTAACAACCAAGATATCATCTGTTATGAGATACTGCATCATCGAGTAGCAACCCCCTTGCAATGTAGATTGGAAATTATGTAGACTCACCTCTTGTTTTTACAAAAAGCTTGTTTAGTGGAGAGTAACAGTAGCTAATTAGTTTGAATTCAGTCTCACTGGGCAAATCATTCCACTCACCACAATCCCTCTTGTTAGATGCAACTAATGGGATTATGTCTGCAATATCCATGACACGTGGGCTCAGACTAGTCAAGCTAAATTATGACAGTGAAAGCCAGAGCAATTTTGAAGTGTAAAATTTGAAAGAATTCATTTGGAAACATCCAGCATCATCTAAAAGAGCAAACTGACAAGAACACACTTCATCTGTTGAAATAATAATTTAATATGTGGCAAAATGCCAGTTGTACTGCCGTCAAGGCATAGATGCTTATCATATGAGCTGGTGAAAATGTGTCTGTAAGGAGACTGATGCCCACCCTGCAATCCTCATACATTCTTACGGTGTAGACTCTCTCATTGCAACACTGTCACACAGAGTAAAAAAAGTCTGAAATATGTGTTTGGCTAAGTTTAAAGTAGTTTCCACTAAAACCGAGAAATATTCACTATTACTTCAACTTGTGTTTCAAAGCAATTTTAGAAAGAGTCACAAAAGCCACATGCATAATGCTACAGCAGTGGCTGGCAAATCACAGACAAATGCCTAATGGCAGTATGGAATACAATATACTTGCAGGAAAGAGGTCCTATTTACTAAACGAGGCATTGTCCTCTCTTCCTCTTCCTCTTCCTCTTCCTCTTCCTCTTCCTCTTCCTCTTCCTCTTCCTCTTCCTCTTCCTCTTCCTCTTCCTCTTCCTCTTCCTCTTCCTCTT
>QVAJ01000340.1:197656-209496 GCA_003546035.1 Mixornis gularis
CTTCGCTTCGCTTCGCTTCGCTTCGCTTCGCTTCGCTTCGCTTCGCTTCTCTTCCTCTTCCTCTTCCTCTTCCTCTTCCTCTTCCTCTTCCTCTTCCTCTTCCTCTTCCTCTTCCCTCCCCCTCCCCCTCCCCGCCCCTTCCTCCTTGCCTTGCCTTGCATTGCCCTGCCCTGCCCTTTCCCATCCCTCTTCCACCCCCTTCCTCCCTTCCCCCTTTCCCCCTTTTCTCCTTTCCCCCTTCTCATTCTCCTTCTCCTTCTTTTCCCTCTCCCTTTTTTCCCTTCTTTTTTCCTTTTACTTTGTTCTTTTTCTTTTCCTTTTCTTTCTTCCCCTCTTAAAGAAGCCTCAACTTTAAGACTTTGTATAGAAATAAATCAATTGTTTAAATATTGATAAAATCTACTTTTGCCAGAAAGATAATTATGGTAATTGCAGTGTGGTACACAGAACATCATCGTATGCTATGTGAGAATTTTTTTTAGTAATTCTTTTTATCTTAGCATTAAGAATGTTTTTCTGTTATACAGAAGATCCAGATTCCTTCTCAGCTCAGTTTGAAAGAGAATTTGATTCTTGTATTTCCCAGGTTTCATCCCAATGTCTTCCTGGTATAAAGGGTGACAGTACCACTGTCTTTGCTCATAGCATCAAGTTCCTGCCTGCCTTAAAAATATCCCAAAAATTAGGCAATGATTTTATTCCTGACATATTTAGAGATCATTTAAATTGGGACAAATTGGAAAGCAGTAAATGGCAGCTTCCGGTTCCATCACTCAATGAGGAAAAATACTATGTAGTGTTTAATCAAGTGCCCAATTAAGTAGACTTCTATGTCCCTTTTCTATGTTCATATCTAAAACTAGAAAACACAAATGTGGCCAAACATTCTTAAAGGAAGATCCTGGCCTGATTTAACTACCAGTTAAGGCTCACAGTGCTTTAAATCAAAATAAAGTCCCATGTCTGCAAAAGCCGGTGTATCAGGGTATGGCTGTGTATCACATCAGCCAAAGATTGTTATATTTTAATCTAAAACAAGTATTAAAATTCCCTAAAACTACAACAAATAATTTCTTACACTTCCTTAACTTCCAAATATAGGTATGAATATTTTAGGTTTACTTGATTAAATACAAGTTGAAGCATTCAACCATATATGTTCTTCAAGTCTATTTACTCTAGGGAAACACAGCCAATGAAATTTAATAGCAGTGAACCAAAACATGATGAACTGAGGCAATTTCACTTTTGTTGACCATTGCTCCAGGTCATTGTAATTTAATGAGTAGTAATCCTGTTTAAAATATGTTACAGGCAGCAAGGTGCCTGCTGGGAGAAAACTGGTACACATGAACAGATCAATATGTACTGTGTGCATTCGACCATTCAATAATCTATTCACCCTTGTTATGAGAAAATAAATGCTAAAGTCCTGAAAGTTAATGTCTATAGAAAGCATTTACAAGGCTATCAAATTATTAAAAGCTTTAAGGATTCTTATTTGTTGCTTTTTGTTTTTAAATTTTTTTGCAGTACAGAGTATATCTCACAGCAACACCCAGTTAGCACTAGCTACTTGACTCCCAGTTTCATCACAGGCTTGAAGAATTAAGTTTTGCTTGAAAGATTGCTATTACTTTGAGTGAGGAAACCTGGGGATGAAGTAAACTTTTTCCATTGTAAAGAATTTTAATGCAAACTGCTACCACAACCTTGGCAGAGGTTTTTGTTTGGTTTGGTTTTCTTAATCTACGTCTTTTCTTTAAGACAGTTATCTTTGGATCTGATTCTTAAAAACAAAATAAATTTGCATTATATTTTTAAAGCTCACATCAGAGACTCAAAAAGTATCATTTTAATTTTTGTTGGGTTTTTTTTCTCAATTATTATAAAATTGTATGTTGGAAGAGTACCTGTTCAGTGCATTTCGATTCCTTGGCTAAGCCTCAGCTCAACTGAGGCTGGTTCTAAGGGCAAATTTGCTATCTACAGTCAGTGATTCCTTGTCGCAGGACTCTCGTGGCTCTGTCTTTCTGACAGCCTTCCCAGGAATAAAAGTAAAAATTGCAAGGGTATGTAATAGGGAAATGGCCTGAAAACCTTTGTGCTCTGAATGTCTTACATAGGTTTCTGACAATGCTTTGCAATGACCTTCATTACACAAAAAATATGGGCTGTGTCCTTTTTGTAATTGTGCAGGCCTTGCTGCTACAAGAACAGAAAAACATCGTAGCCAGTATAGAGACAAACTTCAAGTGATGTTCACACTGCACACTTCAATTTCAAAGGTGAACTTTGAACACCTAATTTCAGGTGCTGTGCTACCAGGTCACTGACAAAGACCAGCATTTCAGCTATAGCATTAATCTATCTGAGATGCCCAGATCCAGCCTTTCACATGTTATTTAAGTTTTAATAACTGAAATATTTTGTGATGCTTATGCTAGCACTTCCAAAAAAGGATGACTGAACTACCTCTTCATGTGGCATCATGAAAATATTTGTAACAGATTTATTCTTTCATAGCCAAAATCACAAGTATTAAATTGTCAATTTCAAATGTCCCAGCTTATCTTTCCCACAAGTTGCTAATAGTGTTTTTTATGGCTATATTGTAGTAGAACAATTCCCTTCCTAAATGATTAATATTACAATTTTATCTGAACTGGCTTTTGGAAGGCCGTCTCTGATAGCTTTACTCTCAGTCCACTTCTCAGAGCATTTTTTTTTCTCTCTCTTTCAGACGAAAGTGTTGTTGAAGTCTGTCAACAACAGAAATCTGTCATGAAAACAGCACAAACCTGCAAGTAGCAGAGGTTTTTCTGCACAATGATTTCTGCTCTTTCATTTTGAATGTGGAAGAAGACTTTCACATGCTTATAATTCTGTTCCCAGACAAATGTGTGCCAGACATTCCCCAATCCTGACAGCCCATTTACTGGGACAAGCAAAGACTTATTTCAGTGACCTGTTACCAATCACTGGAAGACAGAACAGCTTTGAGACTTACTCTATTTTCTCTCCAGAGGATGAAACAAGTTTTCACTGTCTTTTCGATTGAAAGCAAATGTGGAATAATGTCTATCACAAGTAAAATTTGGGTTTATATGTTGACAGCATATCCTTTTAGAGTTTCCTGCTACCCTGTGGCAAAACATTTATAGTATCCAAGAAGGTACTAATCACTGTACAGCCCTTATTTCTTTCAGCCTTCTCTTCTGCTTAAAATTCCCTAATGTTCTACTCTAACATTATAAAAGTTTCATTCTGAATCCCAGCAGTCTGGGAGAACAGCTGTTCTTTTCTACCCTGTACTATTACTAAAGTTAATTAAGTTCTTTCTCATAACTAAAACCTGTAGAGAGCTAAAATTAACAGCTACTTTAATTCTTCTGTGTATTATGCTTCATTGTAATTTGCCTTCTGGACAGACACTAGTCAATGACTTCAGTCTAGAAGACTGGGGGATTTTTTTTTTTTTTAAATATTTGTTTCTTTGTTTGTTGGGGTGGGGTGGGGTGTGTTGTGCTGATGTCAATGTTACTTCCATGTTACTTCTGTGCATGCAAAGGTCTCTTTTTTGAACCCTAAGGAGAGACCCCACTCATTCTCGTCAGACAGAATGTCCAAAATTACCAACTAATGATCAAAATTATCAACTACTACAAATTTTTGGTCCTTAACCATTCATAAAGCTCCACAAATCTGGGGAAACCTGGACACTTAAAGATATATTTCATAGATTGAAGCTTGAATCCTCAGTCTCCTCATAATGTGGTGAAAAGAGATGTTAGTTTCAAATACACACTCAAAATGTAGAAATTCACCTTCATGCACAAAACATTTGCAAGATTTAAGTCTAATTTCGAGGACTTGCATAACATTAAAATGATAAATAGACCCCATGATCTCCCTGATCAGGAAGATAATTTCTAGTAAGTATTTGCAACTTCCAAATTGTTGTTCAATATGACAACAAGAGTTACCTTTTAAAAATTTGCTTCCACAATACAAATTAAGCAAACTCATTAAGTCATACCAAAAAATAGATTATGTCAGTGTGTCTTGGTTTGGGACAAATTTGGGAAGAAAGTTCCAAAGGAGTCACTCTAGAAAGCAGATTTAAGAGTCCTCTCCTCTAACTGGGAAAATATTTCCTTTGAGAAAAGTGAGGAAAAACTGTGTATTTTACCAGAAAAGTATTCACAAGAATGAAAAATGAATAATATTAAACAATAAAACCTCTCGCTCTTCTGAAGAGATTGAAAATTCAGAAAGTCTTGTCGTGGGTTGTAGCTCAGCTCACTCAGTCTCTTATCAGCCCCTCCAGCACTGGGAAATAACACATCCTGGCCCCCAGTGGGCCACAGGTGTGAGCTCCTGGTGTTTTTCTGGGTTTTCAGTCCAGAGCAGGCTGATCAGTTCCAAGAAAAAGAAAAACCAGGGAAACAGTCCAGGGAAATTCTCTTCTTCAGCTAGCTAAAAAAAACCCTAAAAAGAAAGGGAGAGCTCTCTCCCATTGTCCATGCTGCAGTTGACACTGTCTGTGAGAGGGAATGTCGGGGGGGATGCAAAGAAGCGTGTGCAGTTTCTGAAAACAAACTTGGTGCTTCTTGTCCCTGGCTTTGTTCTCAGAACCAGTCTTAATATCCAACATAAACAGAACAGACAACTGGGGACACAAGCATCATAAAGCTACCCTAGGACACACGGTTAACTGAAAAAAAAAGAAGTTTTAGCACATCTATTTAATTGTATTTAATGCATTCTAGTTAAGAAGAAACAGGATGAACTCCATGGGAAAATAAAAGTTTCATTACTGTAAAATTAGAAATGTCATAAATCTACAAATCTTTTCCAGAATCATGTGAAATATCATGTTTTTATCCAGTGGCACACCTAGGAAGAATTTAAAAGTAATCTATGCAAGTGTAAGAATTGGTGAGTGAAAAAACCCCCCACTATTATCATAGAAAATACTTCCCCATGTGTCCATGAGTAAGAACTTGTGTTTCACAGTGAGTCAGCAGATGCAAAAATACAAAAAAGTAATCAGGAATCTTTAAACAGTCAATTAAGAACTGACATGCATGAAGAAAGGGAAGATAATTTAAAAAATTAATCTTTCCTCTCATAGACACAAATTTCATGCATCTTCCAGTCTCTTGGGCTAAAAAAAGCATCTGGTTTGTCAGCAGAACAGGAGACAAAACAATAACAGCAAACTGGTGAATGTATGATTTTTTTTATTCTTATGCCTCTGTACCTTTTATTATGGATTTGGGTTGCTAATGGCTATTTATGCTTAGGATTATTTTTTGTCAATTTCAGAAGGCAGAAATCTGAGGCACTAGTCTTGGCAGACAGACTAGAAGTTGTCATATAGATACTTAACAGAACAGAATATCAATTTAAAGTAATAAATAATTAAGTCCTCTACAGGGGTGATGCTGAGAAGTAAGAAAGTGATGGAACAATAGTATTTCAAAGTTAAACGCTTAGGCAGACTTGGCAGAATTTGTGATGATGTTACACCACTGTGGTTTTTGACTGGTTTTTGGAGGAGTTTTCTCACACACCAGAAAACAGCACCATTTGACAAAGCAAACCACCACTCCTTGTAAGAGATTGTGTTTCATCTAGAGAAGGTCCACACACAAAAACCCCATTCAAGCTGTACAGCTTTAAAAGAGAAGTACAGAAAGGTGAAGTTATTTCAGGAGATCTGTGGGCATTGGTGTTGTCCTCTTAAAAAACGTGCAAATATCCTGATAATACAGTTAGCAAATTATTCATAACACATGCCAATATTTCATCTGTGATTGTTTGTGCAAGACACTTGGGTCATATTTGAGGATGAGAAAAGCCAAAATGCTTCCTGAGAAGTTCATCAGGTAGTTCATCCAGAAAGACAGCTTCTGCAGATTAGGACTTCTTGAACTCTGAATGAGATTGTCAGTTATGCCAACACATTTTAAATTCAATTATCAACTGAAATTTGCACTTTGAAATCAAAGAAACGGAAAACTTCAAATAAGAAGTTCTAAGCCATAAGACATTCTTATGGTTTATTAGATTGCAATCCTGATCATTGATATTTCTCTGTATATTGACACAGTCTTCAGTGAGTCTGTAACTTCCATTGATTCAGCCATACTCTTTCTCAAGTGTTCTCCAGTAGTACGTTATTCATGGAAAGTATCTGGGCATTAATAAAGATTTGTAGGGAGGTTTCCTTTTTTTTTGCCTTTTCACTTCCCACTTTTTTGCTTGAATCAGATGAAAACAAAGGAAGACAGGAAAGGTCTTGTCTTCATTTCAGCACCAAATCCATCTCAGTAGCAGCGGCATTTAACTGCTTTTTGTACTATAAAACTAAGTAGCAGTCAAGGCTATTCTCCAGAGAATATAATGCTAATGAACAAAATTTTTGTGTACTCTGGTGCTTTTCTCTACAAAATCTGGTACAAGCCATCAGTAAAAAAAAACACCTACCCATGCCTGTTCCCATACACAAATTTCTGTGTGTTTAAATTCCAGTTTGTCTTTCGAGATTGCCACTTGTCTTGGTTTGAAAGACAGGTGTCTGCCAAGGACGGCAGGAATCTCCCTTGGAATGGAGAATATGACCCCCTTTCCTCCAAATGATTATAACTTTGAAATTAAGGGGCTTTCAGGCAAAGATATCAGAAAAGAAGTAACAGTGCTTTACTACTATGTATGTGTATAACAAGGCAAGCAAACAACAATGGCAGCAACAACAAAGAAAAGAAAGAATAAACCAGAAAACTAAATAGTCTCTTTGCTGCCCTTTAAGCACTTTCCCCTGTGTGCAGTTCCGGTCACCGCCGGCAGGGGCGCTGGTGGCTCCCGTTGGGCGGAGTGAGTGCGGTGATTCCCCCGCGGCTGCAGGGGGCGCTGTGGCGCGGACTCCACATCTCTCCCTCACGGTAATGGTGGACGCAGCCGGCACAAGGAGTGGAGAAGAAACTTCCTTTAGGAACCCCAAGGGGCAGCTGACTGTGGTCCCCCTCCGGATAGCAAAAGGAGCTGTGGCAGGGACCTCAGAAGCAGGAAACTGGAATGGCAGGGAGGAGCAAAGTCCTGGAGTAGTACAGGAGATGTATCAGAACCTCCACAGCTGGAGCTGGAGCTGGGAAGGGCAGGCAGGGGTTGAAGGGTCACAGTGTAGCAAAGAGCCCCAGAGCAGTGGCAGAGGCAGGGGAGGGCTGGCAGCAGCAGCCCGGGTCCTAAACAGGGCAGGGAGAGGCTCCTTGGAAGGGAGGAAGGGCTGGGGGATCCCAGGGTTTCCCCTGAGGCACCCCAGCAGAATGTGAAGTCCTTTGTTTGTTGAGGTGGGTGTTAATAAGGTCCCAGTGCAAAGGCCGCTCTTAGGAGCAGAGCTCCACTCACAGTAGGAGAAAGGCAGCAGGAGACAGAACCCCACAGTAGTGGCGAATTCTTCCCACAGCAACTGCAGCCTCCTTCTCCCTCCAAATGCCAAGAGTGCAAGAGAGCAAGGAGCTGCACCCAGCTCCCTTTTCCCCAACCAAGTTCTCACATCTTTGCCCCTCCACAAGAAACACCCAGGTAAATAGAGAGAGTAGCCAGTTGGACCCTTCCCTGGAGTTGTAGCCACTTCTTTTGGCTCTCTCAAGTACCGGGTCCCTATTGTCTCCTAGCAACACAAATGGGGGAGAATTCCTTGACAGAAAAAAATGAAAAATCCTAAATCCCAACACCACTACAATTAGCTAATTAAGGGCTAAATTAGGATTACTGTAGGTGTCAGCAAAATAGAAGAGAGACACAAAAGAAGCATTGCCTCAAGGCTTTCAGTCTGCAGGAGGCTGCAGCAATAATAATGCCCTCAGGCACACTTGCAGGGATACAGGGCTGCCTTGTGGTGCTTGCTGCATTTTATTCCAAGCAGTCTGCATTTGATCAGGTCTCCAAGGGCTGTTTGATAGACCATAGACAACTGAATATGGTGTTTCTCATATTCAGAGAGCATAACGGGCAGAAGAAACCCAAAATATTCATTTTAGATTCTGCGTAAATGAAGAAAATAGAGCATAATGGAGAGGGGAAGGAAAACACGAGAATGCTCACTGTGTCATTACAATAGCGGGACAATCTGCACAGTGATAGCCACGGAGGTGAGACCTTACACATGAAGTCAAGTATCTGTCTGTTTACTCCATATGGGAAAGAAGAAGACAGGCTTAGGTTTTCTAATTGGAAAAAAAGGGCGTGAATGAGGTCCTTGTGAAGATATGAATAACAATATAATAGTGTATTAATTTTCACCTCAGAGATATAAGAAAAACAGTTTTACATCGAGGCATGCTTTGTATACATGATTTCTTACAACTCTAGAAAGTTGTAGGAAAATGGGAGAACTGATAGTAGCTCCACCATTTCCAATCATTTACAGTCTCTGTGGATATTCAGTAAGTAGCCTCATTTCACCTAGTCTAAAATCATAGCTTGAGATCAAATGCAATTATGGATTCTAAGATTTTTTTGATGCTATAGGCTTCTTGCTACTTCACCAGAATTTATGAATCTTTTATTTTCTTACATTTTTGTTACCTGTTATTATGGATGAAAGGGATGTGTGATTTATCTGACTAGGATAAGGGACTTAAAACAAGATTCTTATCCTCTCTCCTCAGCCTGCAGTGGCATTATTTAAACCACAGTAATTTCTAATTGACATACATAATGACCGTGTTTAGATTTCAAAATCTTTAATTTGACATTTCTTTCATTGTGGCTGTTGAACTGTGCAAATATATTGTATTCTGAAGTCAATAATTTGATTTTACTTCTATAGTGTGATAGAAGAAATATAGATGATCTTGAAATTGCCAGAATAACACCAGATCTGAACACGTGATTTCACACAAAAAATCCTAGTTAGCTGCTTGTGTACAGAATTGATGGGTATATCAGAAGATACTGACATTAAAAAATATTTGTATTTAATATAGATTTGTCTGGAATAGGCCTATCAACATCTTGTTGTAGGCATTTGACACATTAAATTTTCCTTGTTTTTATTGGACACAAGATGTGGTTTTCTGAGTATTCCAGTTAGATAAAAATTGCTCTGAAATTTAAATTTCTGGAATGAATAATAGTATTTAAGATTTTGATTAACATGTATTCTGACCATACCTTTCATACTGGAAGATGCAGAACAATTAATGAAATTTATCTTAATTTTCTTTATGTACACCAATTGTTCACAGGTGCTAACTGTATTTTCCATGCATAAATAGCTAAATTTGTAGGTAGTCTTTGAGCTGTTCACTCTATGTACTATTCATGCCGGTTATTCATTTCTGTTCATTGGACTCCACTATTATTTAGCAACAGAATTATCAACAATTATGTATGTCACAGAAATATGTTTTCTTAAAACGTCTGATAGAGTCTTAATGAAAACATATGTAGGGACCAGTTGGGCATCAGTCAGTGGGTGAACAACTCTATTATGCATCACTTTTTTGTCTCGAGGTCTATTCCTCTCTCTTTTCCTTTATTATTTTTATTGTTGCTATTATTTATAATGTTTCACTTTATTTCAAATATTAAGCTGTACTTATTTCAACGCCCAGGCATTAGCCTTTTTTGATTCTCCTTCTCATCCAGCCAGCACTGGAGGAGAGAGGAGTGAGAGCAGCTGCACAGAACTTAGCTGTTGGCTGGGGTTAAGCCATGTGCTCTGCCAGAAAAGGCTACACATTTAAAATGCATAAATTGTGGGTTATGACAATATGACATATAAATACTTTGTGGTGCTTGATACCATCAGATATTGCTGAAAATTATAAGATACAAAAATGGTTTAACATCCATGAATAAATATCGCATATAGTCTTAGACTAAGTCAGCTAGAATAAAACTAAAAGGGCAATCAATCTACATGCTTCAGTGTATAAAATAATTACAGAGTATTTCAGGAGGAAATTTAATCCCTTATATAGATGCATTGAACAATTGTAACAGATACATTACATTCTTCAGAAATACCTTATGTGGAACTCATAGAGACAAGGCACTTACACAGGAAAGCTATTGCTTTAATTTCCATACAAAAAATGCTTAAGATAATTAGGAAATAGAGAAAAAAAAATACAATTTCACCAAATCTGGAACGTTCAAAAATTCTAGCCTGATATTTTTCCAGGGTAAATTACTCTTTACAGAAACAATATTCACTCAAGTCTCTGCAATAATTTATCACCACTTTCATTTTTTGATATAGTCTATCTAAATTTGTCCACAGACTAATGTACATTTTAGGTAAAACTCTGAAGCAAAGCCACAATGGATATCAAACAAGTCAGAACCAAAGCTTTCCCCATCCCAGCTGTGAAGCAACTAATCACCAGTCTAGTACATTTGCAGAAGGAAAGTATTTGTCTTTGAAATACCTAAGTCCACCTTGTAAACCACAAAGGTGTGTGGTTATTTTTAATTAAGAGATACCTCTTTTGATCACAGCAGCTTCACTCATCTATGAATATACAGATGACGACAGAGGAAGGAAGTGGAAGAATAGGTGTAAAGTGGAGAGTTAAAATTGTATTAGCATTCATCCACCAGAAACAACAGACCTGACAAAGCAATCATCACAACTTCTTAATGAGACCCCAAGGCATTTTTCTTGAGCTGCAAACTGAAAATGTCAGATAGATTAACTCAAGCTAATACAGCTCATCAAGAACATTCTGGGCTGTTTTTTTTTTTTTTTTTTTTTTTAAAAAAAGTGCACCACAGAATGCAGAGCAACGCTACAGTGATATTGAGCACCCATAGTAGCTTTAAGATTGTTACAGAGCAGCTTTGATTAGCAGCAGCACAATAAATACCATGAGCACATACAGTAATTCACCACATACTTAAAAACTTCTGTCTTTAGGAATATTTCAGCATGTTCAACAAAATTAAGCATTCTTTTTCTTGGAATCATAGGTATCAAATATTAATGAGGGAGGGGTTTTATCCATCAAACCATTCTGATTACAATCTTACATACTAGTTTCTCACAGAAAATTTGTACAATATGTGGCTTCTTTAAAGGTTAAGTTAGCTGAGAAAAAATTGTTCCCATAAACTTCTTGGCAATTTGCTTCTCATTTATAAGTGCCAGCTCTTCTACTGTTCAGTTCTGCCAGGCCAAAGCTTGGCCAAAGCCTGGCCTATGCTATAGAGTCTGCTACTCCATCTTGGGCAGATGATCAACAACATCACCGCACTCTGAAAATGTGAGGAGATAAAGATAGCATGCTTTCCTCTTTCTTCATCTCTTCCCCCACAGGTCACAGAGATTAGACATCAGTTTACTGAGAGATCAGGTTATCACAAGACTATACTGCAAAGTTGTATAATGCATCAATTGTGAGTATTACAGCAGGATGACATAGTTAAACACATGATCTCTGTGTCAAGAAAATAAGAAAGTATAAATTTAGACTTCCCAACATGAAAAGTCAAGAGGATCAATCTGATGTCCTAAGATTTACTTTGGGATGAAAGCATGGAAGTACCTTCATAAATTTCTACATACCATGATTCACAACTATCACCATCTAGAGATTTCTGTGTTTTGGGGACTGATTTGATACACAATGCTATAGTTTAATAATAACCTCTATTAAATGCAGTTTTGTGATTCCTCTGTGTTCTGTTTTTTTCAGCTTTTAACATCCTTGTTTGCTCTCAACATGTTCTGTTTGACTTTACAGCTGTTTGATCTCCTTTGCATCTCTTGTGGTTTTTTTTTTTCCCCTGTGGTTCCTTCCAGGGTTTTTTTGGGGTTTTTTTTT
>QVAJ01000340.1:209523-231922 GCA_003546035.1 Mixornis gularis
TTTGTAATTCTGAATGCCTTCCCATTACCCCCATATTCACTAGATTTTCAGGTTATTTCAAGGAAGGATGATTTCAAATATATCCTGTTCTACTCTAAACACACCAAGAGGTAAATTTTCAGTAAAATGCAGTCATTTAGATGCACAACACTTATTAACATTAATGGGACTCATGCAGCTAAATTCATTCAGACCTTGCTGAAAATAAAAACACAGCTCTTCTCATAAATGAAAATTTCATAAGGATGTTTTGCCCAGGAACTCAGTGGCCACACATAACTACTAAGAAAGCAACAGGGCTCAAGGCCCCTAATTGCTGACTACACAACATAAATAAGTCCATGATGCTCTAAATGCTCTGTTCTACTAAGTGCAGAATCTTAGAAAATATTATATATATCTTTTATTAAGATATTTCAAAGCACTACATTACTTCATACAAATACAAGTATCACAGAGAAACACTGGAACACAAAATTTTATGTATTTCAGGCCAATTTTTCTTACTTAAATCCTGAACTAACTCAGTGATCTCTTTGGTTGAACAGTATCTGAACAGTGCCCTTCATACTGAGTCAACCCAGTACGAATACACACATCAGAATCAGTTTTACCTATGTTTAACCATATCACACTGGAATGTTCAAAATTTGGATACTGGGCATTGGAAGAAAAGTGCCTTCCAGCCACACCTTTTCCCTGACTATTCTACGTATCAGTTAAATTACAGGACATTAAACAGCAGTTTTGAATTTAACTCCAGGTAGTTAAGAAATTGCATTTTAACCTCCACTCAAGTGGCTGGGTTTTTTTGTTTTTTGTTTTTTTTTTTTTACTGTCTCAAGGAAATATATATGTACCCAAAAGGCCACTGCTAATGAAATTTTTCAAATAATTTCTCTTAAGAGGTTTACTTCTCTTCAATGCCTTCATTTTAATCTATTTCAGTTAAAGTATTTGGACTCTATAAGCATCTGTTATTCAATCCTCTTGCTAACCTGCTTCTAATTTCCATGCTAAAGCCCAAAAAGAATCCAGTTGCAGAAAGACAATTTAATAATGGCTCAACTTTTTTTTTTCAGTTCCACATTAAATTTTATATAATTGCTGCATCATATAGTGACTCATCTAGAATATAATCTTTAGAGCTACTGATCTTTATAGAAAAGCCAAAAATAAAAAAAAAAAAGGAAACCCCGATAAGCACATTTAACAGAAGCATATCCATATCTAATTCATTACACACTACACGTTTTCTGCAATAATGATTACTTTCACAGCTTCAGCTGAAAAAACAGGAATCTTTCTTTCCTGTTCAGAGTTCCATCAGACTTCCCTGTGCAGTGCAGAGGTAAATGAGAAGCCAGACCCAATGCTTCTTGTTAGAAATAGCAGTACTTCAGAAGTACGTAAAACACTAAAGACTCAGTATGGGCATTATACATCCACTTTTGTTTTGCCAGGTGTCCTCCACCCCTTATACACTCAAACTAAAGGACTCAGTAGCCACGGAGGTTGTGTCTGAAACCGGTAAGAATTTGCAACACTTCACTTCTCTGCCCATCCACACACCTATTTGTCTTAGAGTTATCTTAAAAAATCAGTGAACAAAGTATTTCAATATCATTGAGATGAATATACAATAGTCTTGTTAGTTGGTACTAGTAAGGATTCATCTCGCCAGTACTATCTGTTTGGTTTGGGTTTTTTTAAATTTTTAATGTGGTTTATGGACCCTTATAAGGAGCCTTGAGGAGAGCCTTTTTCACATTGCATTTTCCACATTCAACCTTCAAGGTTTAAATAAATTATTAACCTCCTAGGTTATTAATTTATATACTAGTCCTCTCATCAGGTTCTAAAAACATGTGAGGCCCAGACTCACGGCTAGTAGTTTTCTGGAATGGACACAGCACAGTCCAGATTTCTACATCTCTATAGTCAAAACCAGTCATCCCAAGTTTAACTTCTAACTAAATTATGCTTTGCAAGGTGATCAGACATTCTATATGATGCAACACTTTTAAAATAAATCTTAAAGCAGATCTCTTGGTCTGTGTGAAAAATGGGCAGTCAGCTCTTAACCTGAATTTTTGCTCATTTGAACTTGTTTTCAACTCTCTACTTATATATTTCCAGTGCTGTGGCAAAAACACGGACAACAGCAGTCTACAACCCTATTTTCCATTCTCTCACCATCCAAGTTGAACTCAGGACAACTGAGTGTCCTGATAAATTAAAAAAGGATGAATGTTTAAGTGACCTAAGCCTCTGCAGATATCTCCTGGAAATACTGTGGAAAGTTTGAAAAGCACAAGTTTAGCTGGCACTAGCAACATATAATTTCAAATTCCAGAAACTGTAGGCAGAAATGTGGCTAGGCAGAGTGCACCAGAGAGAGCTTTTGAACTTCCATCTTTCTGATACACATGAAAGCCTGGACCAAATCTGTGCCTCAAGGAAATATTTCAATGAGATCACAAATGGAGAAAGAGACTTATAGTACACTACAAGTAATGAAAAAGTACAGAACAGAAACAATTTCTTTCACAAATAGAAAGAGAATATGCATAATATATTATATAATTTACCTTCCCAGATTTCTCAACTGACGCACCATCCTTTTAATTATTTCTACTTCACATCCTCCTCCAACTCTTCCCCCCCCTCCCCCCCCGCCCCCGATCCTGCTGATACAGTGTACAGAATATTTGGTGAACAAATATTTGTGGAAAGAGTGGAGTTTTCTATGTCTAAAACCACAAGAGTAAAGGGTACAAATTTTAAATTTTTTGTATGTGTATATAATGTTGATCTTCCAAAAAATGGAGTTTCCATTATCTGGGCACAGGTTTTAATCATATTAACAGGTCTTAATGAGCTTAATTTGGCATGGTAATTTCAAGGACAACACTGCAAAAAACTGTAATGAGATGTGCGCCATATGCACTGTATCTGACTTTTTTTGACATCACCCTTGTGCCCACAGAGTTCCAAAAGGTCTTCAAGGAAAAACCACTAATGATATAAAACATAGCATGATGATATATCATCAGTTAACATGATCTTGTATAGTGAGTGTCAAAAATATGAAATGCAATGAAAAGCAAACACTTTCCCTGTTACTATAGATTGGGTTTGTTGTTTTTGAGTTTCTTTAAGATAGCCACACAGAATTCCATGATTATTCACAAGGGTATTTTAAATCCATTTTGTATACTTGGTACATGTGGCCTCTCAAAGTGAAAAGCATTATAAGTGCTTATCTGCTGATGGCAATGCCACAAATTATTTTTGTGGATAAAGTAACTGTGACAAGAAACTTTGCTTCCAATGTGGATATTATCAAGGGGCTCAGATCCCCAAAATCTCATTCTCTCCCTACACACAAACCCATATATTCAGACCTGATATGCTGATTCCCTCATGCCTCTAAAGCTCTTTGAGACTGCCACATTAAACACACTGGAAGAACTGGAAGAGTCTATGCAATGCTTTAAGCAGTTGCAGAAGGAGCCATCAATGACACAATTTCTTTCAGTATCTTCACTTTTCTTATAGTTTTTAAACTTTGCTGCTCACAAAGCCTAAGAAATGGGAACAAAAGACAAAAAATCCTTATCATCAATAAAGCTGAAGGTAAGACAATGAGTAAAACTCTTCGGACCTTTCCAAATCACTGATGCAAGGACATAACAAAGACCCAAGAGAGGAAGTCCCTTAGCAGGCAGTGGCTGTCTGTGAACCATTGTGCCAAGAATCCAGATACGAAAAGGAAATCACCAAGTTGCAGAAGAAAAGCAATTCCAAGTGGAAATTTTTGGACCCTAGAGCCAGAGCTTCCCATTTATTCTTCAGACCCTGCTGCTTAGAAATGGGTCGGGAGCTGCTCCTGCTACCTCTGAAGTGATTCTAGAATCCATGTTATTAAATTATTGTCGTTGCTTTCTACATGAAGAAGCTCAAGCAATATCAGGTAACATGCAATATCAAGGTAAATACAGAGAGGGTGTTTTTATCTTAGCAGTTAGCTGCTGCTCTCCAGTCTTGCAAGAAAGAAGCCTGATCAGATAGTAATATCCATGAGAACGAATTTTTATCAATAGCTGTTTTAATTGAATGTTGTACATTCTGTTGCTACACATTTTTTCTGCCGAGTCACATGGACTTCATATTACCCACTGTGAGAACTTAGCTCAGTATGTAAGAAACATACTTCAGTAATGGAACTGTAGATAAGTTACCATTTGTCATGGTGGTTTCTCCTAATGTTTTAAAATTGTTTATGTGACTCCTTCTTTGCCTACCATTCCATCCTACCTCCTGAATGTCCTTTGGTAGCAGCAAAATAATTTAATGACAGAATGCCAAAAATTTCAGAATTGAATATAGTACACATAAACAACTGATATTTAGCTTCTACCTTCCTTATTACCCACTCTAAACTACTGAGGATTATTTGAAGAGAGATTTCAGGGGAAAGTGGGGTGTAAGGGGTAGTGTGTCATAGACTGGGTCCAAGTTATTACCCCATTAGCAGTCACAAACATTTTCATATCTAAATCATTATTTCCTATTTGCTTTTCTTTGCTTTGTCCTTCATCACAGGGAAAGGAAATAACAGAATAAATGTGATTTGATAAATTCTGTAAAAAGCAATAAATTGTCAAATACTTAATGCAGAGGTCATGAATCTCAAGTTTCATGACTCAGGGCAGCCATAAAAACAATCGTGATGAACAAAAGGTAGGAAGTAGAAAATTAAAACTGAAACAGCAAGATGATAGAAGATGATTGCTGTCTAAAAACGAAAGTACAATTACCAGGAAGATATGAATACTATATAAAAGGTAGCTGCAGGAATTAGAAATAGTTTTTGAAAATGGACAAGAAACAGTTAAAAGTTGCTGAAAAAGCTAGAAAACACCTAATTCAGAGTTCTGTTGAACCTCAGCAAAATTTTACAAGCACATCACTTCCATCTTATTCAAGCCAGCCAGCAAATGCAACTGTAGAGTACTGGGGAGTGGAATCCTGGTCTAGCACAAGACAAGACCAGGAAGACAAAAACACGTAGGGTTTTTTTCCATCTACATTTCTCCATGACCATACAGTACAACAATTTAGACATGTAGAGAGACAAGCAAAACAAAACTTAATTGAAGTTAAATTGGCCTTCATTCTCAGTATCAGAAACACACAAATGAACGATATTTGCCAAAGTAGTGTAAACAAACTGTACTGTTTAACTTGGTTATTTAAGGGATTATCTTTGATGTTAAACAGCACTGATTATTCATTATTATTCTTTTATGAGTCTATCATATTAATTAGATTTTGTTGGTCTATTCACAGACTTATAGGAAATAGATTGATGAGATTTAAAATTTTGAAACTTGAAGCAGGTTTTTTTGCTTCTCAGCAGAAGTCAATATTTCATGCAAGTAAAACGAAACATTTTAAATAGTATTTTCTTTTGTCCCCTGAAGGAGAAAAAGGATTGCCTATTAAGACTTTTAAAGAGTACACCTCTTCCATGGCATTTTCACACTAATACATTTTCAAATCCATTCAATTTTTAACACAGGAAAGAATTAATAATTAAGCAACACATTTAACATTTACTATTACACACCTGCCAGCAACTGAATATTTAATTAAAAATTACAGGAGAATGTACAGAAAGGCGACATTACAGCATGGATGGGAGAGAAAATTTTGTCATTGTATTTGTTTATATCCATTCATAACAGCATTTAAAAACAGATGAGTAAATTAAAAATAATGCAATACTCTCATTCTATTTGAGTTCTGTCACTTTAAGAAAAAAGTTTATTGTATTGAACACAGCAAAAGGCAGGAGTGGTTCAGTTCAAAATGCAGCATGTACCATATGAAATTTGGTATTACATAGAACATACTCAAACCAAACATTAATAATGAGGACAGACTAGAAGATCATCTATCATTTTGGTTTCATGTCTTGGGATGTGGTTAAACAGTGATGAAAAGGTTGTACAGATTAGACAGTGTACTAAAAGAGGAAAGTTCACTTGGGAGAACCGGGTTGGGCAATTAAAGAAAAAGGAAGAGAATAATGAAGAGGAAGGAAGCACAATAAACAACAGGGGTAGATGCAGAGAAACTGAGGTTAAGATCTGTATGGTATGAAACAAAAATAAATTACAAAAGACATAGAGACATCCTATGAAAGAAATAAAAGCTTTACAAATTGAAGCTATAAATTAAACTAGAACTTAAGTCCAAACACACAAGTGAAAAAGAACAGAGGCAATCAATATTCTCTTCTTACCGGAACGGGAAAAGATGTACCATCTTCTTGTCCCTAGGAAAGTCTGCTGTTGGGAAATGTGTGAAGCCCTAGAGCTCTGCTTATCTACCTGCTGAGCTAGCAGCAGCTTGAGTATTCTTTTGCAGTAAAAGGCATTCTTAGCAGATAATTGTGGGCAAAAATTTCTTCTGCTTGTGGAAGTCTAGCTTGGAAGTGTAGCTTATTGCTTGGAGAAGCAATTTAGATATAGTGACGTAATACAATTAAGTGGAGTCTCTGAAAAATGTGGTGGAAGCTGGAAATGAGCAGTGTGCTACTTCTTTGCTTTGCGATACCTTTAGCAGCGTAACTAAGTGAATGCTTTCACTTACGTAGCATGATATAAAGATTTTCTCAACATTGGTTTAGTCTGGCGACATTGCTCATATAGACAAAATCTGTGAAGATGTTATATGTCACACACACACACACACGAAAAAGATGCATAAGCTCTTACATAGCTTCATACAGGGGATTAAAAAAAAAAAAAGGAAATATTTTTGAAGGGCGTTATTTCTTCTGCCTATTCTATGCCTTTACAAGAGGACCCAAGAGTCCAAAATTATCAGGATTAAGAGACCTCCAAAGGGCAAAACCTGTTTTAAAAACAACTATAGAATTATCTAAAGTAAGGATATCTATTCCAACATTCAATTACTTATCCTACATACTGAGCCATATGTTCCTCACTTCTAAGTTCCTAGTCCTGATTGCTGCGAAAATAGCAGGTTGTCAATCCCTCCATGCCTAAACATGTATCTCAGGCCACACAAAGCTGTTAACAAAACTTCACAACATTAGAGTGTATGCCATTATATGAGAAGAAGTTTTTATTACCAGCTTTGCAGACTAATTTACAAGTTCAGATTTCTCTTTCATATACCCCATATACCCCTATTTTCTTTTCATTTAATCCATCAAGCAAAGGGAAAGAAAACATCAGTTTTTGGGTCTCCTGAAAAGTTAGATACATCACAGAGATGTGTTATTTGAAACACATGCTGTCAATTTTATTTTTTTATATATATATATATATATATAACATAACAATATATTGATATATTTACATTGTATTTATTTATTTATTCCAGTAGCCCAGGCCCAGATGGGAAAGATGAAATATTCTTTAAAAGACATTAACCAAGGCAGTTCTGGTCAAAATAGAAGGAGGGGGAGAGAACTGTTCATCTGTTACCTTCTATTTTTTTGTATGATTGTTTGTCAGGTGGGATGAAAATATTGGGCTGATCTCTGATTTTTTTACAAAACATTCTTTCTTGAAGAACTGAGTATTTCAAAAAACAGAACTACTGATTCTCTATCTGTGACAGGAATATATCTCCAGAAAGATAATTTAAAGGAATTTGCAGTTTTGAGCATGTTGCTGATTTTTAGAGGAAGCTGTTGTCACGGTGACTGTTAATACAAATCTTGACTTTGCACTGAATAAGTAAAGCTAAAATGAAATAAAATGTAAAAGAAAAGAGACAGAAAAAGATCTGCTCATATTTTTCTGAGATTAAAATCTCAACTTACTAAAATAATGTCATCAGTTAAGACACTCTTCCTTCTCAGTCAAAGAATATATAAAGCATGTGTCAGAGGGCTAGTATCCTACCTGCCCTTCTCCTGAAAAAGACAGCTGCAATCTGCCTTATGCCACAAGACATGCAGCAAACATTTACTATTACACCTATGAGTATGTCAAAGCTGTGGAAGCCTTTTTATCCAAACTTCAAACTGAGAAAAAAAATACTGTCACTTTTTTTACCTAATCTGAAAAATATTTGGATTTTCCAAGTAAAAAAAATATTCACAGATTGTAATCAAATGGAAAAAAAATCCACCTTGTATTGGTAACTCTTTGTTGCCAATGCACAGACTAAGATGGTGAAGAGGGTGGGTGTGGAGGCAAATAATAAACAAGGGTAACTCATTACTTCAGAAAAAAAGATCTGTGTATTTTAAAAAAAACTCAGCTAAATCAGCATTGACACTCTTCCACCTTTTATTTTCAATGACAATGCCCAGGCAACATAGTCAGAGCTTTTTAATTAATGTAGAAAGTTGCTGATAATTCTATGCCAAGAACTGGCCTGCACCCAGTAACTATTTGTTTGCCAAAGCTCATTTTCCCAGACATCTTCTGGCCAGCAACACATGCTGAATTAAGGATGGCAGAGCTGTACACTATGTTTTATGTCCACACACTGCTGCTTCATTTTAACTGTGGCTGTATGAAATAAATGCATTTACATAAAAATAGTTTTTAAACAGAAAACCTGATGTAGCATAGCAAGTACATTTCTTCTATGTATCTAGGGATGACTGACTACCACTGCAAATACAGCCACTATAGCAGTGTCTTTATGTCCTCTGTAGGAACAGAAATAGTGTTTATGTTTTATGATACTGCAAAAGCAGTTAGAATATCTGGACATATTTCACATTTAGTAGTAGGAAAGAACCAGTCTGCTCCTAAAATGTGATAGGTTCTGGCCATCTGTGTCACACTGTTCTGAGGCAAATGGAAATGGTGTGAACACACCACTAAAACTGAGTTACTATAGCAAGCATCAGGCAGAAGTAACCATTGATATGTTATAATTTCTGCAGAAACAGTCATCCTTTATTGATGGATCATATCATACATGGGCCGCATAAGAAAGTACAGTGTAGTATGTCATGAAAATAGTAGAGATGAGTGACTGTGCATGCAGAGAGAA
Source organism: Mixornis gularis (assembly GCA_003546035.1). Lineage (NCBI taxonomy): Eukaryota > Metazoa > Chordata > Aves > Passeriformes > Timaliidae > Mixornis > Mixornis gularis. The sequence continues at coordinate 218,581 of QVAJ01000340.1, forward strand.
AATTTGCTTTCTCACTTCCGTTACACTGCCAGCATGATACATGATGAGCCTCATCAACTACTGTGCATCACACATCTGGAATATCAGCTACAGTTCTGCCTCGAATACAAAATCATTCTCCCAGTCCTCTCACCTCTTGTTCCATCTTTCCTTACAATCTTTGAATTTGGTCTTGCATCCAAGGAGTTCAACTCCTCACGTGTTCAAAACCTGTTTTCACATTAAACTCACCTAAAGTAATAGTACATTCATTTCTTTAACTCTGTTCATATGTAAAGCTTTGACTGGCTACACCTTGATATAGGTGTACTGCAATGGTGTAATTAGGACTAGTATACAATTATTTTGTGACACCAAGATAGTATAACCAGACACAACCTCATATATGTATCAGATACATAACAGTGTAATCACCAATGAAGCAGAGGAAGGTGGCTGACGTTTAAAACAGGCAGCATCCAAGGAACAGAAAGTTACCAGACAGAAGCAGCACAAGGCACTGCAAACTGGCAGGGCAGCTTCCCAAATGTTCAGGACACACAACCAGCTAGAAAAACATATATAATTTGGGTAACATCAGGAGCAGTTTAACAGCATAAGAATCACAGTTTCAAGCAAGGAATAATAAGGAAGATGATAAAGCCACTTCTCTCATGAAAGGCCTGTCAGGGCTGACTAATTTGACATTTGCAACTAAGAAACCCTCAGGACCATAGCTATCAATACTAATTATATCACAGCAGATCTGTGGTTTTGTGTACCCGTAGCTCTTTTAAAATATGACTGCTGAAGACTAACAGCTTTATATATGTATCACTTACATATGATTTGTAAGAACTGACCACTAGGACAAAGTATATTATTAATTAATTAATCTAATAAAGCATTAGTTTTAAAATGTGAAATTGCCCTGATTTGTCACTCATATCATCATCAAAGTGATTGCTTTATTAACACAGATTATTTTCACAACAATGGGACTATTTTGCTCTTAATAGAAACTTTCCCTTGCTTTCACTTGTTAACTGTTAAAGAAAAAGGTGTAACCATGCAGATGACTTAACAACATTTTCCTCCAAACACCCTGCTAGAAGGATGTACATAATTATTCAGTATACTTACGCACAGGTTAGGAGATAATCTGAACGTCTTTTTCTAATATAGCTGCACACCTTTGACCCTTACGTCTTCTCATTTTCCCAACACTATCTATAAAGTATTAGTTGAGTTCACTTCATTACCAATTGCCTGCCTTTATTGGATTTGACTGCTTTTCTTTTTCTGGTATTTATTTTGTTGTACTTCAATTCTTCCTCCCAGTGGAGCTAGGACATCAAAAAAAGTACTAATAAAAACAAACAGTATGAGCACTCTGCGGATTCCTCTGCTACTCAGACCATGCCTGGACTGTTTCTTTCTTATTTGCCAATGAAAGTATTTACCTAGAAGAGAAAAAGAAGAATGAGCTTATATTCATCTTCAAAGCTTATGTATGCTTGAAGTGAGAAAACTCCAGCAGTGACGACAACGTGGACCTTTAGAAAGTCACCAGCTGACCAGCAACAGCTTTGAAAGTCTTATCACCAAGATCTCTCCCCTAGTAGTGCAAGTGATGATGAACTTGGCAGAGGAAAACACTCAACAAGTCATTAAGAGGTCAAACTGCCAGTGTTTTTCCCTATCTTCACAGATTTCATTTACAACTCACTCAATGTTAATGTAGCAGAGAAATCCATAATCTAGAGAGAGACAAAGATAAAATATTACATCTTGGAAATGAAAAGTTGTTCTTTACCCACGTATTCAAATATTTACAGATTACCATGACATACATTTCTGCACATGCATTTTTTATCAGCCCTCAAGTCTATTACAGTTAAAGTAATATTATATTTTAAGCTATTATTGAAATAATTGTAAATGAATACTTGGAATTTAAGTGTATCCCAAATCTTCAGAAACATAGCATTTCAACACCAACAGAATTGATAAAACACTGCTGCGAGCAAAAGTTACACAACCCCCAAATGCATTGACCTCAATTAGATAGATTGCACTTCTTATCGAGTATGATGCTGGGATGGCTTTCCGTCTGGGATCACTACAATGACTAGACAGATTTTTCTTGAAAACCCTTAAAAACTTAGCCAAATTATTTCAAACATTTACAGCAAATTTTTGTGAAGTTGAACTGGCTTAGTCAATATATTATTTTAACTCTTATTTTCCTATCTGCATTTGTCTCAGAATTCTCTTAAGCATGGGATTCCAAATGACAACCCACAGAGTTCTTTGCCCCTTCTTCATCCATAAGAGGTATCTCAATCTCAAATATATAACTAATTCTGCCTTTGCTTAGGCTACTGTTCCCAAATGTGGAATAGGAATTTCACAGTGCAAGGAAGAAAACACTGTCTCTGTCTAGTTTCAGACACAAGGCAAGACTAGAAAGTGTTAACAGAAGCACATTTAAATGTCTGAGCAACGAGATCAAAACAGCTCAACACACACAATGCACAATGGGAAAGGTTTTGTTTGCTCACTGTTACCTTCTACACAAGTTCTGTCACATCTTATTGCACTCTTGAGATTCTACAAAAAGGTACTGTTGTTTTGCCTCATCTTTACTCAAAGTACTGAAGCACTTTTTCAGCAGTGAATTAGAGCTCTTTGCACTTACAGTCTTTGACTTCAAAACAGTAGCTGAAAGTATGAGTTGTCCTTTTCTAGACAACACTAAGACATTTGCAGACACTCTTAAACAAGTGTGGTTATGAAAAATCTGTATTGGGGCAGTAAAATTAGGGAGGCTATTTTGTGTCGTTTATGTCATTAGTTTTGTTGGAGTTTTTACCACTGAACAGCTTTAGTTTTCTGAAAACATAGACAAAACTGAAAAAAGTTCATCTGTACTTTAAGTAGTCAAAGTAGATTTCAAATGAAAAGAAAAGTTAAGAAGCTAAGCTACAGCATAAACTGGAAAACTCTGCAGTTAAGTCTGTGATATTTCACTAATTCTGTGTATTACTATTGCAGCAAACAGCTGTGTTTAGTCTCAAAGTTTAGTAGAAATGTAATTTATGAACATAAATCCTCTCCCATTTTTCCTTCTGCAGGCAGCTCATTGTTGATGTCCCCCAAGCTCTGAAGTTCAAAATAAAGCAAACTGCAGCAAGCAGTTCCAAACCTTAAATTTCTTACTTCTATCAAACATATTTCATTATCTTTTTCAAAAAGCTAATCTCAGTTAGAGATCTTTTAAAAAGATAACAGTTAGTTTTAAAAAAAAACTGGAGATTTTTTAACTTTTCCCAACTGTTAACTTTTCTTTCTCAAAATCCATTTCAGAATAATAGAAATTTATTCATCCATTAGTGTAAATTCATTAAATTAGCATGCATGTGAATAACAGAAGCCCATAAATTTACATATCTCTTACATTTCCACCATTCTTCTCTGTACCACTATACACATTTTAGGCAAAGAAAATAATCTGGAAAAAAAAAACAACTGGGTGTATGATCAGCCTTACCTATTCGTATCCCATCAGTCTGTGTCAACACACTAAACCCTTTCTTTTATGGCACAGTGAATGTCTTTTCCCTAGATCTGCACAATAACCAGAACAGCTAGGCCTCTGTGTCAGCACCATGTCAATAATACAACACTGTAAAACAGTTTTGCATGTTTAGAAATTCAAATGTCATTGTCCATGAAGAGTTAATCTTTAATACTATTTCTATATCAAGAGTCTTTTTCTCATAGCAATTACTGATATGCCATGCACTGGCAATTCAAAAAGCTGGAAAATCAGAGCACTTTCTCTAGACAACCTGCCATGGGTCCATTCATAGATGGTACTCCATCTGTTGTTATAGAAACTTGTTTCAATATTATGACTTGTCTCTCATCTAGCTAGCTGGTTTAACTACAACTATCACCAGGGTGTCAAAGACCTTGACAAAGAAAACAACACCAAAAATTCTGGTCAAGTCAATCAAATCAGCAATAGCCTAAATACAGTTGATCTTTTGCCTTTTTCAGTGCATCTTTTCCTACACATTTAGATTTCTTCATAGTGCCATTCATCTATTAATTTCAATGTTCTTTTTAGATACTGAAAGAAAGCTGTAGCAGACAGATAGGGATGACAGTCTGAAAGGTGGTAAGATTAGGGGCCATTTTAATCTCTTGTGGACATATCTCACTCTTGCTGCTTACAAAATCTGCTAAATGGGGGCATAGTCTCCTAGAGAAACTGGTAAAACCTACTTTGTTTAGAACTTATCAAAGGAGGTTGAACAATGCACAAGAAAATATGCCATCAAAAACAAGCTATGCTGGCAGAATGATGGACTACATGAGTTAAGATTTGGTAGCTAACTTTCTAACTTTTGTATGTGTCATAAATCCCACAGAATTTCTCATATTAACAAGGAGCAGGAGTTTACTTCGGAGATGGAGAGAGGTGAAACAGAAGTCTGGGAAGATGTGTTCTTCAGTATTTATTTCCCCAATTTCCTTATGCAATTGATTTATCATGCCACCGACTATTTTAGATCATCCTAAATAGTGCATTATCAGCTGGAGAAACTTGACCCATATTGTTAAACACTAAGCAGAGGAAGTGCAAATAAATTCTGCCAATTATTTTGCAGTCTACAAAATCAAAAAGGGATTCCTTTGATACCTCATCTTGCCTAGTTCTCTATGGAATAAATTTACCTCATAAATATAGCCTAATGTCATTCTCTTTCAATGGCTAAAGTATACCAAGTCTACTTCCACTGCAAAATTAGTTCACTTTCCAGGCAGGACACTTGCAAAATGCTAGTAATCAAAATTAGCAAAATTTGTACAGAATTCTTTAAACAAAATCATTTTAAATTTTTTTTTTCCTAAAAATACAGCTCTAGAGTTTCACTGTTTTTCTTAGTGAAAACTAATTGGATTTTTTTCTTTTAATGCTCAATAAAATGCCATCAGCTTCAAATACATCAGTTAGTAAGTTTCCTGCTAACTTTTTTGCCTTTCAATTTACATATACCTATTGCTAGAAGACTCATGTTTGGCATTATACATTTCAAAGCTGTTTATTTGGTATCTTTTCAGGGAAGGTTTCTAAAGTATCTTTCTGGCAGTATTAAAAAGGTTAAGCATACAGCAGAGTAAATCTTTTTATACCACAAATTCTTCATGTATTCTTTTAGCACATGTGCCCAGAGGTTCAATAACGTAAGTTAGATGTGTCAGTCTCACACTCAGCTATTATTTTCACTAAATAAAACAGCTCAACATGGCAAAGTAAAAAAATTCACTATCCAATTTCTTTTTTAAAGCACACACATTTATTAAACAAAAGGAATAACCTGTTGTCTCCCATATCCATTCTTTTATTTTCTTGCTCCAGTTTTGCCCCATGTTTCAGGGCTTTTTTTAAGTATTTCTGAGAAAAAATATCAAAAGCATTTTTGAAAATTCACTATGACATTGCATCACTTTTATTTATTATTTTCTCTGTCAAAGAGCAGCAAAAAAAAAAGAAGGAACAATCGCTCTTATAGTACTTTCATGTAGTGTAACTACGTGACTCTAACTTCTATGTTATATTTTACTACTAACATTAATAGTTTTACAAGACTAATTTGTAGAGCTCACCTATTATTTCTAGATTAGTTTGGTTTGCACAATATTACCTCAGTTGACCTGTTAACTTTTATTTGTAAATTTGTAAATTAAAAAAGTTAGAAACTGTTTCCCTGATAAAGCCTGGATTTGTTCAGGTGATTGTGGTATATGATAATGTTGTTTCAATGAACAAGAGGAATTAATCTCAGCATAATACTGGTCAGCAAAATAAATTAAAATCAGTAGCCCTGAATTTGTCAGCTGTTCATGCTTAAAATCAGATTATTAACTAACAAGCTTATACTAAACATCTACCTACTTCCATTCAGAATTTTTTCTTCTGCAGTGAAGAAAAAATTCAGACATTTACCTCGGTTCCCAGGTGTAATAGTACTGGTGTCTATGGTCAGAGTGCTTAATTTTCAAAGGAATGAACAGATGGCAAAAGCAGCCTACAGCCAAATTGTCCACTAGATCTTGCCATACTTTTAGCAGGGAACAAGACACCATATTGCAGGATGGCATGGGGAATGAACAGATACAGGGCAGATCAAAGACATCTGATTGCCACTGACACAAGGCCTGTAAAGGACTGTACACATATGGACAAAATTTGAAACGCATAACACTCAGGGGTAAGGAAGTTGTGAGAACTAATATGCCAGATTGGTTCATCTTTGTTCCAGCAAGCACAACATGGAAACACAACCCTCAAAACTATCTTTTTTTCTAGACTTCAAAAGCTCTTTCTGCAGTCCTTGATAACAATGACCTGTATAACATGTAAAAAACTAACCTTGGACATGAAGCTAAAGGAAAAATATGTACTTCCATAGAGAATTAAGTTTTGGGTTTGGAGATACATTCATGCAGTTAAAAAGAAGATCCTAGGGTTTGCTGTTGTGTTTTGTTGAAGTTTTTCTTAAGCAAACAAACAGAACACATAGGCACATGTAAAAATTCCTGAAAATGAAAATTTCATGGACAAAGCTCTTGGAAGAGTGAAACTCACATGAAATACTTCTAAAGCCCTACACAATCTGTTCCATTTTATATTTGACTGTATGTTGCTTAGGATACAGAAACCATCGGGATCTCCAATGTGGTGTTCTGAATCTCCAAACTCATTCTACACACACGGCAGAACCACTAGATGACTGCTTCCTCACCTGACTTAACAAAGTCATAAGAACTTGTCTTGCATGTGGAAACTCATGTTGCTCATGACATCCGTAATAGGAAGGTCTTCAAACCTGTAGTAATGTATTCAGGAAACCACAAAGCAGCAACAAATTTATATTCAACATTCTTGAAGATTTTGTACTGGTAACAATCAGTAATGCAATTACACTACTGAGAAAGTTATTGTGGTCTTTTACTAACATATCAAAGCCTATATTTTGAAGTATGACTTGCCCATTATAAATTATGTTTAGGTTAGTATGATGCAAGGCATGATTCAAATCAAAGGGATAAAGATTCGGTGCAGAAAGATATACAACTAATTTGAATTACACAATGCAGTCCTGAGGTATTAACCCCATTTACGTAAACCTGTGAGTCCAAAGGGAAACATCTTCTCACAACTGGCTGAGTGGGTAAATGAATTGTACTACATGGGTGTGCATTTCTTTTCATGTATTGTATGTGTTAAAAATACATCTAGCTCATAGCATCTACAGCATAATTTTCAAGCAACAACAGATAATAGCATCATAAAAGGGAAACACATGGGGGGAGATTGTTCCCAGAGACATAATTTGGCAGGTACAATTTTTTCTGACCAGAAAGGGTTGCTTAAGGTTATTAACAAGGTGGGTCTGATGAAATCTGACATGAGGTATAGTAGAAAAAAATGCAGAGATAGGATCCAACAGGTTCCATTATATGCATATAAATTGTTCAGAAAATACATAGCTTGAGAAAAATTAAATTAATGAGAACATACAATCCCTCTGTAGGGACCAAAAAGGAGTACAAAATTCAAGGATAGTATTAGTATGCAAAGCAGAGGGCAAGTAAGTACTATTACTTCAAAAAAATTGCTAAAAAGCGTGGTAGTAATGATTATGCACAATATGGGTGTAAAACGTCTGAACCTCAACAGCATTAAAAAGAAATTTTTTATACTTGGAGAATTTTATTAGATCTCCAAAAAGGTATAGGATATAACTTTGTCTTTGCAGGTTGTCACATTACAGAATCTTAAAATTAGAGTGTTTGTGGGCTGTCAAGCAATAATAAACTAAACATAAAGAGAAAATAATATGCTTCTGATGCACTGACAAGTAATTCTTTCTTTCCCATTTTTCTCTGTCTCCTTGGAACAGCACTTTTTAATGTTATATTTTATGTTCCTCTTGAGATCTTGAAGCCAGTGTCACTTTTGACTCTTCAGGGAAGCCAGGATTTCAATATACAGAAACCCATGATAGCATGGAATATTTTCTGTGAAGGACTCAGTACTTTCAGAGGACAGATCAATTACAAGACACACACATAAACTGGATTCCCTTTTTTGTACACTGACTTTGTATAGTGTAATATGAAAACCAGTATGTATGTATTTTAGGCATCATACCATGTGAGAGACAGTCTACAACCTTCTAGATCCACTAGGAATACTAGGAATCATATCTGTTTTGATAATCCTTGAACTTTTACAAACTCTCTGCAGCACAGCCAAGTACTGCTTTTCTCACTTGTAGGATCTTACTAGTAGACTCCACCTGAACTCTTGTTCAAGTTAAGAAATAGAGTGCATCTAGTACCTAAGTAAGGACATTGAAAGAAGAAAAGGGTCCACTGTTCCTCTGTTCTGTATTTCTATGACAGCAGGCCTTAACAGAGATTTTTTTTTTTTCCCACTGCAACTCTTTTTGTTTTGTAAAAAATAAGACCATCTCCAACATGTAAATTGCAAGAATGGAAGCTGACAAGTATGTTATTGTTGAAACATCTCAGCCTAAAATAGTCAATAAAATGCAGTAAAACACTCTTTGCAACTTCTGCCTTGGTTACAAAATTAAAGCAAGGTCTATTTGAAGAAAAATTTCCTACCTATATACATATTCTGTTAACTCTGTCTTCTTTATAATAATAGTTTTTCATAGCTAACACAATTGTAACCTGAGTTATTTTAAATCTATAACAAAATCCAAAGGATTCATCAAAAAGGAGCCATGCAGAGTTGTACACCAAACATCCAAGATTTCTGTGTTTGAATTTAAAACAACTCTGTCCAGTTTACCACAATCTTGTCAGTTATCCAAGTCACACAGGATTTTGATATGAAAGGCTATGTAAATATTTATTTGACCTATTAATAATTGCTCCACCCCCAGAGAGATGACACTTCGCATTTCAGAAGAGTGGATCAGTACCATAAATATACAGTGACAAAGAGAAGGAGCCAAGAACTGAAACTTGGAGGACTCCAATAGGTCAAAAAATGTTCTTTGAACATAGTTTTCTGTAAACACTTATATCATGTGTTAAGATCAAGTCTATAAAAATGTTTTCCTTGGGTTTCTTCCCATCTTCTTTATACTTATCACTAAGTAAATTTCCCATAGATTGTATAATTTCCATCAGTTTTTCATTAGACATGAAGGACAGATACACCACTTCCACCTTTTGTTTCTTGATGAAGTCAAAACTAAAAGTTCAGAATACATAAATACTTCTACTCTCTGTAGGCTTCTCAGTCACTCAGAAGTCAAATAAAAGATCCCTATATTTATCTTCAAAGTTCTGAAGCCACTAGGTGTTAAAGGCCTCCTAATATGCTTTCTTTCCTTTATCATTATAGGCATCTATTGTAATTTCAAAAAACAAATGCCAGCCTCCAGATCAAAGTCTATATTTCTCTCAGTGATGCTTTTGACTTTTCGCAACTGAACACTTAGGCCCAGGAAGTAACTGCTGTAACTGAGCAGGTGGGGCCCAAGACAAACATACCTGTAGTCATGTTTACAGAAATCCTAAAACCGAGAATGAAGAGAGAATGAAAATAAATGTTCAGTAGATCTACTGCCAAGCATAAGCAAATCCATGAAGGCAGTCACTTGTAAGTTCAGGCACAGGAACCAGGTAACCTTGGCTGCCTATTGTAGTATATCTTCATGAAAATCTTTGCAGCTGGGATTTTTAAATTATTCCAGAACGAATTACCTCGTCATTTCATGACTTTCAGAAAGTAAGCAGCGCAGAAAATCACATCACAATAAGGAAATATGAACAAACTCCCTAATTTATATTAAGTTACATGTGTTAAAAACAAGAACAAAAACAAACAAACAAACAAAACAACACAAAAAAATTCCCAGCAGAATACTTGCACATTTTTACAAGTAGCCATCAGGAGTTTATTGATTCTTTTGGTCCCCATTTAAATCCTCTTCAGAGATAGCTGGCTGCCTGAAAACAATATAAGTTTTGTCAGTCTTGGTTTAAAATCTAAGTCCAGTGGTTTCTTTTCTCATCAAGACTTCCCCTCCACCTTCCTGGGGACTGAGAACAGCTTCTAAGACACTGAGTCTTCAGTTATTGGCATATTAGTCCACTATCTAATATTTAATAATTTATTGCAGAAGGATTTGACTGTTTACAGCTATTTTACATTACCTTAATTGTAAAGCGAGTTCATAAGGGTAGGACTGTGACCTGTCATTCACTTTGCTTCCTATTTTAAAATCTTCTTCACCCTTCCTTCACACTTAACTTACATCTTAAGATGTAAAGGTATTTCTACTACTGGGCAAAACAGTGTTGCTCAAAAGGTTATAAGAAGTCCTGTTTCAAGGTGGTACCAGCAGAGGTAGAGATACCAGACTGCAAGGCACTTTAAGTTGGCAGATAGAATGTTCACCATTAGGAGATTATGGGAAAGCAAGTTCACTGTTAAAATTTAAAAGCCACAGAAATAGTCAAAACATCTGATAACCAACCAGGTTTCACCTACTGTTGTTACAGGTAGTCCGAGACTTTATTTCCTTTAAATTATTATGATCATTGCAATATGATATTTTAGTCCTCAGGTAGCTGAGCATCCAAGCACATAAAACCACAAGTGCCAAAACTTGCTGAAGCACTAAAATTATTTCAAAATTTCCAAAAACCTCAGAAGACTTTACTCATCCTAAAAGAATTGATAATACAGTATGAAAAATATATTAAGTTTCAGAAAAACATCTTTAACTGCTGTTCTCCATCAGTTGTTCATCAGTTGTGCATGAGAAAGAATCAGAATATCCACAGAGTATGATCAGAGACACTTGCACATTTCAAGAGCTTAGCAGCATTTAGAATACATCAGAAAGATTAAAAAAAAAAAAAAAAACCAAAAATGAAAATGTATTATATGCACACCCTGATAAGCACAATAAAATATTTAACATTATTGATGGTAGGTTGCTTAGATATTAATGCATTTATTGCTATACAGCAAAGTTTTAAATCTTACCAAGAAAACACCTTTGACATTCAAAATTGTATCTCTGCCTAATGTTATGCTGTGTGGTGCAGTAAACTGATTTTGTACCTTGGATGTCTCTATATCACATTCCACCTCAAAATATGAATATATCCATCATTATCTATGCTGAAGCAAACAGCATAGATGTACTCACACAGGTAGATTTTCTGTGCTAGTGTACATCAATGGATCAACTTGTTTGGAATCTTACTGTGCCCATATATCCATTTTAGCATACCCTTTATTCTGCACAAGAACTAATAAAAAATTAAGGACACTTTTGAAAATGTGTATGACAAACACACAAGCTTCAGAGGTAAATAATACCCTGTAGCAACCCAGCATAGGACTATAATAGATCTGTAAAGCATAGAGAAGCTAAATTTCAGTGGGTGATTCAGCAAAAATTTTCGTAAAATCCTTAGGAAAAACCATTACTAGCTCTATGTAAATGGGATAGATTCACCTATTCTTCAGACAGTTATTTCTCTAGGTTTGTAAAATGATGGCTTTGGAAGAGCAGGCTTAGTGTCGAACTGGAGGCCAAATCTCAGCATCATATTTCTTGCCCAGAGTATGCCACCACAGGCAGACCTGGGCTGAACTAGTCACTTATCAGAAGGATGTCTTCTCTGTGTCATGTAACTGGTCTGTGGATTATTTCCAGCATCCTCTATGTAATTTATAGCAAAAGCTAGCATTTCCACCCATAGACTTCTTGTAACTGAAACAGATGCCCATGTTCTGTAAGAACATATGCATGTTCACAACACAGTTGCATCCGATATGCTCAGCCTTACTGTCGATCTTACTTTGATTCAATATACTGACTTGTCAAAAAGATTTTGAATGTACATATTCTCTTTACCCCAAGCAGACACCGTGCAGCACTAACAAAACCCAAACCAAGCAATTACAATTTTGATTCCACTTCAGGAAAAGCAAGAAATGTTATACTTGATACTCCAAAAGTAACTTTAGAAAGGCATAATGTAATTTTTGCAGCTGGAATCCACCCAAGGACAATAGAATGCATAAACCTATTCTTGCAAAATGTACTATGAAATGGCCAAAAGTTATCATGAACACTGTTTTATTACTCAGCTATAAGATAGAAAGGACCCTGCAATTCTAAGCTAGAGTACTTGAGTCAGTATTAACTAATTGAGAAGTATGTCATCCTCTGCATAACAAATCAACAAATCCTTCCACCTTTGTGTTCATTGAAGGATTCTTATATAATACCAACATATGTAATTTTAAAGAAATAACCCTAAACATTTAAAATGACCTCAGCTATTTTTAGGATTTCGCTATAAAAGGGTTAAAGAGAGATATACCCTAAACCTATAAGATTATTTGAATGTAGCTCATATCGCCATCTTTAATCTTCTTATAATTCTCAACAAGCACTCAAAAATTTGCAAGTTTGCATGCAAATCTGTGTGTTTCCACAAAAATTTTTTGACAAATAGATGTTAAATCTACTCAGTTACAGGATTTTTATTTTGTTCACTTTCTGGTACACAGAAAGAGCATTGCTTCAACAATTATTTTTTACATTTCAGTTTATTAATTGTTAATTGGCCATATTAAAAAATAATAACTTCTATATTTGATCAAGGTCATCATAGAGAGGTGTTGTGGTTTTGGTTTGATTTCCCGGCCAACGCACCATTTATGTGGTGGTTTCACATTCACTGAATTTTGTTTGCCAAGTGGGGAGATAGGATTTTGGGAGAAATAGGCAAAACAGGCTCAACTTAAAGGCAAACACACAATTTATTAACACACAGTAAGGAAGAGAAAAAAAATGAAACTTTCAAAACCCTTCTCCTCCTGGCAAAAGTGTTCACTTTTCTACAAACAACATAGACACAAAACCTGTGACATTCGGTCAGTTTCACCATTTAAATATAGTCTTTCATCTATTCTTCAGGAGAGGAATCTCTTGTTCTCTATGGAATTCTTCCACTGACAACCTAGAAAAGTTCTCTTGTGGGCTGGAACTCTCACAGAAACAGCCGCCCAGGGAAAACCTGCTTCCATGTGGTCTCCTCCCATTAGAAATTTCTCAAGCTGCTTATGGGTCCTGGAACTCAGACATCTGGGGGGTCACCTTTTAAAGATAAGCAAATTTAAAGCAAAGGATTTCTCATTTTAGGGAACAGAGATGTCTTCTCACTTCTTTCACTGGTGCAGGAGCTTCTCATCTCTTTCTCTCTGTTCAGGCATCTC
>QVAJ01000340.1:236892-271217 GCA_003546035.1 Mixornis gularis
CACTGCCATCCCAGCCGCCACCCCGCGGTTCCTGCTGCAGCCCATCCTGCCCTCCAGCCCACCCGCCATTACACGGGAGGGAGACATGGCTGAGCCTGCACCACAGCGCCCCCTGCAGCCGCGGGGGAATCACCACACCCGCACTGCCCAACGGGAGCCACCAGCGCCCCTGCCGGCGGTGACCGGAACTGCACACAGGGGAAAGTGCTTAAAGGGCAGCAAAGAGACTTTATTTAGTTTTCTGGTTTATTCTTTCTTTTGTTTGTTGTTGCTGCCATTGTTGTTGTATGTTTGCCTTGTTATACACATACATAGCAGTAAAGCACTGTTACTTCTTTTCTGATATCTTTGCCTGAAAGCCCCTTAATTTCAAAGTTTTAATAATTCAGAGGGAAGGGGGTCATACTCTCCATTCCAAGAGAGGTTCCACCATCCTGTCTTTCAATCTAAGACATCTTGGAAGTTATACTCAACCTAATTATACTCTGAATGTGGTTCTTTGTCACTAGGCCATTGCTTACCCATTATAGCCCTCATTTTCATGAGGTATCACAACTGGCCGAAACAGTAATATAAATGCAATGTAAGTTCTACCCTCCCTCTTTATGATTAATTGTACTAGTGGTACAGATTTGCATGAATGAATGTCAGTGTGTTTTCTGCCCTGAACATTTCCTGCTGGCTTCAATTCAGCCCTGCTGACATTTATTACAAATTATGGCTAAATATTCTTGATTTAATGGCCGTGGTGGCCCCTCATCTGAAGGTGATGTCAGTAATAAAAGCAGACAAGACTAGCTTATAAAAAATTCTAATCAGATTGTGTTTGCACATATAATAGAGAGCCTGCACAGACATAGCAGCAAAATGGAATGACAGCCTTTAAAATGCAGCTGCTAAAAGTCAGAATGTATCACCTGCATTATTTTTTGTCCCTCGCCATTCTTTTACCACCTCTCTGAAGCACCTGTGACAACAATAAGATCATAGTCAACAGGGTCAAAGTTTCACTTTTGACCCTCTTTCCACAAATAACAATGAATATCATAAATCACCGTGTAGTCACACCTACTGTCATTGTCAATTTTTCTACCAGAAAAGCATGAGAAATTAGACGGACTTGTCATAATTGAGTCAGAAATACATCTGCAGAGTCACATTTATCTTAGGTTAATATGAATCATATTAAAAACCTCAATTCTCCCCCCAATGCAAAAATATTCCCATACTTAGGCAGGGGAAAAAAATATGTTGCTTGCTGGAAGTACAGGGCAGACAAGAAACAGACAGAGGTTAACAGGGTCACTAGGTTTTAGTCAAGCAGTGCTACTATCTTCTCCAGAATATTTTAGAAAAGATCCTAGAGCATCCAAATTAAAATCAGAAAGGACACTGCCTGTAAGGCTCTGTTGGGGAAGGGGGAAATAAATCATACTAGTCATGCTGTTTAGACGTGCCTCACAGCACTATATCTTTGCTTTTACTTAGTATTATCACCATGCAAATGGTTTAAGAAGAAATTTTTTCATCACCTTCTCAAGGCCTGGAGGTGCAGGACTGGTTTGTAGTTTTTCGAGACTCATCCTCTCCAAGGACACATCCCATTGGATTCTTCCAGGCAGATCCCTGAAGAGGCCAAAGTCTGCCCTCCTGAAACACAGAGCTGTTGTTTGGCTTTGTGCCTTCCTTTCCTTTTTAAGATCATGAACCTGCAATCTTACGGTCACTGTAGCCAAGGCTGCCTCTGACTTTCACATCCATGACTGATTTTTCCTTGCTCATAAGTAGCAGGACCAGCAGAGCACCCTGCCTTCTTGGATCCTCAATCACCCATCATCCACATGCTCTAGAAAATCTCCAAGACTTCTTGAGCCCTTTTGTTTTGTTCCTCCAAAAGATATCGGGGTGGCTGAGGTCTCCCAAAATGACCAGGGCCTGTAAATATGTTTCTTCCAGTCTTCTGAAGAAGACCTCAGCTACTGCTTCTTCCTGTTCAGGAGATCCGTAGCAGATACCCACAGCAACAGCAACCATACTGGTTCACCTGCTGACCTTCATCCATTCACAAGTTCCCATCTAGCTCCTTGTCCATTCACGGACTCAGCTCCATGCACTCCAGCTGCTCTCTCACATAAAGGGCAAATCATTTTCCTCACTTTCCTCTTCACATTCCTAAGGAGCCTGTATCACTCTTGAACCAACAAGCCTCATTGCTCCTTATTCAAGAGCCACATCAATGACAGTCCTTAACATTTTAATGAGATTACTCTCTCCTACTAATCACATAAAATATTTTCTTTACAGAAAGATCCATGTTCAGGTAATGTTTTGGGTATTAATCCCAAGTTATCAGGAATGAACAGGACTTATAAGAAAATGTATCTTTAAAACAAATTCACAAAACCCCCATCAGTTACGTTTAAAGGTATTTTTTTTCCCTTTTATTTTATAATGAGGGCATTTAAAAATTTATAGGCATCTATTTTTATGAGCATAAATAACATGAATCTATGCGTGTTTGGAATATTTTTACAACTGATGTATCTAGGTATCAGACACGTACATCTAGCATTACCTAACAGCTCTTTCTCATCTATTGTTCATGTGAAAATGTCCTGTATCCTGTTTTTCTCTTCCCTTACCAACTTGTGAATTCACAGCAATACTTTGTTCTCAATTCTTTTACCAGAAAAGACTTGTGCACCAGTAATTCCTCATGCAGATTAGAACTTCTAGGAGCAGGAGTTGTTTTATCTATATTTATCTCCTGTCTAATGCAACTCTGTTTTTATTTTCTGACAGGCACCAAATAAGGAATGTCCACATCAGAGATTTTAATTATTTGAAATCTTTTCTTATTGATCACAGGCAGCAAAGCAGCTCTTGTATTAACTGTTCAAAATGACAATTTAAGTAATGGATACAGTGATCTTTTTTAGCTCTGGTGCTACTAATGATACATATTGCATTATACTACTGATACAAGAAGTGTGTTTTAATTGTATACCAAAAATGTGCTTAGAAATTGCTGTTATTTATGAGAAGAGCTATTTGACTGCTTATAGAGAGTCTAAGCAGATCAGGACATACACACTTTGTTGGGGCAATGCATATTGTATTTGTTCAGATTTTTATGCCAGCCCCTCTCATTCAGACTCTGCACGGACCTCATATTTTTGCGCAGCAGAGGCCTGAATGAAAGACAGTGGCTGCATATAAAAATGTGTCTGCTGGATGGTATTTAGACAGAATACAAGTACCTTACCTGGCTAACATGAAATTTAACAAAAAATCACCTTCAGATCAGGAAGATACTGGCATTGTTCTACTACCTTTGTAAATGTAAATTCCCACTTCATCAGGGAAGATTAACTCACACCTCACTGGGCATGCAGTAGTTTGACACTACATAATTCATTTACATGGCATAGTAAAGAGGAAGCACAGATTGTGAATAGTTATGTCATTGGAGCTTTGATAGCTCACATGCAGTGGCCACTAATAAGAAGCTTCAGAACATATTTTCTTTGACATGGAGTGTATCCAACCTTTCTCTCGGGATTTACAAAATTAAGGATTCTGGTGGATTCATGGAAACATTCTGGAACACTTGTACAGAAAGCAATGCCACTGATGTACTTGCTTAGTACAAAACAGTTGGCAAAAGACTGGCAATTTGACATGCTGGGGTTTTTAATTGTTTAAGCAACATATATTTTCTAGATTCTAAACCAAGTTCAAATCAAAGGAAAGGATTATCTTCTGACTACTGGCCCAGTAACCAGAACACCATTTTTCTTCCTCTGTGTTTTGTCATCAAAAGCAGAAGAGATTTGGTTTATCCTCCATGGAATTTCTGTGATAAACAATGAAATTTACAATAATTTGAATGACTATATTTTTCATATATTTTTCAAGGCTTTGTGGGCTTAAGGTTTAATTCCATATTACTTCAAGGTTTTGTAAGGTCCTTAACTAATTTCATTAGCACTTTAATGGAGGATTTCATTTTTTATTCTCTCTTTTTTATATTTTTTCTTCTATTTTGTGAAACATTTCTGCAACAAGTGTGCAGTTGAGATCTGAAAGAAATGCTTCTATAGAAGTCTTCAGAAAGTCAAAATCAAATAACAAACACTAAATTCTGTGAAATCCACAAGGGAAAAGAACAATCAAAACAAAAACATGCCAACACTTTCTTTAAACAAAAAAATTGACATTGTTATTTAAACTAAACACAATTGCACATTAAGAACATTTTCTATTTTTTCTTGGACTGGAAATTAAATGTCTACATTCTTCCTAATAATATTGCTAAAGGCAAATCAGTTACTAACAAACAAAACATTATGATGTGTTCTTAAGTAGCTTGTCATTACATCTATTTTTACATTAATTACAACATGATGCCTGTGTTTTCATTAAGGCCGCATTTTACAATATGGCACATGTTATTTCTCTCCAAAAGCCCACAAGCCAGGTGGGAAAAGTCAATAGCTTTTGTGACATTGAGCTTTCCTACCACAATATCCCAGCTCTGTGTTTTGCAGTGTCTGTCTATTATGCAGAAAATCAAATTGCCAATACATCCTTTCACTTAAAGCTGTAAACACATAGAAGATCACAGTAAACATTAGTTCTGTCACCACTGATGCATATGTGGTAGGTGTCTACAAATGTCTTCTTAAGGTTTTTATTTTGAAAGGCCCTTCAAATAAAAACAGTCATGTATATGAATTAGAGTAATTGCTTGCCAATGTCTTCAAATGTATGCCACTCCTGAGAGAATAAGACTTTTTTCCCATTGTGCTGACTATGTCTAGCTCTCCTCTGATATATTTCAGACCATTTGCCTAAAAAAATTATGAGAGAGGTAGAAAAGAAGGCACTTGTGCCAACTCATTTACTCAATATGAGTATCAGAGTATGGAAAATTTGCAATACAGATTACAGCTCAAAATTTCTGCAAATATCTCTCCCAGACCAGGTCCAGAAGGGCTGGCACCACTGAATCTAAATGAATCAATTATCTGTAATAAATCTGAAGGTGCCAAATTTGAACATAAGGAAAGACTTGGAAATAAGCTAACAGGTGTAACTAGAGAGCATCAGGTGTCAAGCATTTAATTACAAGAAAATACTTTCTAGTGAAATTCTGAAAGCCTAAAGATGAGATAAGCTCTATGAGATCTTTTTTTCAAAGTTTGCCAGTCTACATGTTTGAAAGTAATATCAAGAAAAGCTTTTTTCTTTTGAGACTGACAATTTTGAAGGACAAAAATATCACAGCGAGAATTGACTCTCCATCACTACTTCTACCTTTGAAATCAGAAGTCACTGAAGGTTATTTTAAAAACAATGGATGGAGAGAAGAGATGAATTAGAGAATTGGCATTTAAAATATATGTTCTAGATGTAAAACTTGTGTTTTCACCTCGGTAAGGTGGTGACAGATGTGCAGTAAAGTATGTCAGTTTTTACACAACAAAACTCCCTGAGAGAGCAAAAACATGAACAGAGAAAAATGTATCATTCTTTAAAGTTTATTCTGCTCCAAATGCATTTAACACAGAACCCACAAGTGTGATATCACATATGCACGCGCAATTTCAGGTTGGTCAGTACATTACTGGTCTCTATTTGACAGAGTAAAAGTCATCATTCTCATGAAGGAGTTATCTTCAGTTTTGAGCTGCATTGTTAACATCAATAGCAATGAGATTAATTCTTTTTTATTTATATTTAACATTATTGGTACAAAAGACTGGTAGTTCCTTTTCAAGTCAGTGCCACGTTAGCCTTATTGTTACCTCAGTCCATGGATCAACAGCTGTACACCAGCCAACGGCCATGCAAAAGTATTTCCCTGCTAACAAAACCAGTGAAATTGCAAACGTGTGAGAGCTTCCACTTAAATAGCGTAAGTAGAATTAAGCAGATATAAATCACAGACTTTCTGTTAACTTCCTATTAATAAAGAAATGGCTACGACTTCACAATAAAGCACAAAGCAAATCATTCTAAATGTCCTTGGACAAATTCTCCAATAATACCATCAGCTGTTGAGAGCCACTCAAAACAGCCATGAAACAAGAAATAAGATTCTCAGAATTCTCCTCTAATATCTCTTAGTCAGGGCCACTGCTGTCATACTTTAAAATGCTTTAAAAAGCAAAGCAGAAAAGCAAAAACTCTTTTAAAAGCTAAGCTCTGTGATGTAATGTCGTGTTAACAGAAATTTTCCTGTAAATCTAGATGGAGGTTCTCTCAGCTGAAACAATTCCATTCTGTTTCTCTGGAGCTTCAACAGCTAAATAAGAAACATATTCACAGAAACATAGACAGCAAAATACATCTACACCCAACAATCAACTGATTTTTAGCTGATAGATAGAATCTAGTGCTTAATGAATGCAAACTCAGAGAATGAGGACACTGAAGACTGAGAGAATAAGCCTTTTTTTCTTGCTTTTTTCTCATCACCATCTTCATATCTTACCTTTTGAGGCATTTTTCCTCAATGGGCATGCATTCCAGATACAGAATTTTGGGAAAATGGAATACCAATAGAATATCTATAACTGAATAGCTAGAAAACACAATACCTATAACTGTTTTCTTTCACCACTGTAGCACAGCAACTGAATGTTATTGCATTGAATTTCTGTATATATTCAATGGTATTAGTGGCTCTGTAAAGATACTGCAATAGTTAATGAAAACATTATCCTTATTCAAGGGTATTATAATAAGGTGAGTAGTTTTCTAAAAGCTGGATGAATCTTCCTCTTTATTAGCAGAAGGAGATATTCTACACATCAAACACCACTGGGAGGGTTTAATGATGTAAACTGGTTGATGTCTTATCCTAATACAGTTATTTATTTCCACAGCAACTTTTCAGAAATTAGCATGTGTACAGTTCAGACAATATTTTAGGAAAAAACATGTTTTGATGACAACACAACACTGTGCACAAATCATTCCATCCCCCACATTTGCATTTGTGATCGGTCTATTTTGCGTCAATTAGCTCAGTTCAAAAACGTTCAGCAACAGTTGATTGTACCTTTAAATCATTATTGGTTTTCCTTGCTAGGTGACAAATCCAGTTACCATTATGAGTTTACTTACAGTCATTCTTCAATATATATTGATAGTTTCTTGGCCTTATCAGCAGCATCCAATTAACATGGAAGCATACACTAGTACAATTTTAAATCACCAAAGTACTATCATCTAAGTAAGTGGTGGCAAAATATAGCTATTTTAGACTTTTGTGCCATTAGATAATGACTGTTTACGGAGGGCTATGTACCTAATAAATTATCCATTATGTGGGAATTTGTGATGCAGCATATTATCAAGAATAATCACTCTACTCCACCACACAATCTGAATTCATTTCAGCTGACAAAATTAAATTTCCAAGATATCTAAGCCCCTTGTTTTGCATGGGTACCACTGTTGAGCTTGACAACTAACTCCAGCAGCTAATATTTGCAGAAAACCAACCAACATCCAGGTTATGGCAAGGTAATAACAAGAAAGAGACAGCCTAAGTCCTTCAATAAGAATGACGTAATGTTTACTGTCTTGTTCTCTCACTCTCTCACTTTCTCTACCCTTCCCATCCACCACATCTTCAAACAAACTGAAGCTTCATCACCTATATACCTGACTATTGCTTTCAAACATTGAGGGCAATAATGGTAACAATTCACATCTGTGGAATGCTTCTCTTTCCATCTTCGAGCAGCAAAAAAAGACTGAATCCAGAATTCTCAGTCCAGTGTCCCCATTCCATTTTCTTGAAACTATGTTTGCATTGATTGTCATATTATATATTCTGTCTCAAAACCCTTCTAATATTAATGTCTTTCTGATTAGTCTTTTCTGAAAGAAATTACATTCAAATATACCTCCATTGTGCTAGGCCAATTTACCTCAGGTCAAGTTCTGCACTATTTATGCACAGTTCTCATATGTGTTTTATTGTACTTCTGCTGGAGAAAAAAAGAAGAGAAAAAAAAGACAGCTTTTTTTTAAAATACTGCAAGTTATTAGATACTGCTCAGCTTTCTTCACTCAGGGTATATAAAGCACAAGTTTTTATAAACAAAAATATTTCAAATTCCTTCTCTGATGGGATGTTTTCTGTCATCATTACAGTAATGCAGTTTACAGTGCTACTGCAAACTACAGGTAGAAAAAAAGCCTTTTCCTTCATAAGGAGGAAAAAAATACAGCATAAGGCTCTGCAGTTCATATACCTCCTGGACTCTGCATGGTACCATTTTCCACCAAGAACGGAACGGATAAAAGAGCAAATCATGTGTCAGAGGCTTTGACAACTTTTATTTGAACTGATCATAGAACGACCTGACATGGTTTGATGCTGCATGCTATGCTTGCAGTATGTTGAGATTCAGTTGTTCTACACCACACAAGGGCAACAACATCCAGATGACATATGGACATATGGTGTGAAGCATTGGGACATTTGCTGCAGCCTTATGCCACTGAGGAAGGTTCCCACCATGGAAAGTATCTGCACAGAACACAGCAGTGGTACCTGTCAGCGCTGCAGAAAAGCATCCTGCTGCTTAGCCACATACCTGTAGAAAAAGCAGGGGATGCAACACCAAGAATTGAGCTGAGGCATTTTTCCCTTTCTTCTTTTTTTTTTTTTCGTAACAGTGACAACATAAGGGCAGCTGTCTACAAATGAACTTCAGCATCATGGAACTAGGTAACACACAGATGAAGACCAGAAGCTTAGCACAGGGAAGTTAGCTAATCAATAATATATTTCCATCCATACCTTTGATTCTTCCAGTATGAGAGATACACAGTCTTGCATTGTCTGAAAAACTACCAGGCAGTTTTGCAATGGTGGTTTTGTAAGAAGCAAATGAGAAAAAGAAAACCCTTGGGAGACTTGCACACTCTGGCAGAACAGCTTGAACTTGGCCACCTGCACAAATAAGATCAAGTGGAACAGAAAAGTGAAGATTCATTCTGGTGTGATAGGTTGGTTACTCTAAAATCCTTAGTTATATTCAGTCCTAAAGGCTGAAATTTATATAATAAGAAAGATTTCGATTTTCATTCACGTGTACAGCTACTCAGATACACAAACAAAAAAGACCATTACGTCCTACGCTTGGCATAAACAGCAAGGTTTTGGCACTGGCAAGGAGGAGTGCTGCAGAGATAGCCTCTGTGAGAAGAGGCTGGGGCTGCTCTGTGCTGGACACAGTCAATTCCAACTGGCTGCAACAGACCAGCCACAGGGCCAAGATGGTGGGGCCTCTGTGAAAGGGTTTTTAAGACAGAGGAAAAAGATCATGGACAGGCAGAGGGGAGGAAAAGCTAGAAACAGCACATCAGAGAAAACAAGAAAGGGAGGAGGCACTTCATCACAGAGATGAGGTTTTCCCACAGTTTGTGGAATGCATGATGGTAGAATAGATTTGTGTCCTGAAGTAACCCACCCTGGAGCAGGGAAAATATATGAGGAGCAGCAGCAGAGAGAAGCTGCCACCTCCAGAATACAGTCCCATCCTCATCCTCAACCCCCTGTCATGAGAGGTAGAGGTGTTGGGAGTGAAGGAGTGAAGTTGAATGTGAGAAAAGGGGATGCAATACATCAAAATTTGTCTTCTTGTTTCCCACTACCTGAATCTGTTGAATTGTGAGTACACTGAAGTAATTCTTTTCAAGTCAAGTCTGGTTTGCCTACACCAATGATTGTTTAATGATCTCTCTGTCTTCATCTCAATTTGTAATTTTTCTCATCCTAGTTTCTCCTCCCATCTCACAGATGGAAAAGTGAGAGAGAGGTTGGGTGCATGGCCCTTAGCCAGAGCTAACTCTCCACACAACCACAGACTGAAACATAGGCTGATGTTTGGGTTCTTGTTGTGTGTCTGGCACAGTAAGTCTGGGCAAAGACCTAGGAGAAACTGGTGCCTGACTGAAAGACAGTGAATTACTAGTTGCATTTTAGGCTAACCTTAAAAAAGAAGCTTCTCCATCCTTCCTTGTTGGTAATCCTGATAATTGTTAGGTTATTTTTAGTTATTTATTATGACAGCATTAGCACTTAGCCTCTTGATACTTAGTTCTAGTATATGTGTGCATAATGGCTACATTTTCCCTTTATTTATCTTTCTTTGCTAGATTCTTTAACAGTGCACTAGAATTGATTCACTCTATCAACAGACACACATTCAAAACACATTTCTACCAGGCACACTCTTGCACTTTACCTTATGCACACTATTGAAATTCAAGGTATTAATAAAAAAATGTTTACAGTATTAAGGGGTGAGGGAATTAATCCAAAAAGAGGGGATAAGTGCTGAGAGTCGGGACAATAGAGTTCTGACATACCCAGGAGAAGCCTTCTTTGAATTAATTTCTTGCTGTAGCAGTTTTTCTCTATTGACAGTAGCCAGCAATTTCTATGTACTTTTTAAACTACCTTCACAGCCAGAAAGTATCTCACCATGTTAGAGATACATCTTACACCTCTCAAATTCCAAGTATACTGATACCCAAAATTTGTTGTTTCAGAAAGGGTACATGAGCAGGATACAATGGCTTGGATTTAATAAGATATGACAATTTTTGCATTGCAGATCAATTCATGACACTAGTTAATACTTCCTGACTGAACTTCCAGGGATTTCTTTTTTCTTTTGTTTAATTCCCTGAGGTTGAACTTCCCTGAGAAGTCTAAGAAGTTCAGAATGGACATTCTGGTGAATTTCAGAGTAAATCCTATCCTCTTCCCTATGATATTAATATTGATATTAAAGAGCCCAGAGGTGGGAAAAATCTCACTTGGGATAGGTAACTAAATGACTGCAGTAAAAAAGACAATATGTCAAGCTGAAGTGAAAATATTCACACACTGAACAAAAGGATATCCATGATGGCAAGTTGCAAGAAAGTAACAGAAATTAAGCACATCTGGTGTTTTACCCTAGAGCAACCCACCCTGAGCATCTTCAATAAACACAAGACGACAAGAAAACTAAACACATAGATACATCACACCAGACATTTTCAAGGCAATCAAACCACATGGTTATCTGAAAGAGTGCATTACCTTCTCTGCTGCTTTAACAAAAACAAGAATGTAATGTAATTCCTAAAGCTCACTGAGGTCTGTGTAACTGCTTCAGGAATTAATGGCTCTGAAGGTTCACAGGTTTTGAAAGGGAGGAATTTCCACTGCCAAAATCAAGTACCTGGAGGTGACAATACAATCCTTCAAATTAGCTTGTCATTTTATCTCTGGCCATGCTTTCAAATATACTACATATAATTGATTACATAAACTAAAAGGAATGTTTCCATATATTTCATCACAGCTTCTTGCTGAACTACACAGAAGAAGGCTAATACAGCTGACAAGTTAAAAGAGCTATGAAGAATTTAAGTAGGAGAGGATTTCTCTACTTAGTGTTTGCTTCCTCACAGATCATAGTAGGGGAAAATAAGTAATCACCATTTGCATCAGCGAACACTCCACTCAAAATCACATTTATTGAGGCCACATTAACACAGGATATCATAAGTTCATCATTGTGGGATCTTTATATCTGATCCTTACAGATTTATCCTTACAGATTTTTATTTTTAGAAAAAAAAATCCCACTTTTAAGTCTTCTAATAAAGTCTTAATTCCTGCTGTTCAATCTCGTCAAGAAGAACACATTACACTTTGGCAGAAGCCTTTTCAGTATTTGAAGACTTTCAGCTCATATTCACCATTCTACTTAACTCTAAACTAAACATCTTCAAGCTGTTCTGTCTTTTCCTGACAGTTGAGGTTTCTTTTAGACTTCCTTCTTGAGAAAAGAGCTCATTTTTTTCAGAATGACTTTGAATTTCACTTCATAATCCACTGTGCTTGTAGCCACTCCTAGAGTAGTAACATTGGCAAATTCAGTAGATACACTCTTTACCATCTCTTAGAACAGTTTCCAGACTTATCTCCTAATCCTGTGTTGGGATTCATTTCTGTTTGTATAATCCTGAAATAAATAAGACTTTTTGTTTTTGAGAATACAATTTGGGCTTCAAAGACTAAAAAAGGACAAACATTCCTGAGAAACAACTAAGTAGCAATGGACAGCCCCCTAGAAACCGTAAATTTACTTGGAATGTACACAGACATTAGCTAGACAATGTATAGGTGCCCCCATAAAATCATTTGCTAGATTTTTTAAGTGTATATTTACATGTTAAACTTCCTGAATTATTTCCTTAGGTGAAATATAAATAAATATTACCATCTGTTTAATAGTTAAAGAAATCTGGCCAGGATATTAATACCCATTCCCTGATTTTTTATATATAAAAACTTCCAGCACTTAATCATAAAATCATAGAATGATTTGGGTTGAAAGGAGCCTTAAAGATCATCTAGTCCCAGTCTCTGGAGCAGGATGCTCAAAGCCTCATCCAACCTGGCCTGGAACACTCCTAGGGACAGGGCATCCACAGCTTCTTCAGGCAACCTTTTACAGTGACTCACCATCCTTAGTCACCTTAGCCTTAAAATATCACCCCACAGCCTGCTGGGGCTCTTTGGCTAGCGCAGTTCCTTGGGAGGCTTTGAAGGAATATCTCAGGGACAAGACAAAAGATTCCAAAAGAGGCTCTTCCCCTGGGATTAGTCCAAGACATTTATTCTCAAAGGTTTCCAGGGGGGAAAGAGAATGAACAAGGAAGAACAGGGCCTTGTCTATCCCAGGGCTCAGGAAAAGACAGCTGGACCTCAGCCAATTAGGTCAAGAAAGGAAGGAAGGGTCAAACTACATGGTTACAGGCTTCAGGGGTCCTGGGGAAAATCCATTCTCCAGAGAAATACAACAGCTAAGGAAGTATTTAGAGGTGCAAGATCAAGAGTGAAGTTGCATGGATGTTGAGAATGCTTTGAACTGGATACCAGTAATTCCTGAAATTTACAGACAGGGACACACAGATCCGTCTGTGTTTTTGCAATTCCCTGTGCTTTTCATTACGTTATTGTGAATGATTCTGGGACATTTCAAGTTGTTTTGTGCTAAAAAAGAGATGAGAAAATACAGTAGTGGACTTGGAGAGTGGATACAAAGTTACTAGAAGTCAGTAAAGTTACTGCAAAAACTGTTAAGTTTTAAACTGAGCTTTTTGACAAATACTTGCTAAGCATGTCAGGAAAAGAATAACCAACCTATGTTTCATGCTTAACTTGAAACTGGAAGATTTTTTTCCCTGGATATATTTTTCCACTAATGATAAGACGTATTTCTAAATGTTTACTTTGTTTTCTACACCATTTGTGTCTGAAAACAAATAGCAAAATATGGTAGCATATAATGCAAGACCCAGAAAAGTCCCTGATGACACTACAGGTTCCCATCTTTATGAACGTAAGTTAAGATGTTTGTGCAGTTTAAAAGGAAAGAACAGTTAGACAGAACTGTGCATAAGAACAAGGAAAAAGAGAAAATACAGACTTCGTGGTTATGGTGCAGATGCTAAATAAGAGAAGGATCTGAGGATGATGGTAGACTTTCATGAAATACCACTAAAAATTCCAGGCTATATAAAAAATTCCAGGCATCCTATAGAAAATATGCATGGAACTCTGTATACAACTTTGAATGTGAGGAAGTTCAAAAAAGAAGAAGTGTAAATGTATGACATTAAGAGTGACATTCTAACCTTACATTTCAGCCTAAGGACTGAAAAACCCCAAACCAAACCCTTTAAATAACAGACTGGATTCTTTTTTTCTGCCTTGCATAATGTAGACATGATTTCCTATTTTTGAGTTTTCTTTCATTTGGAAAGCATTGTACTAACGGTTGCTTGGAAAAGCCAAACAAAAACTTTGAACTGATAGGACACCACTTAGTCAACTGGGTAATAAGGATTTAGATCCTGTTTTGAAAATACATATTTACTCTGGACAGTATAATGGTTTGAGGGGGAAAAAAGCCTCATTATGTTCTATCACCTATATATACATTTTAGGCACCTTTAAAAGTGCATGAAATTGCTCTTTTTGACTAATAAAAAGGTCTCAAATCTAATGAGTGCATGCAAAAGGAAATACTGTAATGCATTCAAGTGGAAGTAAAACATTATTTTCTGCCACCTAGAATAAGTCCTCTAATATTTTAATTTACCATTGTTTTATTCACAGTCACTAATCTCAGAAGTCCAGCTTTTAGAACTATGTCACTCTTCACTTTGAACTTTTTGGTAACCTCTGTGTTGCTGTATGAATCTATAAAATTAATTAACACAGAAGAAATAACATTATCAGTATCTTTTGTTATTTCTTTAAATAAATTAGTTGTAGATAGAAACAGAGTTAGTCTAAAATTGGGTACCATTCATAGGAATAGGGCCGAAATTCTTTCCTCTGAAAAACATGTTTACCAACTTTGTTGACCTTAGTGGTATATAAATCAGTGCCCAAACAGATTGTACTAATTTCTCTGAAGTCTTTTAAGGATTTAAAAAACCCACTAGAAGTTATTTAGGAGTACTGACTTTTTATAATTTTATACATTGGAATTTTGGCTCTGAGAATGCAAATTATAAACTGGCCATTGAATTAACTTGAGAGAATGGATTTTAATCATTGGAGATGGGATTCACAATGCATCAGATTCTGATAAACATAGGGAAACCAAATCTTTAGTCAGCTTTCTGGTGAAACCTGAGCAGTTTGTGAACTACCTGTCATGCAGCTGTTTGGAATTGCAAAACAATGATTTTCATGACTTGAGTTTTCTTCTAAGCTAGTAAATTTGCATTACAAGGACAAATTCTAGGCCATTACTGTAATTTGCAGACAATCAATTACCTACTCTTCCATTTGCATCTTTGACTTTTTCACTTTCAAAAAAATGAACAGAGAGGTTGTGGTGGTTTCACGTTCACCAAATTTTATTTGCTAATGGGGAGATAGGATTTTGGGAGAAATAGGCAAAACAGGCTCAACTTAAAGGCAAACACAATTTATTAACACACAGTAAGGAAGAGAAAAAAATGAAACTTTCAAAACCCTTCTCCTCCTGGCAAAAGTGTTCACTTTTCTACAAACAACATAGACACAAAACCTGTGACATTCGGTCAGTTTCACCATTTAAATATAGTCTTTCATCTATTCTTCAGGAGAGGAATCTCTTGTTCTCTATGGAATTCTTCCACTGACAACCTAGAAAAGTTCTCTTGTGGGCTGGAACTCTCACAGAAACAGCCGCCCAGGGAAAACCTGCTTCCATGTGGTCTCCTCCCATTAGAAATTTCTCAAGCTGCTTATGGGTCCTGGAACTCAGACATCTGGGGGGTCACCTTTTAAAGATAAGCAAATTTAAAGCAAAGGATTTCTCATTTTAGGGAACAGAGATGTCTTCTCACTTCTTTCACTGGTGCAGGAGCTTCTCATCTCTTTCTCTCTGTTCAGGCATCTCATGGGACAGTACAGTCCATCACAAACAGTGTTGCTCAAAAATCTACAAATCATCTCTTTAAATGCATATTTTTCTATGATTTAAAGGACAATCTACCAATAGAGTTCATTTCCATAGCTCAAACAAGAAAGTCCAGCCAGCAGGCAACTCCTTCATTCTTCCTCTAATTAATCTTTTTCTTATTCTCTCCATCTGACTGTTTATGCTAAGTCTTCTCTCTGCTCAATCACTTTGTCTGTTCTCACTCTGGGAAGAGCCAGTGCTTTGGAAGTCCCATCTCCTTGCAGGAAAGAGTTAAAGCTTGCCAAGGCCTGTGGTGGTCACGTGATCTCTGCCAAGCGGCAGCCAAGGTTTTTCAAAAGCTGCGGGAATGGGGGGAAAACTCAAGCCGGCAGATCTCAAAACAGCCCGGCTGATGGAAGGTTCCTTGCCCTCATCCCTCGTTCTCATTCAGGGTGGGCCCAGCTCGGAGCGGCTGCAGGCTGCAGGCTCCCCTCCCCCTGCTGGGGAAAAGGGCCCAGGCCCACGGCCAGGCCTCAGGCCAGCTCACCGCCCCTCATAGTGGGAGCGGCAGGGGGTTTCCAGCCGCTAAAAAAATCGATCCGGGCCTGGATGGGGGCACATCATCCCCTCTCCTTGCCTAGGAGTCACCGGGCCAGGCGGGCCTCCCATGAAAGCCCGGGCCTAAGCAGGCCCGGCCGTCCCGGCCCCTCTAAAGAGAGAGACCCAGGACAGCTTTACCTCCTTTGAAGGTCGAAGAAAAAGAGTGATCCCAGGCTTCCTTCTAACTTTTGAAGGCTGTGTGTGTCCCAGAGGTGTATCCCTGCATGCAATTGACTATTTTGGTTGTCAGTTCAAAGGAAATCACCAATCGCACCTCACTATCTGTGCTAAACCAACACAGAGGTATATTTGCATCTTCAATTTTTAAAAAATCTATTCCTCAACTGGGAGAAAAAACGATAAATGTTACATACATCCTTAGATCAGAATAAGACCTGCAAACTCAGAGTCTCTACCAACAGAAATCAGTGTACAAAAGTCATGAAGAAGAGAAGACTTAGGTAAGTAGTGTAATTAGATAAATGTTATCAGTAAAAATTCTGGGATCTTTGTGTGTAATGAACCAAAGAAATATGAGCCTGGAAAAGAAATCTGGAACATGAAGCCTATGAGTTTAAGTGAGGATATGAGATAAGATGGATGGGTGTAGGCTGAAGGTATTTGTGTGTTGTGGTTGTGTCTATGCAAGTGGCTCTGATTGTGCCATTCATGCTCCTGGTGCTGGCCCATGTTCATCTGGACTAACACAGAATCAGACTGCTTCTTGGCATGGATTTGGCCAGTGCCATCCAAAGCCCTCCCCAGTACCCTCCCTGGCTATGATTTGGCAGTTAAAATGCTCTCAATTACTAGAATAGATAAGGCTGTGCTTATTTGGCATGCTCCTTCTGGTATCCTAGCAGGCCTTCTGCCATTCCCCAGGGCCTGCCAGATGCGCCTCTGGCATCATGCTCTACAAACGTCATTCTTACAAAAGGATGACCACTCTCTTTACAATCTATAAGGAACTGAGTGAGAAATGGAGTTCAGATCTGGCTAGATCCTTCTTCTTCATCCGTCACTACCTATACCAAGACTGGCTTCCCTCCCTTTCCAAGACTGATGATCAGACACTTCCACACACTAAGTAAGGGCAGGCTACATGTGTAGCACCTTTTTGAGGGATTGGGATCTTCAAATGGGACACTTTCCCAGACCCTGTCATGGGGCATGGTTTTAGGATGCTTGTTCCTCTAGAGGACTATTCCAGGCCAGGATATAGAAACTGAGAGAGGGCCTTATCCTTTCTTCTGCTTTTATCATTAATGTCACGTATCCTTGTGGCTCAGTCTGTCTCTCTCACTCAGAGTAAAAATTGTGTTCTTTACTCTCAAGTAGCTTTATTTTGGGATCTGATCAATGGAGACACTATCTGAGTTTCTGGAATAGCCAACGTTATGGATTGTGATTTATGGGAGGGGGAGGATGTAAGCAAAGCCTTAAATAAGTCTCCCTTGGGGATTTTTGCATTGCTGACAGCATCAGATAAGAGAATTTCTTTCAGAAAACATGAACAGGAGGGTCCCATCTCCTAGCTGGGTATGAAGGGGTTTTTTTCCTATTAAAGGATAGCAAAGAAGGCTTGAGAATGCAAGGCATCTAATGGAAAATCAGGAGCAACAAGGCTGTGGCAAAGTTAAATTTTTGATGTATAGCAGCAGTATTTGATATGGTGCACCAAACAGAAGTGACAAACCTTGATAAGGCACGGCATGGGGCATGTTAATATTTACACACAGGCTATACTGATGTGTGGCTTTTATGAAAAGCTGAGGGGCATTTGATGCCTATAGTGCTGAAGAGATGTGTGTCTGAGTGTCCTAGTTTCAGCCAAGGACAGGATTAATTTTTCACTGCAGGTGAGAGGGGCTGGAGGCTGGAGCTGTGCGGTGTGTCTATGTTGTTTTTCTTTACCATGTACATCTTCTATTAGGGGTGGAAATAGGAAGTGGAAGAGGAGTCTCTCTTCTGACAAGAAGGGGGCATGACTTCTTCTGACAAGAAGGTGGAAGAGAAACGTGCTGCAGAGTGGGCATTTTGTTTCATTTCTGGGGGAGCAAGTGATGAATAAAGTGGTGCAGAGGTGCTAGCTGTGGTCCTGTCACATCGGTTCAGACTCAGTGGGCATTTTGTATGTGATCACTCTAATATGTTGTTGTTGGTAGTACTGTTGATGCTACTGTTTGTTTTGAGTAAAATGTTAGCCCATAAATTCTGCCCTTTGTTTCTGTCACTGAGGGGGTGGGGGAAGGGCAGTGGCTGCATGGGGTTTAATTTCCAGCTTGGTTTAAACCACAAAACTGAGTAAAAAGACTGAGATGTATTTATCATACGTCTGTTTCCAGCTGGATTTGTTTTGAGAGAGAAAATTCAGTAGTGTACATATGGGCTGTTCCATGTTAGCAGGTCCTTGTGACGAGCAACCATTCTTTCTGTCTATAATTAACAGATGTAAGACCTGAGCTCTTTGCTCTTTTTCTGTCTTAGAGGTCAAACTCGCTGCTGGACTGCATTGTAAAGGTCTCTGTGCTGTTGTTTATGTTTCTAGTAGGAGAGTTCACCCTTTGTAACTTCGTAACCTTGCAGAACACTGCAGACTGTGATGACTGCTGCGGCATTGGGATAGTGGTGTCTGTCCCTTGTATCTACCACTTGAAGCTCTTTCGTCGCTCCTCATTGGTTATGTTGGTTGAATTTCCTCTATCATATAGGGGGTCATAGATGCCAGGGCAGAAGGAACTGAGGCCAGGGTTTGCTACTAATGCAACATAGATAAGTGTGCTGCTGGGAGGTCAGAGACAGACTAGGGACTCTAGTTGACATAGTTTCTTTACACAGTTTATTGGGAGGGTTTACAGTGGTATGTTTGAGACAGGCTAGTCAGAAGCAGATTGTTTGCTGAAGGGGGAATGATGTTGAGATGCAGAATCATAGCTTATTGCTGGACTTCAGAAAACTGATGAAATGAATTATGAATACAACCCAAAAGAGCTCTGAGGCAAAGAAAAAGAAGGTCTTCCATCTTGTGTAATTGTTTGTTGTCTACAGAGTAGATTTGGATCATAAAACAATCAAACAGCCTGCAGTATTTTCTGTTTCACAGTGACATAGAACACATGGCCAATCTTTTTTTTTTTTTTTTTCCTTATTTAAGAAGCACACACTCTTCCTTTAATTTCTTTGAAGGAAGAAATATTATTAGGGAAACCTTTTAGTAGATTGAGTAAATGTTGTTTTTCTTTATCTTGCTTGGTCCTAATGGTAATACAAAGAATTTAACAGCACTGTTGATCAAAGATTTAAAGCAGTAGGTCTTTACAAAAATGTCTGTGAATATCATAAATGGAAATGAAATTGCATTCATTTCCTAATACTAATGGCATTAAGGATAATAAGTAAGTTTGCTGCTGATACTGTATTGCGAGGAGCTATTGACACTTCGAGGGGCAGAGAGGGCCTGCAGAGATGCCTTAACAAATAAGGGGGTCGGGCAATCACTTAAGAGTATGAAGTTTAATGAGGGAAAGTTTCTCATTCTGCACACACCTGGGATGGAGCAACCCTGGATGTGTGGACAGACTGGGGAATGAAATGTTGGAAAGCAATGCCATAGCAAGGGAGCTGGGTGTCCTGGTCAAAGGCAAACTGAATCTCAGTCAGCAGTGCCCTGGCAGCCAGGAGGGCCAACCCTGTCCTGGGGACATCAAGAACAGCATCACCAGGTGGGCAAGGGAAGGGATTGTGCTGCTATTATATGGAGTGTAAAATTAATTATTAACATTTAAATTTTTTATATATATATATATATATATATACATATATATAATGTAAAGCAGACAGAGCTTTACATTTCTCTGTGAATTTAATTTTGTTCACGGTAGGTAATACTTATTGAGCAAACAATGTCTAGTGAAACTTTCCATATGCATATTTGTAGTAACCTGCTAAATATGGATGTCCAGGGATTTAGAAAACAGTAATTTTTCCATCAACAACCCAAACTGTATAAATCTATAAATCAGTGATTTTTAAAGTTGTGATCATATTTAGATAAAGCAATAGATGAATTAAGACAGACATATTACTTGACTTCCTTAATGATATGGACATAAGTTTAATAGGTAATACAACTGAAAATCAGGATCAGTGCCTAAGCTGGCAAATAGTTGAATAATTACTTTAAAGAACAGAGACATGATACTGTTTAACATGGAATAAAAGTAATGAGACTATGTTGTATTTTTCTGGGGAATGGATTTTCCCCAGGGCCCCTGAAGCCTGTAACCATATAGTTTGACCCTTCCTTCCTTTCTTGACCTAATTGACTGAAGTCCAGCTATCTTTTCCTGAGCCCCGGGATAGATAAGGCCCTGTTCTTCCTTGTTCATTCTCTTTCCCCCCTGGAAACCTTCGAGAATAAACACCTTGGACTAATCCCGGGAGAAGAGCCTCTTTTGGAATCTTTTGTCTTGTGCCTGAGATATTTCTCCAAAGCCTCCCAAGGAACTGAGCTAGCCAAAGAGCCCCAGCAGGCTGTGGGGGGATGTTTCACTCAGCTCTTGGACCATTGTCTTCAAGGCCATGAGTCCATTTTCCTCTTCTACCTGGGCTGCAATTATTCACAATATCTAAATTTTTTTCTGAGCAAAAGTTTTATTATATTGAGGAGCTGGCAAGGCCCATTATAAATGGCTTTCATAAATGCACAAGACTCTCACAGCCCCAACATTCATAACTTTCATACACACTACCAAAGAGTAGCTTTCTGAAGAGGCACCTGAAAAGTGGAACTTGCTTTCTCAGAGGCCTCAAATTAGTATGAAGCCTCTCCTTCACTAAGCATGAAGAACTGGTCATTCCTATTAAAAAAGATTACACATCTATAAAAAAAATAACAAACACGAAAATTAATTCAAACATATCCATTCTTTTTTTTTTCTAGGAACATTTCCAGTTAACAAGAACTATATTCTCTTTCATCATAAGAGTTTGTAATTCCATAGAACTGGAATATTTTACACTAAGTTTTAGCTGTACTTACCTCTCACTGTATGGTACTTGCATTTCAAAATTTCTTAATTATTGTACTAGTTTACATATGTGAATGAAGAAGTTTATTTACATTGTAGTGTCTATTTCAGAACAATTCTGTCTAGGCAGGTTCTACTCCAAGTTCTCAATTCTGCCCTTGCTAGCATGTCTGTTACCTGAGTCTTCAGTTTGTGTAAAAGAAAGAAAAAAAATCCCCTAAGATGCACTACCGTATTTAACTAAGATGGAAGATAAATGTGTGTCTCCGTTCACATAAATGTGAGAAATCAAAACCCTCCATAAAGAAGATAGCAGAAGTGAACGTCAGGTTTCAATGACTGACCAACATGAAGATATAAAAGCACATCACATAAAAATATGAAAGTTGTGTAAAATTACTTGTCTTATTACACCACTGCAATCTTCAATTTTTCTTTCATATTCTGGATTTTGGCCACTGTTCAGAAAAACAAAATAGAGCCGATAGTGCTCCTGGTGCAGTTTACAAGAAGAGGTGGAAGAAAGATAGCAACATTTTTATCTTCATATCTTTCTTTTCCAAGGTAGTTTTAGCAATTTAATATGCATACTACACTCTAATAGTACTGTAGCTAAAGATCTAAAGATCTTTATCATTTTCACAGTATTGTGTGATCCTCTCAAATAATTCACCTTTCAATGAATTTTAAAATAAGGACTTGTGCTGGTTTTGTATTAATTCATCTAGCCACTGATTGGTTTTGTCAGGCACAGAGGAAACTGCTAGCAGCTTGTTAGAAAAATTATTTCCTTGGGTGGCTTCTTCCCTCCTCACCAAATATCAATTAATGCAAAACCAGCCCAGGACTACATTAAAAAAAAAAAAAACCACAAACAAAAAAACCCCAAAAAACCAAACAACCACCACCAACAAAAAACCACCAAGATACATATAACATATTCAAGATACATACAACATAGTAGACAAACCATCTAAAAATTTATTTGCAAGTCTTATTTCTGCAAACACCAAAGAAGACACAAAACATATCTGCATGTTTTACACCTACACTTCTAGTTATACTTTTTTAATTAAACCCCACCCTCTACTGGGAGGAAAAACTCCAACTGGAAAAGCTATAGACAGCATGTTCAATATATAAATTATTTTCTTTACCTTTTCATTACCCTCTCTGCTTTTGAATGTGACACCTAGGTCTTCAGCTTCGCTGTTGGATTTAAGTTTCTCTTCTCTTTGGTGGATTTTCTGAGGCTTGGAGTGAATTTCTACTGCATTTGTTCAATTAAGGAATTGATAGCAGTGGTTAAAGATGCTAGACATGGTAGTAGCAGATGCTACACAAACTTCCCTGCAGAGCTCTGCGAATGCATTTCAGTCCTGATCTATAACACCCCTGCTGTTCTTGACCTGGACCTCTCCTGTGCAAGGCCTGACAAAAGTTACCTGGTATTGTGGCTCTGTGATTCGGCAAATAGCCACTAAGGACTAAACAGATACCCCAAAAGTCATCTTCACTTGTTTGATAAGCCAGTTT
Source organism: Mixornis gularis (assembly GCA_003546035.1). Lineage (NCBI taxonomy): Eukaryota > Metazoa > Chordata > Aves > Passeriformes > Timaliidae > Mixornis > Mixornis gularis. The sequence continues at coordinate 259,553 of QVAJ01000340.1, forward strand.
TATGATCAGATCTAGATTATGCAAAAGTTAATAGGCATTTTCATGAGTCAGTAAATATGAAATTGTTTTTTAGCATCTGGACACAGCAAAGTGGTAAAAACAAGGTTATTCACAAAAACACAGGGGGGAAAAAAGAAACATGCAATTAAGGCACACAAAACCAGGGTTTTTTTGGTTTTTTTTTTGTTTTTTTTTCCCTAGAACTAGATGGTGTCCTTTAATTCTACACATAAAATTCCCAGTGGAGAGTTTCAGCTTGTGTTTACAACTGACTCATTCTGAGCAGTCACTGGTATACTAGTGCTATTTACTCAATGTACGAATTATAAGACATTTTCAGATAATTTCTCAATGGTAGTAAAAAAAAATGGTTTGAAGGGCTAAAAACTATACATAATAGTTATTTAACGAGAAAGCATTTCTAAAAAAAGAATACTGCCAGTAGTGCTAGTTTGAAGTGAGCTGGAATGCTTAGCATTTCCTCTCCATTCTCTGCGAGACTGTGTAACTCATCAGGAAAGACACAGCAAATATGTAGAAACAGAGCAGCAGCATATCCTCACTACTACAAGCTCTCACAGATCTCTTGAATTCAGAGATAAGTCAGTTTACAGCTGCTGAGGATCTGTCCCTGGTGCAGTAAGAACACCATAGAGCAAGTCGGGGGAAAAGAGAATGAATTCCAGATCCTTGTTTTGTAACTGCATGTTGATATTATTTCTTGAAATACAAGTTAAGCATGTTTAACTTTGTTTTCTGTTATCTTTGTAATTCAGCACAGTCTTGCATCTCAACATACAAAATTTTAATAATGATTTATCAGGCTTCAAGATCTTTAATGAACATGTTGCCTTTTTTTCTTGGGAAAAATATTCTATTACTACATTCAAGATATGAATACAAGATTTCCTTAGATGTTGTGTTAATGATTAACTAATAAAGCTTTGAAAATAAAGTATTTGCCAAATAACAATATGCTTACAGTTACATTGGTGCAAAAGTGACACTGAAACACAAAATATGATTTTAAGTCCAGTTGTTTCAAAACGAAGTAGAAAGCATTAAAGAGGTATTTCTAGCCAATACTTGTACGATGAACTACTGGATGCCATCATGGGCAATAAATGAGATACTGATTATCAGTTATCCATTACCCTAAAGTACAACTGCACAATCAATTAATACCTAGTGTCCTTGGCTTATGAAGACAAACAGACCAAACATAGAGAACGGTAGTAAACAAGTGTGAGGAGGACAAGGCATCAGAGATAACCTATTGTGCACTGACCACAACCCCTTTTCCTTGAGAAGCTGGGAATGAAGCATTGAATTGAATGAGGTTTTTTTAGCATGTTATTGACAGGACACAGGTAGAGTTGAAATAGCTTTGAAAAACTTTTCATATTTCACATTATTATTGGTGAAGTGTCACAATCATCAGCCTGAGACAAATGGAGTTTAGGAAGCAGTTTTTTGTCTGTTTTTGTTTCTCACAATTCAAGTCTGTTTTAAGTGGCAATAAAATAATTATTTCCTAACTTGGTCTGTTTTGTCCATGATGGTAATTGGTGAATTATCTCCCTGTCCTTTTTTGGACCTGTGGGCTTTTCCATCTTATTTTCTCCCACAAGAAACTACAAGGACTACAAGAGTGGTTGGATGGGTGTCTGGCTGCAAGCAGAGGTCAGTCCACCAAAACTTCTTTTATGGACTTGACCAGTTTTAAATGGCTCTCTGTACTTGTTTGGCTACACTGCAACAGATATCAGAAACCTATTAAGAAGATATATCTATCTAGCTTTCAGATATTTCTTTTCTTTTTGATGAATTGTTTAAGTATTGATGTGCTTTTTATGACAGGAATATAATCAGAATGGAGAGAGAATGCTACTAGGCTGAATTTGTCAAGGCCCCAAACTAGGTAAAGTGAGAGTAATTGCAGAAACACATTTATTCCCCTTAATTAATGTCATATTTTCTGTGAATATTGGTTTTTGCAACTCAGAAGTTATTTATTCCATGATATATATTATCATGGACTGTAGCTATATTATTTTTAAAAAATCAGTAAATGTTTTTTATATTAGCATGTGATTTATATAATTTGAAGAGTTCAGATAGTTTTCAAAACTTATATGTACCATTAAATCTACTGAAACATCTGTTACAAACTTTAATTTATACATTTCTTGACATCTCTGCAAGAGGTTTTGGTATTTCAAGATTGCAAGATTAAGGAAAAAAGCAGGAAATGTGTGGCACACATTTGTTAGGAATTATAAGGCACTCCACTGGATCTTTACACACAGGCAAAAGTACGTCTTCAGTGTAGAGTCCCTAGGTGACAGTCTTAAAAAGCATTTTTATTTCATCTTGGACTCTGTGAATAGCAGAGTTGACTGGCATTGTAAAACCACCAGTTTCTCCCAGTCCTGTGTTGGAGGTGTGTCACACACAGTAACAGCAGTAAAGAGCCTTGCTCCCATCAAAGCCATCAGAAAGGCAAGAATCAGGAACTGTACAGTAAGATATAAATATGAAATCAGTAACAGGAATACATAATTTGTTACCTACACATAAATTAATTTTACTGCCAGCATCTGCAAGTCCAGACAAAGCGCAAATGTACCATACAGGAGAATTCAAATTATTTTTCATACCATTTATAAAATAAATTTATTACAAACATCTTATTGAATTGATTATACAATTTACATCACTCTTCAAAATTATAGAGAACCTTTATTATCTTTATATGAGATTTCCATTCTCAATATTTGAAGCTGGAAAAAGCACATTGCAATCATTACCTTGAGACCCACAGATGTTCTGTAAGACATATCTGTTGCTATTATTTTTAATTTAGGATGTTCTGAACACAAAATTAAATTAATATCTGAATTCAAATCTGACTCCATCTGAGTCAAAAGGCTATCAAGTATTACAAAAGCAACAGTTAGCTATCTGGCAAAAGAATATATTTTCCTGCCTAGCAGAAGCACATAGGCACATATTTATTTTTAAATAGTTGATTCATTTCTGAACTCTTTCTCAAATTTCCTCTTATTTTCACTCATTTTCATTATCCATCAAGGAAATGAGCTACATTATCTGTGCACACATTAATTCAATCTGAAACTGTCTCACTTCACCAAAAGATAGATTAATGTAATTTCTTCTTGAACATTTCTTGATCTCGAAAGAGAAATCGTTGCTTCACAGTAGAAGATCTCCAATCAAAAAAAGATTTCCTTAACAGCTTTGTGATACAGCACCCTTGAAACCAGCTTGCTTCTCCTTTTTTAACTTGGTTTTGGATGTGCAAAAATTCCCACTTGTGATGGGGTTTTGGGTTTGGTTTTTTTTTTTTTGGTTGGTTGGTTGGTTTGTTTGGGGTTTTTTTTTGTTGTTTGTTTGTTTGGGTGGTTGGTTGGTTGGTTGGTTGGTTGGTTGGTTGGTTGGTTGGTTGGGTTTTTTGGTTTTTTTTCTGGAAAAGGAAAGCAAAACTCACAAGAACAAGAAGCATATAACTCATTAAAGTTAAAACATTAGGAGTTCCTGCTACTTTGCCTGAGAAGCAACTTAGTGTTTTCTTTCAAAGGGAAATTTCAGCCATTGTGAAATATGTTGTAGGAAGCCCAGGAGAGAAATCACTGACACAAACTGTCCAGATTATATACAGCTTGAGAAGCAGCAGTAAAAAATTTCCTACCTATCCAAATTCTGTTCTGGTCAGAGTGAGATCTTGTTACACTAAGACTCATGATTTTGATGGAGGTGTAACAACATGAAGAAAACATCACACTTAATAATCCCACGGAATACAGGTAATTTTTAGATGACCTTTTAGATACTGGACGGTCACTAAACAATACATTCCTAGTATTCACATAAAAAGCTAAGCATTTAAATGAAAAAAAGAAAAAATCACTCTCAGTAAATCCACTAGACATTTTAGAATTCTGAGACAAAAGAACAGGAAGGCCAAATTAATTGACTACCCTACTCAAAGATGTTGACATTGTAAAAAACAGCAAAGAAGAAACCTCTGAAGACTTTCAGAGAAAAAGAGAAAATTTACATGTCTGAGGATGCATGTAAGAAAACCCATTCACACAATACTGCAAAGCAGAAGGGTAAATGTTTTAACACCTATCACTTAAACTCCTCATCATAAGTCTTTCCTGCACTTTAATCCTTCGTGGGTGATTTGCAAGAATTCTTTAGCCAGAATTCTTTCTTACAGTATCTGATGGGCACTTGTAAGGAAAATGTTGATTTGATAATACTAAGAAATAGCAGCACCCCAAGGCATGAGGAGGTGCATTTCTTTAATTAGGAGTTAAAGACCCAATCAGCAATTAATTGTCATGCAGCCTCTCACTCACTCCTTTCCCCTCACCAAACAACACTGGATAGGGAGGAGAATTGGAAAAAGTATTGTCCTAGGGTGACTATGGTGCCTGTATCCCCAATCGTCTGTTCTGTGTGTGCTGTGTGTTCTGTACCTTTAAGAATGGTTCTGAGAGGGAGCAGGGAAAGAAGCACGGAGTTTGTTTTGAAAAAACAGTGTTCACTCCTCCGCAGCTCTTCTTCTTTTTCTTCTTCATCCTTGGGTGTTCATCGGATGCACAGACAGTGGCGAGAGAGAGGGTTCTCTTCCCTTTTTTAGTTAGTCTAGCTAGCTGAGGCAAAAAAGCTTTCTGGACTGTTTTTTTTTCCTTTTTTCTCGGGACTGTTTAAATCTTCTCTGGACTAAAAAAACCCAGAGGAGCACCAGGAGCTGCACCTGTGGCCCACCRGGCCTGGACCTCGGCATTTTCCAGTGCCAAAGGGACCTGGGACTGATAAGAGACAGATAGCTGAGCTAACTCCCGGCAAGGACTTCTCCCAGTTTTGCCATCTCTTTTCAGACCAGCGAGAGGTTTTATTGTTTCATATTATTCATTCCTTATGCTTGTGGGCAGTTTGTTAAATAAATAGTTTTTTCCACTTTTCTCCGAGGAAGTTCTTTTCCCAGACGGACTGGGGGGAGGGGCCATTTGGGTTTTGCTCTCCAGAGGAACTCCATTTGCCAGTTTCTTCCCAAATTTGCCCTAGACCAGGACAAGTATAAAAACTAAAGATCTACATCATAATTGTAGCAGTGTCAGTGTATGCTTACCCCAGCAAGCCCTGGCACCACGGCAAGTGAGGTATGATTCAGTGTCAGGGGACACCTGCACAACCCTGTGAGTCTTGGCTTGTCAGGAAGAGAAGTGAGACTATAGCAGGAAACAAAGAGGAGACTCTGAAGAGGGCACAACCAGCTGAGCTTATTGGCACTCCCAGCCAGAGACATCTCACCTCAGGGCGCCTGCCTCAACAAAGACCCGGAACACCCGAGTACAACTTTTATGTGGGGGTGGAACAAGGGGATGGGTTCTACTATGGACCAATGGGGAACAACATGGGAGTGGCTCTGAACATATACATATACAACCTCAAATCACAAGGGAGTAGGAGGGGGGAACCGGGATCCTGTCCAATCACTCTAAGCTCTCCCTGGAACTTTCCAGACGCAGGGAGAGGCCTCGAAGTGCCAGACAGGACCCGGGGGTTAGGTAAAAGATGATTGACGGATAACTGTAACAGGGGTAAACCAAGGGGAGAACAACCAGAGGGGTACATGGGATGAACCATTACAGAAACGGTAGAAGAACAATCTGGAAAATGTGTAAAGAATTCGAACAATCAAAAACACACTGCCACAATAATAAAAATGAAGAGTAATAAATTAATATACTAATACAAGAGAGGAATTAAAACCCAAGAAGTCAAATTAATGGCCAATACAATTGCTCACTGACTGCCAACTGATGCCTAGGGTGTCCTCAGGCAGCAACCAGAACCCCCAGTTTCTGTACTGAGTACGGCATTCCATGGTAGGGAATGTCTCTTTGGCCAGTTTGGATGACCTCTGCTCTCCCCAGCTTCTTGTGCAACCACTCACTGGCAGCATGGGAGACACACTATTTGATTACTTTATTATCTCATAATGAAACATAACTACTTGTAAGTTTATTAGACACTGACAATGTTATGAATTACTTCTGTCCCAAGACTGTTTCAAAAATAGAATTCCCTATTGAAGAAATAGCAGTCTTGGCTTAAATTTCTAGGAAGTGCAAGAAAAATGTGCTTAAAAGACCTCTGCTTGTATTTCCAGACAAATTTTCTACTGCTGGTGACTTAAACAAACATAGAGATTACAAAGCAACAGGTGAAGGTAACTGGTCAAAATAATTTATCTCAAAAGACAAATACCAAACACTGCATTGGTTATTCTATTTCAGTGAGAATTTGTCTTGAAAATCACCTTCTTTTTTCCTTGCTCAGGTTGTTGGTGCAGCTGGAAACCCAGATGAAAAATTAGCCAACAAACAGCCCCCAAGACACATTTGTTCAAAACCTGCTTCATCTTCAATGGACACCTGAGGAGAAACTAGTTAAAAGCTTGACAGATTCAACACATGGCAAAGCATCTTTTGTTGGCAGTGCTTTAAATTCCTATGAGGGAAGGTGTATCAGTGAATCGGAGGTCAGCATAGAGAAAGAAAAAGCCCCTGTTACTTCCATGTTAGAAAAAAATGTTATACACAGAATCCAAAAAAAAATCAGAAAACCACCAAATTTTACAAATTCATTTAAAAAACTCTTAAACAAATCTTACAGATCTGTCTGTGGAAACATATATATTCTGAGTGATTTTACATGTAGCACATGAGATAAAAGGACAGATTATCCAGTTCCTATTCTCTCACCTTCAGAAGAGTCAAATTCTGTAGGTGCAGGAGAATAAATAAGTTTGGGTTTAAATCACAGTTTGATAAGCTGATGAACAGGATTCTACAATGTGCTCAGACGTGACAGTAGAGGTCTGTATTTAATGAGCCAAAGAGGTTCTTTAAGTCCTCTTTCTTACTCCCCACTGATATATATCAATGCCAAAAATGTCCAGAGCTATGCAAGTGCAAGTTGATCAGACTCGACAAAGTATGGATTAGACTCCAAATAAAAAGGATCACATGTCTGAAATGTATCGGAAATATAACAGAAAACAAAATAAATAAAATAGAATTGCCCAAATGACTCTACCACAGTGCTAATAACCACTTAGTAGTTTTAGAGTAGCCTTTCTACCATCTAGAAATTGCTTGGACTGAAGATGTATTTAAATGTTTGGCCAATATGTAATAAAAATTATGATTATGCAAAGGGTCTGTGATTATGAGGCACTAATTTCCTTTTCAATTCCCAGTCTTTCTTCTGTAACTCCCTTCAGAAAGGGAGGAGAGAGATTATAGACATAACACTTTCTTTAGATTAAATAATTAGATATACAGTATGAAGTCAGTTGCATTCTAGAATGTATAAAAAACATTCTTCTACAGATGTTCTGAATTCTGCCTTTCCTCCTAGAGGATATTGTTACACCACCCACTCTTCAAGACGCAATGAGTGTGTGAATCAAAGTAAACATACAGCTCTCCACCTCCTTCTCCTGGATTGAAATAGGCCTCTATAGACAAAAATACGCACAGGAAAACCTATCTAAAGACAAAAAAAAATTTTGTCCATTTGGATCAAAGAGCATAAGCCTGCCTCAAAGTCCTCAGAAATGGAAAGGAAACGACCAGCTGTGTTTGACCATCTCCATTCTGTTGTTATGATAGGAAATCCTGATTGTTTCATGTGCAGAACCCACCTTTTACATTCTGGTTTTAAAAAGTTCTTTTTACGGCTAAGTATGCTCAGTGATTTATTATTAGTCAGTTTCATTTTTTTGTACATGTGAAGGAAAAGTCAATATCACTTGGCAAGAAGGAATGGAAATATAAAGGAATTTTTTATCCCTTTTGACTAACCAGCTAATGAATTTGCCTGGGGAGGAGCAGGGGCAACACAGCACAACATTTTATTTTCATTACAGTCTAACTAAAATTATTGCTTGTCTCACAACTGCAATGAGTCAACAAACTTGCTTGCATATCTTTGTACTCGGAAATTATACCCATTTATGCCTGACAGCAGTTCAGCACACTTTTCATTCCAAGGAGTAAAAAACTCCAAAGTATATTTTAAAGCTCTTTTCAAGTTTGACTTACGCTCTTTTTGAGTTCTACCTCCTGCGTGACAAAGCTTTCCAACTTATCTGTATGCTGATGTATAAGAATACAATTATTTGACCAGGTAGGAAAGCTGCAGGAAAAGCCTGCAGTGTTCTACAGCCACAGGACAAATATGAATATATGTGCAGTTACAGGATGGATGTGCCTTCATGCTAGACAGGACAGCTGGTGGACAGCAACCACATGGCCAGCCTAGTTTCTTGGTAATGTACCTTCAGTCAACCTTCTCTGAGCCTAGATTTCCCTCCAAAAGATACAGGCCTGGCAGCAGTAAAATAACCTGGTAGTGCTCTCCTCAAAAATAATCAGGAGCTGGAAACATATTGTGGAGCTGTGCAGGGAATCTTTTCCAGTCAATCTGTGCGTCAGAGAACTAGGAGGTGAGGCGTGAGGAGTGAGTGTCACAGCATGGGAACTTTACAGGCTTGTCTTCTGGAAAGAAAAAAGACGAATGGTTACAAGCAGTTTTCCTTTCTGGAGGCAAGTCTGAACAATAAAGCCAGTTCTCATGTGCCTAACTCCAATCTCACACTACAGAGGAGACCGCAATTAGTATTTTCAGAGAGGCTATGAAGACTGTGCTTGCAAAAGGCAGTCTCCGACTAGAAAACATGATAGAGTAGGCATGAGGACTCTATCACAGGTTCCATTATTAACACAGAGCTCATTTAAATTGTTTATAACAATATTACACTAAATTGTCCTGTAACAAGTGAGCAATGATTACTTCAAGGCAAAAGCAGGTTTTGTGAAGGCAGTACAAGTAAAAAATATTTGTGTGCCTCTTCTCAATAATCTTAATGCAATTTACATACTCTGATATATGCATTCTTAATAAAAATAACATTAACATTAATAGGAATGATCCAGTTTTAATAAATTTTGCAATACTTACATTTTCAAATAAAATTGATAGCAGGTGGGTTCATCAAAAATAGGACACTTTTTTCCCCTAGATAAACTTTTAACCATGTTGTCATGTTTAACTGTTTAATGTCAGAGACATACAATATTTCATTGTGAGGATAATCATCACAATCTTAAATAATGTAATGTAATGTAATGTAATGTAATGTAATGTAATGTAATATAATATAATATAAATATTTATTATATTATATTTGCTAATTCCTCTATTTCAGTCATGATTTTATGGATTTGCTGCATAATGATTCACTATAATCTTTTATTCATTTACTATGACCAAAATTTCTTGCAAGCATAAAGCAATTATTTCATTTGTACACCATCTAACTTAAGGATCTCAAAAAGTTAAAAACAATCAGCTAATTAATTCTAACAACATTGCTGCTATAATTTGTCAAAAGTTATAACAGTTTCCCTTCAGCCACCAGCAAAATGTCTTATTCTCTGATGTGAAATACAACAGCTGACTGAAAGATCTGAATAAAATAATATTTTGGGTCTTTTTCTACCCTGTGCTCAGCACTTTCTATTAGCCAGTTGTAGATTGTTCGGGGTCTTACAAAGCTAGACATTAAATGACTTCAGGAAAGACAAGTGTTTATCTAGAAGGGGTCAGGAAACACATGATTCTCTGCAGAAGGCGTAGACTTAAAAAAGCAAAAATTTGGATTTAATCTAGACTATATATGTTTGACCAGATGTTCTTTTCATGTTAGTAAAATTAACTAGCCATAGACTTTGTTACTATTACATTCTGGGACCTCAGAATAGTAGTACAATTATTGCACTAGTAATTTAACTGTTACACCATGAACTTGCAAATGCTAGCTTAAATTTCTAGCACATGTCAATATCTGTGTGTTTATAAAAGACATGATAAATCACGTGATTCTGGCAGGCATTTAAAAAAAATAGGTTCACTAAGCATACATTTGGCACAGCTAATTATAGAACCAACATTTGCAAAATACTGGAGGGCAACAGATGATATTCTTGAAACATCCTGATCTGGGCTGAGTAAAAACCCCATATGTCTCAAGAAGTATGCTCAAAAAGCCATCCCATTTCTGTAAAAAAAAGCAAAAATGGTCTGACAAACTGTTCCCAGTATATCAAAAACATGGTATTTCCTACAAATCTAGAATCACAGTTTACAACTCTCACACACTTTGCAGCACCACTGTAATCCACAAAACAGGCACTGGCCATTTTAAAATATATCCTAAAGGTCTCAGATCTAGTTTACAAATCCTTTCAATTTTGTTCCATTCCTAGATTGGGTAAAAACCTCCTGAAGCATCTAGTCTTTTCTTTCAAAGAGGAAAAAAAAGAAGGTACATATTATACATTTTGCACAAACTGAAACCTTTGGCTGAACTATGGGGTATGCTTTTTCATGGGCACAGTAATCTTAATGAAAGGCAAACTACACAGGAGAAAAGTTTATGACACCTTTGCTCATGCTGCATTTTGATCTGCTCTAATGTATAACAGCCTCTCAATGATGTTGATGGACCACACAATATACAAAGCCACACAGACTCCTCCCTTCATTCTGTCTTCAGACTCTTCCTTGTCTGACTCTCTGATTTGGAAGTTATTGAGAAAGAGCATAGAATAGATGGTACACAATTGTATAGCTTACCACATTTAATTATGTATTTTACCCCCTATAGTTTTTGAAATTCTGAGAATTGTATGCCATTTAGACTTCATAATATTGCAATGCCAGATCATGGCACCTTAGGAAGACAGCTGAGAGGTCACTAAAGCTTAATCAGCTCTATAATCAGAGTACAGTTCATTCCCTGGAAGAACCCTCCCTGTCGCCCTGAATTTTCTACCTTCTGTCTTCGTGCTGCAAATTCTCACGCAGCTTCATCTAAAAAATGTGTATATTTAGAATGTTCACATACTTCTCTGAGAGAAGAATTGATTGATGGTGATGTCCACCATCCAGGTTAGAGAGGTGGTGACGTATGTAGCCAATCTCTTGACCTTTGTACAAATGTATATAAATGGAGTCAGATTTTTGAATTAAAGAGTTTGTTCCCTTGAACTGCTGCTGGTGGCCTCATCTTTCTGTCCCTGAAGTTGGGACACTCCCAGCCTCAGTGATCAGCATCTGGTGACCCCTGCCGTGTGAGGACTGCCGCCTGTGTCACACCTCTCCTCTCCTCTTTCAGCTCCAACAGCCAGACAACATCAAGATCAGAAGAATGACCTCTCTAGTTCACAAATTCTGACTTAGCTCCTTTGACAATTTTCTAAAGGTCTGTCAGTGTGTGAGCCACATACTAAGATCCTGAGAAACAAAGTACAGGGTAATCATGAATCATCATGGCAGAACTAAGCAAAAGACAAACAATGTGATGCAGGTGTGAGCAGAAGAAAGAAGGAATTGGGCGGGGGGGAGCGGGGGGTGGGGAAGCGTGCAAGTGTATAGGTGAAAGGGGCTTTACTGCATCCCCCCCCTTTCTCCTAAAACATTTTTGGCAACTTTTTTCTGTTTTCCTGCTACTTTGTGCCTGCTAAAACACCTCAATGCAAATCCTGACATTAAAAAA
>QVAJ01000340.1:272697-287579 GCA_003546035.1 Mixornis gularis
AAAAAAAAAAAAAAGAAAGAAGAAGAAGAAAGAAAGAATTATGGTGCATCACCTGGTATTGCTCTTATATTTTTCACTCGACCAGTACTTCCTGCAGATATGCAATACTTGAACTCCAATACTTAGGTAAAAGTCAGATTCTTATGGAAACTTCAGAGGTAAATTCCAATCATTCAGTGATTAGTAAACTCCAGTCATTCAGTGATTAGTTATTTGTGTAAATGCTTACCAAGTTTAGAGTACAAAAGACAATAATATTTAAAATTATTACATTAAATTCTTATTTTCTTCTAGTGTTCTTAAAGAGTTTTAAGCATATTTTAGGTTTGCAAGAATTAACAGTGACAATTCGTTCTTCAGACAACTTAAGTAAAGAAAGCAATCATTAAATCCACACAAAACACAGACACTGCAGACTCAGACACTCTGCAAAATGCTCTAGGAACCTTTGAATGGTCCCTGAAATACTAAACATAGAATGTTCCTCAGACATGTTTTTGTGGGCTCTGGTTCAAGTAGTAAAGGATTTTGCACAGCTTTTAGCTGTTCCTGTGCATTGTGTACCCTCTAGTGGCAAAAACTCCCCAACAAACCATCCATATTATGCAATATTCAAACTCTTTCTCAGCTTTACTGTCAATGTAAGACAAACTTTTTATTACGTGTACTTTTCCATATTTTCTCAGGGATTTCAGCATTTATTTCATGACACACAATGGCTGAATTTTATTTAGCTTATTTATATGATTTTTAAATGGACTGCCACAATGCAGGTTGTATAAATTTTCATGGTAATTCTGTTGTAACCAAGGTCACTCATGCCATCCCTACATTAACAAGATACTTACTTACCCATAATCAATAAATGCCTCTCTTAAACACCTGGAACCTAAGCCCTATCCAACTGCTACAGACACACTGCAATGCTCCCTAGTTTAGCACAACTTTAATGTAGTTTGCACAATACTAAATACGATTTTGTCTGTATTTTCTGGTGTGACTAGAACACAAAGTAATGATAACCAGGAAGGACAGAAGTTAGAGAAAAGAAGCAAAAAAAATTTAAACTCACGATCCAAGGATTAATCCTAACTATAAAAGAGGGAAAGAAACAAACAAACAAACAATGGGTATACCTTAAAAAAAATTGTAAGCAAATTCAAGATTCTGGATGAGATAATGGCAATGAAAGCAAAATTCAAATTAGTGATCCTAAACAGATGAAAGTATTCAGGGCAAATACAGGCTTACCCTAAGCCCCAGAGACCAGTAGATGTCTTATAGAAGATTAAGGGATACCTGCATGGGATATACACACAAAAGGAGCAGCTGGTCTGCAAAGTGCTTTTTCAGACAGATGCTCTCTGAGATGGCAGAATTCTTGTAACTTCTATAAACCATCACAATAAAACATAGAGTAGCTAATATCCAATAAACTTCTACTAAACACTAAGTAGCCATGTTACTTGTTGCTGTTACAAGTTGCTGTTAACTTATACTAACAAGACATAAAGGCCTAGTTTTAGAGGTCTATGTACTTAAAATGAGTTGACAGAGAGCTGCTTGCTTGGCACATCTCCCATAAAAAAGATTTTGCTGACTTTGACAAAACAAGGGTGTTGTTTTTATGCTATTACCAGTTTTTCAGACAATCTCTACCATGAACTGCAAGCAGTTGTATTTCATTCACCAGCAAGTACCTGCTTGAACTGTTTCCAAAAATAGAATTAACTACATTCTTTGTTTTCAATTCCCATAATAATTAAAACATTGTCTTTATAATAGCTAAAAAGGATAACCATTAAAATGAATGTATTCTGACTCAAACACTTACATAGAATCTACAGAAAGAGGCCCAATCCTGGGCTTGTATAAGTAATATTTTTTCTTAAAAGCCCTTACTAATTTACAGATATATCACTGTTAAACAGGCATGCTATACTGAATATTGTTAAATAAAAATGAGCAAATTATTTTGATGACAAGGACAGAATTAATTTGCCTTGTAGCGTATCATTCAAAAAATTTGCTTTAGCAAATACTGCATGTATTAACACTACTAAAGCTATAGTTTCAACATTATAGTGGAATGACTTCATGGACCTGAAAATTATCAGTTTTAGTTGTACATATTATGGTCATAAAGATAAGCTGCAGTTTCTCCTCTTTTATATGTGTTGCAGCATTTCTATCCTTCATACCTAGTTTTCTAGTTCCAATGTCTATTATTCATCTGAAGTGCCTTCTTCGCCATAAAATAAACATATTTTGTAAAAACTTAGTGAATAATGCTTACAGCTTTTTTTTTTTGCAGTTTTCTTTGGATTTTTTTTTAACAAACACCTCACCTGTGAAACTTCTTCCACAGCCTTCTTGTAATCAATGCAAACACCTGCTTAAATATCTTTATGCTTCATACTTTTTTAAGTCTAACTGGAGATTATGTGAATATTCATAGAGTATATTAACTTGATTTTATCCTGATAATTTTCCTCTCCATGTTTTGACTCTCCATTGTAATGATAAGGAAGAGCTTTCCCTGACAAACACTGTGTCTAAATTCCATTAAACAAATCACCTAAACTGACCTTTCAAAAACAAAACAAATTTATTATTTGCAAAGAAAGAGCAAATCACACTCAAAATCAGATACTGCACAGGTTCTGTACATATTTGAGATAGTGACTTTAAAATTCAGATGGCAAATTTAGAACTAATATATGTACCCAGAACAAATACATATCATACGTATGCGTATATAAACAGACAAAACCCACACACATTGATTTGCTATCTTTCAGCCTGTTTTGCTTACTTCATAAGATGAGAAAAAACTGAGGTTTTCTCCATTGTGCATAAACACATATTCCTGGTGTCACTACCTAACACATAGACAAATATACACTCCCTTGCTTCTGTATTGCAAACCATATATTTTGTTATAAGATTAAACTAATATGTACAACGAAAATGTTATTTGTTTAAACACTTTTTTTTTTTCTCTTGGATGATATTTTTGTTTGCTTTAAGCTCTTCAGAAATCTGAGTGATCTGCTGGTTTGTACTTTCTCATGTCTCACGAGAACCCTCTAGGGACCGAGGTTCTCAGACCAATTATTCAAGTTTGTAACATCTTCCCTGATTTTTCAGCACTCTGACAAAATCAACATGATGAATTTTTTTTTCCCCCCACTGATTCCTATACACTAAGTGTTGCTGTGATTCCTTTGACAAAAATACATACTAAAATATGAAATCTTGCATAGATACCAAACAACACTTCAAATACATACTGCAATATGCATAGAATAGCACAGCCCTATCACACATGCCCTATTTGTGGGTCACGCTACCATTCTACATCAGCTGGTTCAGGCACTAGCAGTCTAACTGAAGCCTTGCTCATAACCAGGCAGCTTAACCCAGCTCTCAGGTGGGCTTTACTGCTACAATAAAGAGTTTGCTACAAAGTCAGCTATGTTAAAAGCTCAGGAACACATGAAAAGCAGTGTAGGTACGTTCTCCACCTGGTAAAAAATGCACTAAAGAAATTGGTAAAATAAATCTAGTCTCTCAGTGAAAACATTGAAATTCCTTAAAGACAACATCATTTTTTCTTCAGATATTTAGTCAAAACAACTGTATTATCTTAAATCAAACACAGAGCACCCTGCCTTCTCACTTGCTATATTTCATACAAGAAAAGAGTATATCAGTATCTTTTAATTAAAAAAATATTTTAAGAAGCATTTTTATATTTTTTACTTATATTTCTGACTTTTAAATGCAATTTCAACTCAGGGAAGCAGCTAATATAGATTTAATTATATGGAAAAGATGGTTTAACAGCAATGCAAATTCAGTACCAAAAATCCAAAGAAAGCAGCCTTGCCTGAAATGTGCACAAATCAATTCTTTGCAGTGATTTGAAAAGAGCTGTTCTTTAATACCTAGATTACTAAAATCAGAGTTGATAAAGCCCTGTGTTCCTGTGGGTAAATGTTGTGGTGTGCATTTTGGATTTACCAAATTTCTGTACAATGGTTTGTCCCTTACCCCCATGTTAAACCCCTTTTTGTTTTTTCCTTAATTATGGGTCCTGTCCATCACTCTGCAACCCTGCCCAGATGACTTGAAAGTTCTAGTGGGTCTCCCCTTTTTATGCATGGAATTGTTCTAATGTCTGTACATTGTGTTCTGGGCCACTCCCTACCCACCCCACCCCACCCCCGGGATTGGTTCTAGATTGTCCCCTGCCCCTTTCCACACACCTATACTTAAGATGAGACCCAGAGGAAAAACTCACTTTTCGTGGGCCCCCCTCTGGGTGAAAATAAAGCCCAGTTGAAACCCATGCGAAGTCCTCCTTTCTTCCTCGCCATTGCCACGCTTCTGCCTGAGGCCAAGACCCACAAGATCGGAAAGGTACTGAGCCATATCCTTAAATGCGAGCTTGATGCCAGAGCTAGCTGGAAAGCAGCACTGAAAAACTGATCATTTATAACACACTTGCTTAAATTCTTTTTTCTTCTTCCCTAAACTGCACAACTACTAGAGCCCCTTAAACTAACACTAACCACATTAATCTGTCATCTACTGGAAACTTTGGCAATTTGAATTCAAAGTAGAATATTAAGGATCAGCTGACGCCCTATGAAAACCTTGAAAGCACACATTTTATTCGCAATGTTTTTGTATTACATCTTTCTTCTGAAGAAATTCAGAAGAACCTTATGCTGCTTACTAGGTAAAGCGTAATTAAGGTAGGTCATGGTCCATAGAGTTGAAAGCATTGGGAAGTCATGATTAGACGTACCAGAAACAACATGACCTACATCACTTTTTACAATGATACTACACTCAAAAATGTTTGTGTTAACATCCATAGACTGCACAGATCTCATAAAATGGCCTCTAAGTCCTAAAGATAACATTCTAACCTCCATTTAATTACCTTTTACTCTTTTTTTTTAGCAATTTCTCTTTTAAGAAGCACAGTGAGTGCACTCCACCAACATTAAGGAGACTTGTAGAGGAACCTCACAACAGTGCCTGAGAAGTGTCCATGGGGATAGTCATCAGCAGTAACTGGTCTCATGTTGTCTGCATGTGGGATCCTGGCATTCTCTATTACTGGAATGATATTTTAGGCTAACCAATAGAAGAAGCACAAGCACACTTAACCTCAGTGATGTAATCTCTAGCTGCACAGCTCCTTGCAAGATGCTAACCATTGGCAGAAGGTTAAGCTGTCACAAATAACAGTAAATTGCACCAAAGGTCAATTAAGTAAAAAATTAATAAGCTTGGCAATTTGTTCTGTAATGAAATGCATAAATGTAGTTTAGTACAATTATATGAAAGGATGCTAAAATATGGTCTTTAAGATAAACTGTTTCAGTAATGTTTTTTAAAATGCTCTATAAAATATCAACAGATACATCAGTTTAGACAAAGAGCATTGTATTAGCAAAGATAGAAGAGTCAGTAATTAAGGCAGCAGAATTACGGACTGATGTGTGCATGTCTTAAATTTTATGATAAAACTTATTTTATCAAATTTTACTTTTGTTGATTTTCTGTATCTATTCTTATATAAACTGTATATAATCACTCAAAATTCCATCTAGAAGGAATCACAGAATAAGTTTGTCATTTTATAGAACAAAATACAACCCTTATGAAAGTAATTTCATGTTTGCAGCAGAAGAAACCACTTGAAACAAGACATTCGTTCCAATTTGGCTAATATCTCATTTTTTTTTAGCCCAAAAGCACAAGCCATAGGTGATTTTGTGGTATTTAACTTACCTCTTGCAGAAGAGCTGACAGTATATGAACGGTATCCAATTATGCCCATCAGAACCACTGCTCTTGATAGCACTGCCACCTGCTGTTCATCTTAATTTTGTTTCTTGCTCGATAGTTATAACCTACTGACTTCGTACAGCTAATTTCACCTTATCTATGAGAAAGATATACAAACAACATTGATATTTTAACCATTTTAAATACCACTCATTGTTTCAGCTTCTGTTGGCAGCTGATGCATAATTGTCCTCTTCTCATGCTTTCTTAAACGCACAGAATAATCACACTAAAGAAGCAAGAAAGACCTTTTGCCTGCTTTTTGAAAGTGTTTGTTTAGCATTCTGTATGTGTTTCTTAAGATGTTTTCACATATTAAAAAATTAAAGAGTAAATCATCTAATTAAAATTTTATTAAATCATGTTGTTTCATTTTCAGTCCTGCCAACAAACCTAGCACAGAAATTCAGGAGATGTTAAAGAAATAAATTTTATTCTTTTGAAAATAGACCTAGTAACTTCTTGTGGGATTTTATTATTTAAGCTAGGCCTTCAGCTCTATGGTAGCAATAGGCTTCTGTGAATTTAATCAGAGAGGACTATTAAACAATGAAAGAGATTATTACGTTTCCTTTGCAACTCTCTTTAGAACTAGCCTAAGTTTCTGTACAGACGAAAGTGCAAACAAATTAAAGAATAATTTTATTTCTGAAATTCAAACTTGGCACATGTACATACTTCAGGTTTTTTAGTTTGTGTAGAGAGAGAGAGGGAGAGAGAGAGAGAAAAAGAGATGAGATGTATGTTTGTGGTGGAGTTTATAAATTTAATTATATTTTTATCTGTTTAAGCATATAAAACCATTCTAAATCTACCACTAAATTTCAGGGGTAGGAAGTAAGCCATGCTGTCATGATGGTTGCCTTGTACTACTGCTCAAAACATTGTGTTGGAAGAAAAATGTTCCTTTCCAGCGCCTGGTCTTGAAGGCTGAATTCCAGAAAAAAAGTTCATCCCTAGATTACTAAAATGAAGAGAGCCAACCGTGGGATAAAAAGTATGGACAAACTTCTGGGGCAGATGTGAAGATTCAAATTGAGGACTTGGTTCTGCCCTGCAGTGGATTTCCATAGCAAGTTTTTGTAGCAGGGGGCCTAGGGATGGTTGCTATTAGAAAGTAGTCTGTAAGTAGTAGTTTCTGTAAGAAACTATCCAACAGAGCTGGTGCCAGCCAGCTCCAAGACAGACCCACCACTGGTCAAGGCTGATCGCATCAGTGACAGCAGTAGTGCCTCTGGGACACCTGATTTAAGAGGGTGAAAAAGCTACTGCATCAAAGCAATTGCAGCCAGAGAGAGGAGTAAGCATATGTGAGAGAAACAGTTCTCCAGATACCCAGGTCAGCAGAGAAGGAGGTGTAGAAGATCCTCCAGACAATGAAGTTGGATTCCATCTGCAGTCTGAAGTGCAGCCCATGGTGAGGCAGCTGTGCCCCTGCAGCCCCTGGTGGGCCATGGCAGAGCTCAGATCCACCTGCAGCCCAAGGAGGACCCTATGCCGGAGCAGATGGATGTCTGAATGAGACTATGACCTTGTGGGAAGATCAGCAGCACCTAGCAGGATCTCTGGCCTTATGGAGAGAGGTGCCCAGGCTGGAGAAGGTTTGTGGGCAGGACTTGTGACCCCAAACAGGACCCCGGCATTACATTCCTGAAGGACTGCAGACCACAGAAGGGACCCATTCCAGAGCAGCCCATAAATAACTGCAGCCTGAGGGAAGGATTTATACTGGAGAAGTGCATGGAGCAGGGGAAAGATTTCTTCCCCTGAGAAAGATGCAACAGCAGAGACCATAACTCCCATTCCTGTCTCACTTGCACTGCCAGGCACAGGACTAGAGAGTCAGACTAAAGTTAGGAAATTAAGCAAGGAGGGATGGGAGAAAGCTATTTTTCAGATTTGGGTTTACTTTTCATTACCCTACTCCAGTTAGATTAGTAATAAATCAAATTAATTTCCCCAAGTTTGTTTTACCTGTGACAGTAACCAGCAAGTGATCTGTGCCTGTCTTTATCTCACCCCACAAAGCCTTTCATTGTATATTGTCTCTGTCCAGCTGATAAGGAGAGTGACAGAGTATGGTGAGCACCTGGCATTCAGGCAAAGTCAACCCACCACATACTTTTTATGGGAAATCTTTCTTTTTCCCACTATGCTGACTATAAAGAATCCCTTATCTATACAACTACCCCTACACTGACAAGGAAGAGTAGATAGATAGCAGAGGGACTGGGCTGACAGAACGAGGACATTTGCAACATTAAGATAGTATGGGAATATAAATTACATATGTTAAGAAAAGAGTACAATAAGTAGTCATATGGTGATAGCAATAATTAGATTCAACTGCTTCTTTTGGAGAAAAGACGGAGAAGAATATGAAAGAGCTGTACTACATGTGACATGAAATAGGTGAGAAATGATTGCTCATTCTATTCCAATACAGTAAGAATCAAAAGAGCATACTAGATGTCAGGTTCAAAGCAAAAACAATACCAGCAAAAAAAAGCACTTTTTTTTCAAAACAACTTGCAATTAAGCTGTGGAGTTCCTTGCTATAGAATGCTACAGATGCTAGAAATCAATGATTTTGGAGAAAAACCTATTTTTTTAAACACATTCTAGAAAATATCATTGACTGATAATAACTATGAATGCCACTTCCAAACTATTCTGCAAATCATTGAATGCAGGTCTAAAGAAGAACTCTTGCAATCTTTAACACCATGAGATATGTTTTTGATCACTGCCAAAGAAGTAATGAGACATCATGGACTTTAAAAATTGAGTAAACACCAGCGTGAAAGCATGCCAAACTATCTTGAGAAAAGAAGTATAGGAAATGACAACTGGACAAAAGCACCCTGGATGTAGCAACTGGAGTAACTATATTGAAGACATAATTGTGATTGGGTAGAATAAAATTATGGAAGTTGCATAAGATGATGAATAGTGAGAAAGAGAAAGCAGCGTAATGAGCACAAAACCTGTCATAGGAATCAAGACTGCAGACATACGTAGATCCAGGAGATGGCCAGATAGTTTAAGCAGGCAGATACAAGAAGTTCCACCATGGCTACAGTAAGGGTATGTGGAAATTAGTGTCAGTATTTTTAAGGATATCTGGTCAAGGACCTTTTTTCTGTACAGCAAATGAGAAACTGAGGAAGCCATGCACAGGAACATAGAGGGACACAAACCTGACCACCAAATGATAAGGAATGTGGTGATGGCAACCAGGTGTGGTCAGCCACACAAATTGATGAGGAGACATGTGAGATGTTTATTCCAGCAAGGTTATCTTGATTGGCAGTTCGGTCAGTTGGCAAACCAAAGAAACAGTGGTAAGCCAGGAAGCAAAATATACTGACACACACCTGACTAAGCAAGCATGTCAACAGTGACAGTAAACTAACCTTGCCATTACAATAGCTGCTGAGCTATCATGCAACTACACCCACCACTTTGATGAAAACTCACATGGAGTTTTCAGCTAGTCTGTCTGCAAACCCAGTCCTCTGGTTGTTCCGCAAATCCAGGGGCCTTGAACCGTGTGGAGTAAGGGAATCAACAGAGCTGTGGAGAGACAAGCAAGGGTACAGAGAGAAAGGAGGAACAGAGATAAGATAGACAAAAAAAGAATACAAGGGAGTCCAGTTGTCCATAAAGTAATGCCACTCCTTACATTCATCCAGCTTAGTCCTGCACCTGATGGCTACAGTCTGTCTCATCTTCTTGCATCTTCTTATTAAAAATTCTCTTATCTTCCTCTCTACATGACTGCTTGCACTGTGCCATCCATGTGCATGCCTCAAGAACTCAGTGCCAGGTACCTGGGGGGACCTGCACGTGCCTGTGTGTGAATGGAAAGTGGTGTCAGCCACTGGAGTAAACCTGGGAAAGTGGGTGTCCCTGGCCTGTGGCATCAGAGACTGGAGTGAGGAGGGGGATCCCAGCACAAGCTACAGAGCAAGAAGAGGCCTCTCCTGTCACAGGCAGGAACAGTGCTTGTTTCCAAAACATATGCTGGATGGCAGTGGTGTGAATGAGCAAGCTCAACACTGGTGGCTTGAGCAGGACCACTGGTCACAGGGGATAGAAGGTTAATATGATCAAAACAAGAAATTAACCCAGAGAAGGAACAGTTTTATGAAACCTGTTTGAAGATCTAAATCTTTATCCCCGTATTGATTTCACTCTTTCCCATGGATATATTGAAAGTCTATTTTTTTTTTCCAAAACAAGCAGAACTAGTTTCCTAGTTTTAAAATACACTTTAATTTAAGGGAAGCCATCCTTTGATCTTGAAACAAGCTGCATGAAGATAATTATAATTAAAACAAAAAATAATTTGCAGACATCATATAATTTCAGTTTGAAAAAAAMCCTCCACTATCAGATATTTTTAATGCCAAGTCTGGGCCTCAGAGAGTCTACAGAATAGGAAGAGTAACAGCTATTTCAACTAAAATTTGCTGCAAATATGAATTCACTGATGATGAGGAAGTACTTGCAAGCCAGACACTGAGAGATTATTGAAACCTCTTTTATTAATCAACTCTTATTAAACAATTCAAATACCAACTCAGCCATTACCTGAGAAATTTGAGAAACTAAATTAACCTGTCTAGAACTCAGGGAGCCATGCTTCCAAATTCATAAGTGATCAGTTAAACACAAGTGCTTAGCAAATAGACCCAAATTAGAATAGGGAGAAAACTGAAAACCCAAGAACAATTTAGAGAACAACTAGAAAATCTTTGTCAGTCACAAAGCACATATAATAACCTTACCCATATTACAGTAATCGTGCCTCATCCCCATTCTAGACATATGACTTTTCCAGTAGCCTTCACAGTTTTTCAGGTTCTGGATACCCCTTCTGGAGCAGATTACTACTCTAGAAGACATTTGGATTGCACTTTTTGGGCTAGATCATTGAACAGCTACTTTTTTAGTGCTTTCATCTTTCCCCAGTGAATCAAGATTAAGAAAGTTAAGCAAGGTGCAGGACAGGGAAATGGAGCAGTGGTCAGGCATCCAATCTCACAGAGAAAGCAGCTGGGAGCTTTCATAGCAGTGATCCCTTCTGAAAAGTCACTTGCTGAAAAAGTAAGCTGCTTGTGCTTCTGCCTTCCAGCTCTCCATATTCTGCATACTGTCCCCACAAATTTAATTCAGGCATATTCATTAAGTTTCAGCACTCATCACCTCCCACCCTCACATCAATTGTTTCATAACCATCATATGACAACCATTCACTTTTCAGGAACAGGTTCTTGTCAGATTGGTTCTGCTACATGCTTTTTTTCTTGTCAGACACAGCATATATTGCAATACATTCCACAGCCGAAAGGAACTTCCTGTTCAGCTGACTGAAAGCATTTTGAGCTGAAAGAATTCCTATTCTCTAGACTGCTGAGGTCCAGAGTTAGTATTAAAAACAGTATTTGGGGTTTTTAAACTGAAATGAACTGATATGTGTAAATGGATTTCTTCATAATAAATATTGCCATACAGCTTTGTTACAGCTTGTTCCTACAAGAACATAAAAACTCCCATCAAAATGATTCCATCTCTTCAATACCAAGAAACTCGTATTTAGACCAATGGATGCTTTGGATCAGGCCGTTTAGCATTTGCCCAATTGTTTCCCAGGGAAGGATGCTTGTAAATTAATGAGGGAGATGCTTAGGAAAGACACTAGTTGTATTGTCCCTAAGTCCTTGTTTACGACTCCAAAGGATACTATTACAGAATGCTGAAGTGCCAGATGATACTGATTTCTGCTTCCCTTGTAACAATTTTAACTCCTTAAGATAAATCACATATGCACCAAAAAATTTATTTTGAAACTAAGAAGTGCAAAAAGCATAATCTATTGTAATGCACTAATTACAATGTACATAAACTAAAATATTTGACAGCACCTTCCTTTCACACATGCAGTGTCTTACTTTTTTCACTTCCATTGAACTTAAAACTTAAGTTCAACAACTTAAAATCAGAGCTTCTTTTAAACTTTACCCAGTACCTCAACTCTGAAAAACAGAGCCTTCATAAAACATGGGTGGAATTGAGAGGTTGAGAATGACGTGCAAGCCCCAATGAAGAACTAACAGACCTTCTGTCATACTGTTACTGTTTCGCTGAAGAGCATTAAAAATAGATAATTCTTGTGTGTAACCTAGCCCCAACACTAAAATGAGAACAATCCAGATTCTCCCTCTAAAGAATCTAGTTAATATAAATTCAAAAATAATGGGATTTTACATTATTTTTAATAATTCTATTAACCTAAATGAGAGCTATTGGGGTCTTTTTCAGACATCCACCCCCACACTTTATTAGCTCAAATAAAGAGATTTAGAAGGTAACTCAGACCAGACAGAAGCACAGTCATCCCACTTCTTACAGATATTCCAACATTTATTTTGCCCAATCACTACAGCGCTCCCAATGGCACTTAGGTACATTTTTTACAGCACATGCAATTTTTTTGTAAAGGCTGCAGCACCAAATGAAGAGGGCATAAGGGCATTCAAATATTACTCCCTGGCTGCTGCCCACAGCAATCAGTAAGCATTTTGAAAAGACTACCATTAGTCACTATCAACACAGAGCCACCAGAGCCTCTTTCAGGACCAGAGTAAATTAGTGATGCTTTCCATTCATTTCCATTCTCACACTGACAACCTCAGACTCCTGAAGCCTTGCAAATACACCTTTACAACCATGCTCCCCACTACTGAAGAGCTAACAGACCCAGTCAAGTCAAATGAATACTGGCCAGTACAGCCTTTATTTTCTACAAAATTCAAGAACCATAGCACAGTTAAATCCAGCACCACTTTGACCTTCTCAGTGAGTTTTACTGAGCTCTTGACTACACCAAAGCTAAAAGCAGCTTTTAAAGCAAGTTACCATTACACACTTCCATTCTAAAGAAACATTAAATTGCTCTCAGAAAATTCAGCTCAGTGACTATTAAATTGAAATCTACATATTCGCAGGAATTTGTAACCTTTTATCCAGCAAAGTAACTACATCAGTTAGTAGAAACAAAGTATTTTCAAACTCACAAGTTGCTATGTTACAATTTTAAAGTCACAGTCAATTTATTATAGTTACTGGTATTTTTAACATGGGGTACTAAGTTGCTTTTGCAAGGATGCACTGGAAGACGGCAAATTCCACCACAAGTACCGAAAATCATGGACCTTGGGAACGGCTGACATGATGTCAGGACACAGAGAGTGTTTGCTACCATCAGCAAGACATAAAACCTGCTTCCATGTATTATTTATTCCTGTCCATACATTACTAAACTTCTGCAATACTCTTGCACCAAAAATGATACTGCCCTTGAGCAATAGGTTATGTAGATATATACACATAGCTCTGTATAGACACCTATTTTTTATATATGTAGGTATCTCAAGCTAAAGCTCTATTGCTAAAACAGAAACTTGATGGAGCTTTTGAGAGCCACATTTAAGACAATAATAGTTGTCTTATTATTTGAATACAATGGAGAGTAACTCAAATAAAATATTAAAATAAAGATTCATATGAGTTAGCAATTCACATTTAATGCAAATCCAAGTGGGAAAACCGGTAATGTAACACTGATGGAAGAACTGAATTTAGCTTAACCTTTGTATTCCAACTTTACGCAACTGGAATATCTGCAATCTGTAATCTGTGTTTGGGCAGCAGGTTTGTTTGTTGCAGAGCCCAGACAGCCTGGCTCCTGAAACAGGCAAGGGTCTGTGCAAGCCTGAACTTCCGAACTTTGGGGTAAAACGACAGTCGGTTCAACGGGGCATATGTGGTAGTTGGTTCAGGAAGGCTGTACCTTCCCATTATCTCAGCAGTGGGAAAAGGAAGAGAGTGAGCAATATGCGGCTAAGAGTTTGAGATAAAATGAGGCTGCACCCTCAGAAACCTCAAGAGACAAAATCCCGAGGGCGCGTACCCCGCTGGAGTCACCGCCTTTATTCGAGAAAATCTTGAAGGACTCCTCTTTTTGGACCTAAACCTCTGGCGTTGTAATTTTCCTGACATTAGGCAGAACGCACTTCTGGCTCATTACATCATTCTGATTTCTCCACTAAATCTTCTCCCTTGCCAGTTGTTCCACCTTCCTCACAATTATTTCCGTGTTCTGTTGCCACCGACCTTTGCCTTCTGGTAGCGCGGTGAAGCAATGCTAAAAATAAATCTGATCGCTTTCCCGATAACCACCGAAATTCCTGCCCAGCGGACAAAATGGCTGTTTGCCCTTTAACCCTATGCATCGACCCGGCCCCGCCGGCAGCGGCGCTCAGGGAACGACCGGCGATTCCCTCCGGGAACACGCAGCGTCTCAAGCGCGGCGCCCACCTGAAGGGCCGGGCGGAGAAATCGCGCTCGGCTCCGCTCGGCCCCTCTCGGGCCCGTTCGGCCCCGCTCCGTCTGTCTCGGGCTCGCGCCGGGGCGGGGCTTCCGCCGCAGCGCTGCGGCGCGCGGCGGGAGCGCGCACAGGGCCTGGGAGCGCGCACAGGGCCTGGCCGCCCGCGGAGGCCGCGCACGGTAACGGGACCCCGTTGTTGGGGCCGGGTGGCGGCCCTGGGGAAGGGAGTGGAGCGGGCCCTGAGGGAGGAGAAGCTGTCGCGGTGTTGCGCAGCGGTCCCGGCAGCAGTGTGCCCGTGTGCCTGTGTGCCTGTGTGTGGGGGTTTGGTTTAGAAACCACGACATGGTTTTTTTCACACTCAGAATTTCCATTTCCACAGTGACATCTTCTGGTCCTTAAGCCTCTTTGATACTGGTTTTGATTGTTTAGGTAAAGTTTCACTGTGTTTGGAGATGAATGAGAGGAAGGTTTGATTTGGAATAACAATATCACACCAATCACCGTTTGTTGAGTCTGTATTTTCGGTGGTAATACTGATTTTCTGTACAGCATTAAAGTTCAGTCCTTTACTTAAACTGCATTAGTAGTGGTGGGACTGCCCTCAGGTTTTTTTTTTTTT
>QVAJ01000340.1:287671-315058 GCA_003546035.1 Mixornis gularis
TTTAACATAGCTGGCACAATGACTGACTTTGAAAACAACCTGCATCAGGAGATGGTTTCTCAGCTGCATGACTTGGCTGCTGCTGGGGACGCAGCCAGGCTGAAGGCGCTGCTGCGGCGCTCCCCATCGCTGGTCAATGCGGCCGCGGGGAACGGCTGGACTGCCCTCATGTACGGCGCTAGAAATGGACACCTCGAGGTTGTGCAGGTTCTTCTTCAAGCAGGGTAAGCTGTTTAGTAGACCCCATTCAAGAGCTCTATTTTGCACCCCCCTTTTTGCCCCTATCAGTTTTGTCTCAGAAGTAAATTTACCAGACAGATAATGGCAGAGTTTTCAGGGCTAAAACTCAGGAAAATGTATTCTGTGTCAGTTGATAACTGGGTTCTGCTGTTGTATCATGCTTTTCATATTTGCTAGGAAGGTCTAAAAGTTATAAACATCTCTAAAGTTACTCCTTTGATATTCAAAGTTATGTTGTCACTTTTCATAGAGGCCAACAGAATAGAACAAAGTTTGCACCCTAATTCCAACGACTCTACTGAATATAAATTTGGTGTGTTTGATTGTTCCACTTAAAATTTTTTCTCTAAACTTGGTTTGTAATCCACTTGAATCTTTGTTAGTGTAGAATGTTTGCTGACTTCAGTAGGATGTGACAGACTCACCTTTTCCAAAGTTACTTCAGATGAAAGATGTTTTAAAACTAAGATAGAATCAAATGTGGTTTAACAGAGTTTAGTGTTAATCAACCCCAAGCTGTTAGTTTCTGAACTCCTAATTACAGAAAAAAACAAGTTTGGTTCATTCTGTAGTTAATGAGTAACTTCAGGCATAGCATTCCGCAGCCTCCAGTAATCATCCCACCCATTTTTGATTTTTTTTTTAGTCATACCCAAGATCTGTAGACTATGATGGGGCTCAGTCTGGGGCAATAGATGAACCACTGGTTCTACTATAATCAGTACATTCCAGTACATAGAGGAGTATCTCAGTATCAGATTTTGTGTATTGAAGAATCTTTTGAGGTGCTGGGGATTTTTTCAGTTGGTAAATAGGAAAACAGTTTTTAAAGTTACGCTTTTCATGTAAAAAAATGCGAATATCACTTTTAAATGTCCTTTTCATGGTTGCTCTGTTAGGCAATTGAATATAGTTTGTGAGATGATGCTGTGGCCTCATCGGTCTCCTATTAGTTAATGCTTAGAATAATTGTTTTGACAATTACAGGTGCTGGTTATATAAATAACCATTGTCTATGAAGATAATATTTCATAACATTACAGAAAATAATTCTAGAAATCTAGTCAGTTGATTTTTAGCACAGAATTGTAGAATCATAGAATATCCTAAGTTGAAAGGGACCCACAAGGATTGAGTCCAACTCATAGCCTTGCGCAGCCCCACCTCCAAGGACCACACCATGTGCCTGAGAGCCTTGTCCAAACACTTCTTGAACTCTGTCAGACTTGGTGCTGTGAACGCTGCCCTGGGGAACCTATTCCAGTGCCCAGCCACCCTGTGGGTAAAGAACATTTTCCTGATATCCAATCTAAACCTCCCCTCAGAGAACTTCATGCCATTCCCTTGAGTTCTGTTACTGGTCATGAGAGGAGTTGCTTTAGCAGCAAAAACTTGTAATTTAAGTTTTGAATAATTTTTTAAACTGTACTCAAATTCCCTCAGAAACTACTGAGTTTGATATAAAATCTCAAAATGGTCTGGCCTGTGGTACAGTTACTTGTGTATCAGCAACATTAATATTCCTGGCATCTTCTGGTTTTAAAAACTGATGAGTCTAGTATTTATTATGTCATTTGTAGTTTACAGTGATATTTCTGTTTTACTTACCAATTTAAGATTAGCAAATAATTGAATTGTGTTACTTGGACTTCCCAATCAACCTCAACTTATTTAAGGTTTAGGTTTCTTTTTGGTTTTAGTATTTAAATGTATACAATGAGGCAACATTCCCTGATTTGTTTCACTTTACAGACATCTGAGTAACTAAAAGATCCCTGCAGGAACCAGATTCTGTCACTAAGCAGAGGCTGTATTCTTGATTCTGATTTTTTGGTACATCATCAAATATCCTGAGTTAGAAGGGATGTAGAAGGATCAACTCCTGCAGCTGTGCAGGACATCCCAAAAATCCCACCATGTGCCTGAGAGCATTGTCTAAACACTCCTTGAACTGTGACTTCATGTCCTGTCACTGGTCACCAGAGTGAAAAGATCAGTACCTGCACCTCTGCTTTCCCTCATGGGGATGTTGGAGACCCCACTGAGGTCTCTCCTCAGTCGTCTTTTCTCCAGGCTGAGCAAGCCAATTAACCTCAATAAAATACTTTATTGTAAATGTTTTGTTGCTACTTCCAGTAGCTTCTAGAACATAATGCTTGTTAGCCTGCTTTTTTCTTTTTTTTTTTTTTTTCCWTTTTGGTTACTGGTTATGAGGAGCAGACCTGTGGCCTGACCTGTAGCCTGGTTTTGAGCCTTTTTTTTGATGATATAATGTATGGAATTTTAATTAATTCATTGTTGCCTTTGTACTACTTCATGAATTTTGATGAATGACAATCTGGAAAGGATCAACAAAAACGTGAAATACAGCCTTGGCAAAAGAAAAAGAAGTATCATTATATTTCATCACTATGATGCTGAATATTTTTGCCTAAAGATTATCCCAGTATAGACAGAGTGTCTAGAAGTTCTTGTACCTTAATAGTGTCAAATGTATATGCTGCAAGTAAGCATAAGACAGCATCAGGACCCTTCAGAAACATATTTATTCTGATAACCTCAGCTCTTTCCTGTTTCTTTAGGTGTGACAGATCCATCGTTAATAAATCAAGGCAGACAGCTCTGGACATTGCTAAATTTTGGGGGTACAAACACATAGCTAATTTGTTGGCTAATGTGAAAGGGGATCAGAAACCTAGTTTTTTGTCAGATGATGTGAAAGAATATGAAAATTATTTTGGCGTAACACTTCTGGACAGAAGGAGTGATAAAAGAACAGATTCCAAGTGGCTAAGTAAAAAACAAAGCCATCCAGCTACAGTATACATCCTCTTCTCAAATCTAAGTCCCTTAGTTACTCTGGGTGGAGGAAGAGAGAGCTCACACCAACCAGAAGTAAAGCTTTGCAGGCTGCACCATAAGGATGTGGAACTGTACATGAACCAAACTGAAGAATGTACCTTGATTTTTCTTGGAGTTGAACTTCAGTTTGACGCGAACCTGATGGCTGCTGGCAATGGAAGAGTTCTGCAGGAAGATGAAGATGGGTTAGTTGCTTGGTTTGCTCTTAGCATAGATTCTGCTTCTGCTGAAAAATTTAAACAGAAGCATGAGGACTGTTACTTTCTTCACCCGCCGATGCCAGCACTACTGCAGTTACCTGAAAAAGAAGCTGGTAAGATGCATAAAATGCAGCAGGTACAAAATGTATAATCAGGTACACTTTGGTATTCCCTGAGGTATAATTCAAAGAAAAGACAAACCACTGCAAAGAAATCATATGTTTTCAGTGGCTTCAGAAATACTTTGATTTTAAAAGTCTGGCAATAGTTTTGTGAAGAATTTTGTATGTAAGAACATGTGCATTTGCAAAGGACTGTTTTCTGCAATGGCAATATTAGACTGTAAAACTATTGATCATCATGGGTTTTAAACAGTACTATTCAAATATTCATGCATGAACATTCTAAACATACAAAAAGGAAAAAGATATGTTAATACTGAGTTTCAGTAACAAAATTATTAATTAAAATTAATAATTATTAAATTATTAATTTCAAGAAATGAGAACCTAAGTCCTTTATAAGAGTGTGTTGGATACTCATCTGACAAGGAAGTGTTGAAAAGTTAGGATGCCAAAGTGAATTAGTGTTAGTAAGGACATTAACAAAAAATGTTCTTAATGACTGCTGTTGTAGCAGTTTTGTTTTTACGTAAGAATAAAGGGAAAGCCTGACTTGAACCTTAAGTTTAAATGGAATGATGCATTATTATGTCAATACCTGTAGTAGCCCCAAAATGGTCATCTGGAAAAGACTTGATGCATGTAATTTTGGCAGTTTGCCTACACAAAGTGACTTTTGTGAGAAGCAGGGTATATTGATCTGGATGAATTTGTTTCTGAATGTGTGCAAAAGGCCCTGTAGCTCTTTAACACCATGTCCTATTGCATTTGCTGTGCTGCAAAGAAAAAGGTCTGCATAACTCATAGTGCTCAACTTCTCTTGTAGCCATGATTATGATTCAAACCACACTCTGACTTTATGTGTTAAACTTCACTACTTGATTTTTCTATGCTGTTAAAAGCTTAGTACGAATTAGTATTTGATTTTGTGCATTTTCAATGTCTCGTTTTAAAGGAGTAGTAGCCCAGGCAAGATCTGTTCTAGCATGGCACGACCGCTACCGATTCTGCCCAACGTGTGGGAGTGTAACCAAGATTGAAGAAAGCGGTTACAAGAAAACTTGCTTAAAAGAAGATTGTCCCAGTCTCCAGGGAGTTCACAACACATCATATCCAAGAGTTGGTGAGAATACTCACTCAAGAGTGGCTTGCTTGTATTATATGCATGTAAATCAATTTATTTCTAGTTATTTCAGCTGCTTATTTCTGTTCTAGGTCTTCAGTACTTGTTTCTCTGCAGGCTGTGTGTGTCTCATCTTTGTTTAGGATTAAGTAGTTCAGGTGTCTCTTTCTTGCACTAGTCTGTGATACAGAATTGCTGTAACAATGCAAACCTTTTTTCAACAAGTAATATCAATTAGGAATTCCAACAGTATAAATGAGATATTGGCAGTACAAAGGGTCACATTTTACTTTTTTTACTTAAAACCAGATGGCAATAAAAAGGGAAAAAGATCTTGAGTTAATAGGGTTGCTTAGACTGATAGGACAAAATGCTAAATTAGAAAGAAAAAGGTAGATACAATGACCAGAAGTGAGAAAATTTGTCAAAGTGCAACATCATATGAGAAACTGATAGCAAAGAGTAAACAAAGTCAAAGATGGAAAGGAGTCAGTATTTAGTCAGTATTTACATTGTCAGCAAAGTGTCTAGTTATTTGGTGCTTAGTCAAAAATACATTCTTCAGACTTCTATGGTGAAGAGAATGTGCTAATTGAGTTTGCTGCAGAAACTGTTGGTGCATGCTGGATGCATAGCTAGGTTCGTATTGCTAAAGCTCTTAGCAGATTGTGTGCTTTGGTTACAGGTAATTTCTGTCCTGCATTTAAGCCTTGGTTAGTAAACTGCTTCTACTAAGCATGTATGTTGCACAATGAAATAAAGGGGTGCCTTGCATGGGAGAAACCCCAAAGTGAAATGAAGTAACAGCTTACTCTGGGCATGAGCACAGTAGTGATTTTGGTATCATTTCTGTCCTTATATGCATTGGTATGGACACACTTGAAGTTTTTATTGCATTTAAGTCCCTGAAATGTTGAAATATATTTGTTTCATGTCCTTTGCAGATCCTGTTGTGATAATGCAAGTCATCCATCCAGATGGGAACCACTGCCTTTTAGGTAGGCAGAAGAGGTTTCCTCCAGGAATGTATACCTGCCTTGCTGGATTTGTAGAACCTGGTGAGTAATTTCATTTTCCTTTATCAAATGTATTTTCTCGATAAGAGTATTATACCTTTACAATTACAGAGAAATATATTTTGTGTTACCTCAAATTGAAGTTTTTTGCTTCCTGATAGGTGAGTTGTTATAATAAATACACTCATTCTGTACTTTGCAGCTGCTGATTATAAAAGCGAAAAGCAACTTGAGTAAATAAAAATATTAAAGAGTTTTCATATCTTGTAGTCTTAAATCACTACTTAAATGAAAAAAAAATTGAAACACATCACCATGGCTGGTGATACTTAGTAAAGGATTTTAGCATAGGAAAAGTAAGAGTTAAAGTGTAAGTTAAACTTAATATGAAGTTAAGGATATGCTTATGTGTTTACAGCCTGATTGGTTCTATGGGACATGAGTAGAAATTACATAATTCTGAAAGAAAGATAAAGAGATATTTCAATAGCTGTATCAAGCAATAATAGTTGAAATTAGTTACAATTATAAGTACCTGCAGAACAACTTGTAAAACATTCTTATACTGGGACTAGATCTTTATCACCAGTAAAATTATAGTGAATACATATATTCAGTAAATGTGTGCAGGTTGACATACAACGAAACATGAACAAGTTTATTCAGATATCATTTGGAAGAAGTCAAGACATTACTTTCTGATGGATAGACTGTGTCCTTTAATGAACCTTCAGTCAGTGGTTACAGCACAATACATGTGTGCATATGTAGGCTGGTGACCATCAGCATTCCACACATATACATCCACGGTTTTCTGTGGATATGGAAGCAAAGCTTTCCATTGCAGTTTCAATTTATAGTATTGTCCGCATGTGTTAAGCCAAAGAAGAATGAGTCAGGCAAAGGGAATAATACAATGCAGAAATGTGAGCAAGTATTCTAAATCTCTGTTTTCTTACTGTTGTAATTCTAAATACTGATTTTTCAAGCTGTAGTACATGCTGTTGCAATCATACTGAAAATCCTGAAATTAACATGGTGCTAGTTACAAATGAACAGATAAATGTTTCAAGAATAATTATAGGAATTATATATTTTCTTCCTAATTTTTGACATTTTAGGTATAGTGATTATGTTTTCTGTGTATGGTGAATTATCAATTCAGGAATAAATATTACTATGGAGAAATTACTGCGCTTTATTTTCAAAGTTCCATTTTGCTTTAGTGGCTGTTTCACCTTATTAGACTTTTGTGTCTTGTGCTAATGTCTGTGCCCTGATCTGTGAACTAGATCTTTATAGATAATTGCCTTGGGCAGTTTCAAATCTTTCAAGTCAGTTCAAAGCACAGCGTGTGATCATTGCTTGGAGTATTTTCATGAGCTGCTTGTTCTTCGCCCTTTTTGATTAGGCGAAACCATAGAAGATGCTGTTCGAAGAGAAGTTGAGGAGGAGGCTGGAGTCAAAGTTGCCCATGTTCAGTACATCTCTTGTCAGCCGTGGCCAATGCCCTCCTCCCTAATGATTGGCTGCTTAGCTGTTGCAGTGTCCACAGAAATTAAAGTTGACAAGAATGAAATAGAGGATGCCCGCTGGTTCACTAGAGAACAGGTAAAGTTCAATTTCATTTTCTTCTTCTATTGATTAGTCTGTGACTGTATTGGTTCTGGCATACGACAGACACTTGCTTTTTCAGCAAGTCAAATGTGTACTCTTCATTTTACCATACTACAGTTGCATTATACTGTGATCGTAGGTTAGACACAATCAGAGAAAGACAGATATGCACAGTTATGTTTGAGTTACTTACAAGCTCATTTTATGATATTTTGAGCCAGTTTGCTCTTCATCTTTCCCTTCTGTAAGACAGCCAAGTTATTTTAACCCATTTCCGTAGTAAGCCTGTGCTTTTCATTTAGAAGTAGTATTCAATAGCATTATTCATCAAAGTTTCTCCAAACAAGCATGCTACCAGTGTGATGGTGGAAGTTAAAGTAAGGACTCTGGAAATTCATTAGGTTGAACATCTTTTTTCATGCAGTACTATTTTAATACACTGGTATTTAATGTAGATTACTGTGCATTAATGAGAAATCCTGCACTTAGCTTCGATCAGTAGTTAAAATATAGTCAAATGAAAGAGCGGCAGAAAAGAGTTTCACGGAGATATTGCAGTTCATGAGTAGAAGGAAAGATTGCTTGTTCAACTTAGTTTTCACAGGTTTTCCCATAGGCAACCTAGGAGCTAAGCTTTTAATAACAGTGGACATCTGCCTAGCAGTTCCAAGTATTTTGACTGAAGTCACCTTGAAGGCGAAGTTAGTCACTTGCAATCTCAGTGTGTTTCTGTTAACACTGAGAGCATTATTTTAAGTGACTATCAGTTCTGAATACAACTTGTCACATGCAGATTGGTATGAGAGCTGGAAATAAATATACTTCAAAAATGTACTAAAATTTATTCACATTATACTTACAACTGCTTCAAAAGACCAAGAAAACACATCTCCTGTGGCACTACATGTAAAAATTAAAAGAATTATTTTTGTCACAGTGTAGAGCACCATCTGGTGGTCCTTGCCATAATAAGGCTCCACAAAACCCCTTAAATAGTATACTAGCAGTCTCCACAGTTCTGTTAGGAAGATGGTATCCTTTACGGCACAGTAAGCTCAAAAATGTCATAATTCACACAATGTCGGACTTTCTCTGCATCTACCTTGGAGAATCTCTTAGTAGCTCTTTAATAGATATAGCAATGGTAGACTGATGGATCATTGTAGGAAGCTAATTTCTGCATTAATACAACGTTAGATTCTATATACTTTATAGATTCTGTATACTTTATAATGCTATCTTCTAAAGAAAAGAAAATCTCTTTTTATTGCAGGTCGTGGAAGTTCTCATTAAGGGAAACCAGCGTTCGTTCTTTGTACCACCGAGTCGAGCTATTGCACACCAGTTGATAAAACATTGGATTGGAATGAATGCTAATCTTTGATTCAAATAATTGATTTCTTCAAGTTACTCCTTCTATTGAATGCTTAATTAGGCACAAATTAGAACTGTTTGTCTAGTGAATGTGTAACCAAGTGATTTTTCTGAGCCTTTACACTGGTTCCAGAGCTAAACTATGCAAATCTTTGTAGATGTTTTCAGACCTGAATTAGATTTGGACAAAACCCAATAATTATCCCAAGCAAATAAGCAACAAATAAGTGGAATTGCTACCTTGTTGAGTACAGGCTGTGTTTTTTGTTCCAGAATGAAATGATTATGCCTTTTGCTCTTACACTTTTTATGTTTGATTTGGTGTTCCCCCACTGGAAGGAGTCATGGCATACAAAGAGGGCGGTCTGACCTTGCCTGCTGTTTGAATTCTCTACTTACATCCTCCTATTTGGCCTTAATTATTTCTTTCTCATTTTTGCCTTTCTCCATTCTTTAAATTTGACCTGTCGCAAAAATCTACATTCAGTGTGAAAGCCTTACCAGCTATGGTTATTTTAAAGTTAATAGCATATATAAATAGTGAATATGTGGTATTTCATATCTTTTACCTTAACAACCTAATTTATATTAATGTTCTAAGCAGAGCATTTACTTGTCCATTCTGACTTGGTCTGCACTTACCCAATTGTAAGTCAGCCTGAATTTAAAGGCATAACTCAATACTTTGTGTTTGAAAAAGGTGTTGGAGAGCCATCCCCAAAACCCTAAGTATTAGTGGTTTTGTAAGATAATAATGTACTTATTGATGCTAGGCAGTGAGTAATTTCATTCTCTGATAATTAGAAATTAAATTATTGAGTAATGAAGAAAGAAGAACAAGACATATCTCAAAATACGCACAAAGTTCTTTAGGGAAATAGAGATGCTAAGATTTCTCTTGTTGAAAGTTGAAATAAGTATTTTAACTGCAGCTATAAGACTGGCATAGCAATATGTTAATTAAAATATTTTTTATGTGTTTTTAATGCTACAGTTCAGATTCGTGCATTAATTTATCAAGTTGTTTAAGATAATGTTGATATTCAAAAAAGGAAAGTATACTGTTTTAGTATTAATTTCATTATGTAACAGTTCATAGTCTGTCATTCTGCCATGACTGCAGTGATACCAAAAGAAATGCAAATGACTGGAGGAAAATGTGATTATGCTGACAAATGTAAACTTATTATTACATGATCTTTTTATTTGGAGTAATTTAAATTGCTTTTGATAGTGAATGGTGTCATATTTTTTCCAAAATTCTCAGCAACCTGGCATCAGTAAAACTGCTGTACAAATCCTGATTGTTCTTTTTTTTCCCCCCATCCACATCACACTATGCTCAGCAGTTCTCATGGTTTTTTGGTAAGGCAGTACCTAAGAAACTTTAAAGCAAGAAGCATTCCTGACAGACTTGGAGTATTTGACATATTATGTTGCTTCATTCTTTCCCTTGTTTCAATCTTACCTGCAAATTAAGAACAACCAGGTTATCTCTTGAGTTTTCTGGCAAGGAGAAGGAAACAATACACATTCCCTTAAAAATTTCTTTTACAAAGGAGAGTCGTGGAAATCTGTTGTAGACCACGCATACCAGCAGGACTGCATGGTAACAGTGACATTAATCAGCTGCAGGTTGCTTGTGGAGTGAAGGAGAATATTGGAAAGTATGCAAAAAGTGGTGGAAGCTAAGCAGTGAAAGGAAGTTTCAACTAGTGCTGTGGTGATTACGTTTAGAGAGATGAACAACAAAGGAATGAGAAGCAGATGGAAGAGGGAGGATAAAGCATAGAGCAAATGTAGGTAGCATGACAGAAAGTAGTTTAGTTACTTTGAGGTAACTAAATGTACATGACTAAGACTCATTGGAATACTAGTATTTTGTGTAGAAAATTATGGGGAGTTGATATAGAGATGTGCTTCTAACAATGGAACTCCAAACACAGTATCCCCTAACCAAAACTGATGTTAATAATCTGCTTAATTTTATTATTTTTTTTTTTGAATCTGTGTAACAGTATATATCTGCAATTACAATGCTAATAAGTAAATTGAAATTTTTCACTTTTCTGCATGAAGAAAAACCGAGAAAGAATTGGATGGCAAAGGGAAAAACTCTTCATAATCTCTGATTTTGAGAGTAATGTTGTAATGATCTTTCATGTCTAATAACTTCAGTGTGTCAAAAATTTTTAGTCTTTATACATTTTCAAAGCCAGGCTTTTGAAAAAGCTTTCGAAGCTTTCATTTCCTTTTTCCCTCACCAATAGAAGAACCATTTGCAGGGAAGAAGACAAATCCCTCTTGTTTAAGAAAACTACTTAGATAAATTTAATGTATTTAAGGAAAGATTTTTTTTTTCCCTGAGTTTTATTGCTCAGTTTTCCCTGCTTGTAGGTCAGGGTTTGAATCTTAATTTGAAAATACCTATACATTTTTTGAAGGACAGTTACTGTTACAGTTTACATAGGAAATGTCAAATCGAAGAGCCAAATGCTGTGGTTATCTGGCAGCAACAGC
This sequence comes from Mixornis gularis, assembly GCA_003546035.1. NCBI lineage: Eukaryota > Metazoa > Chordata > Aves > Passeriformes > Timaliidae > Mixornis > Mixornis gularis. The sequence goes on from QVAJ01000340.1 coordinate 298,746, forward strand.
AGTTTAGGAAAGTGCCAAATCTAGAAGCAATTGAACAGTGTAGTGGTTCTGACTGGAGTATTGTATGGGCAGCACCTCCAGAAGATCTCAATAGTTCAACTTACCCAAAAGACAGCAGCAGCAGCTTTGGAAGCAGGCTGTTTCTTCCCACAAAAGATAATGTGGTACATTAAGAGAATAGTGTTACTTACAAAACCAAAAATATTGCTTCTTTTCTGCACTGTGAGTAATGATGTCTCTCTCTTTTCTCCCTTGCTCATGCAACAATACCAGACCAAAAAGAATACTTATGACATCAGATGTACAAAGCAGAAAATTATGGAGATGCCTTTTATCCCAGTTTGCCTGTGTACTAAAGTGAACTACTTTCTCTTCAGTACATAATTTGAAAATCCTACATATTTTATCTATTTTTATAATAACTTGCAGATAATAGAAATGGTAGCTTGATAAAGCAGAAAAAGATAATTAGGTATTTGAACACAAACCAAAATTGATACTTCTAATAAATCTCATGCTATGTAGTGACCTTTCATGTAAGTATAATACTGGTTATGATATTTTTACAAACTTTGCATTTATCCCAATAAACATACTTCTTTTAACTCATTTTTATTCTGGATATATGTAAATGTGTGAAAAGTGGAGTCATTCCAGTATTGATTCTATAGTTTGAACATTACATTTTCTACAGGAGCATTGGCAAGTCAGTAAATGAATACGTTGAAGTCTGCAACATGTGAGGGAAAAACGGGTGGATGTCAACAGCCTGATTAAAGGTAGACCAGTCATGATGCTTCATGGAATTAAATATACTAATCAGATTCTGAGCTTAGCAGACAGAAATAGAAAAAGAAGTGGAACAAGACTGTGGACATTGCTCCCTCTTTTATCTTTAATTTTAATTAGGTAATCTGATTGATTAAGACTTTTCAGACAAAGCTGACATTTTGTATCCGGTGGGTAATTTAGTTGTTATTTTTATTATCTGCTTTAGCTGTAAAGAGTTAAATAACTGGTAGTCCTTTATTTCTTCAGTGTTTTGAAGGATATGTATATACTGCATATCATTGCTGATAGGGTTTGACGGTACAGAAGGGGGTAAGTCTAAGGAAAAAAAAAATTGAACTTGTTATCCTATTAAGCCTTAGCAAGACGGCCAACCCATCCTTCATGAGCTTAGAAAAGAAAACTGTTCACAGGCAGTCCGTAACAGCAAACATCTGAGGAAAATGAATATTGGCTCATGGCAATCGTAAGTATATACCTTTTTTTCTTTAAATTAGACTCTTTTAGATAGTATTCTGTAGCTAGTAATTGTTACAATTCATCACAGCTTTTATTAAATATGGGAATTCTGCAGATTTTTTTCACAGTGAGAAATTATTACTGTTTTCCTAAATGATTTTTGAGATGGATATTTGATTCCTAAGACTATAGGTTATCTTATTTTAGCATGTAAGTACTATAAATTTAGCAGTATATAATTTTGGAGATTAAAGCCTACCTGAGTGAATTTTCGTTTGTTAGAAATACTGCCTTTCTGCAGTCAATATTTCACATTGGAATATGAGGAGTATTATGATAAGCTACAGAATTAGTAGTCAAGAAGGAATATTACTTGTTGTTGAGTAGAGAAGCTTACATTTCCATTTTTCAGCACTTCAATAAGCCTGGATAGTAATTTTTTTCCTCCTACTAAATTTCATCATCCTGCAAACTAATCTAGCTTTGGTAAAGTACATTCTTATTTCTTTCTAAGGAGAGAAGCATTCTAACATTCAGCTATGAAATGTAGGTATTTTCTCAAGACCTCAAGTTAATGAGTGTATGAAATGAGTGTATGAAATAAGCATCTCAAATTCTTTTGTCATTCTAAATCTACATTACTCCTTACTTATTTTATGTAAATTGCTGGTCTGAAGAAAGTGACCCTGGAAATCGCATGGTCAGAAAATATGGTGTCTTAGTTTTCCCATTTGAGACACCAGAAGTCAAATCCTAGAAGTTTGGATAGGATGATGGATTTTGCCCTTATTTCATTCTATGAACAGTGGAATTTCATACATAATTGTAATTTATATTTTGGTCCCAGACATTCTGAAAATAAAAAAAGTACCTTGTTTTCAAAGAAAATTTTTATAGTATACAACTACCCTGCAGGAGTTTTTTGGTGGGCTCAGTTTCAAGCATAAGCAAATACTTCAAAACCTGATTTCTGTTAAGATGGATGAGCAGTTCTGAAGCTCAGATAAATTGGAGTAATTCAGAGACTGAGAAAGAATTATAATATTAAATGACAGTAACATTTTTGACTATAGAAACTACATTTTGTTACTGGAAATAGTTGTTATGGTTGCTATTGTTAATGTATGTTGTAGTGAGATTTCTACTAGTTTCATGATCAATTGCTGCATCACATCTGGAGGATATTTCCCATACCTGCTGTCATCTTTGGTACTGACAAAGCATGAAGTCCAAAGATAGCACTCTAAATATCAGAATGACAAACTTACTGACAAGAACAGGCTAATCCATCTGATACTCAGTTTAGGAGGTTTTCCTTTGGTCTCTAAAATAGGAATAGCAGAGGTTCAGCAATGTAAACAGAAATGGCAGTTTATGTGATTTTTAAAACACATTTGCAGAGCTCTTGATGAAGAAAATTTATTTTTTGCAGTTGAAAAGACATGTCATGTACAACAAATTCTGTTCTCTATTTATAAATATGTTTTTACTTATATGATAATAAATACATGGGCATCCATTGTAGTAAAGTTGAAATATTCATTATTTAGTAATTGTGTTAAAATCATGATGGAATGTTTTATGGACCATTTACAGCACAGAGGCTACCTACTGGTCTCTTGCAGTGTAAGGCAGTGCACATTTTTAAATGAAGGTAAAAATGAAAAATGTTGGCACAGAAATTAAATATCTCCAGCATCTAAAATAAATGCTTATCTTTATTAATACATTATTTTGTCTTTTGTTGCAAAAGTTCAAAATAATTAACCAAAAAGCAAGATTTTCTGTCTACTACCAAAAAGCAAGATTTTCTGTCTACTAATAAGTAGACAGAAGATTTACAGGAAATGAGTTTTACATATGATTTTGCAGAATTTAAGAGCTGAAACTGGTAACTTCACTTCTCCCTATAAAGGCAGAAATGCCTGTGTATATACAGCCTATGATTGCTAATCTGTAGTTCACTACAACTTTTCTGGCACTTGCATTCTCAGTGCTGAGTTAAAATAATCTGACTGACTGCTACTATAGTAGCATTTTCTAAATCTGAAGTGAAGAGTACCCTGCCAGTAGGGTGACAGCTTTAATATATTAGAGAGAATAATATACCTATTATTTATTTTCAAAAGGTTGGTGAAAATCTATTCAACATTTCACATTGTGTCCATTTATGCTTGTAGAAAAGTCAAAAATAATGCAAAATCTAATTACATGGGATTTTGGTTTCCTAAAAATGCTGATTTATGGCATATGTGATATTCTTAGTTGTTTAGACAGTAACCTTCCTTCTGAATCAGGACTGAAGAAATACTGACTGGTGCTTGCAATCTTTTTGTGGTCTGATTTGGCATTCTCAGTAAAAGTGCCACAGTACAATTCATTAAATAAAATGGTCGATCAGTGGATCCCAGTACAACACCTGTTGCAGATTGATTTCAATGACCCATGTTTTTTTCTGCATTTCATTTGGATGCTCTGTTCTCAGAGCTAAGTGGATACTGCCATATATCCGCTGAGTTCCATTTGATTGGAACCTGATTATTTGCAGACATAGAGTTCATGTTTTTATTAATTTTGCAAATTTTTATTAATTTTTTTACAGTCCCTATAAATGGCTGCCTGCTTCCCTTTTTCTAGACTTTTGCAGACACCTTTTAAAGACCAGTCTTTTCAGGAAAATACATTGGTGAAACTTACAAGCAAGTGAAAATGGGATCCATTCCAGCTGAGGCAGAGAGTGAGAAACACTGCTAATACAAGCGTTTTTGATGGCACGTTTTGTATGTGTTTGACATAAAAAACGTTCTTTGGCATGAAATATGTTCTGCAGTACTCAGAAATGTGTGTTCAGAAATTATTCAAATAAAATTCTCGTGGAAGCTTGATAAAGAGAAAAAAGCAAACCTAGAAGGTACTTCAATGAGATAAGTAAAAGGTAAATCAATGATGAGCCTTTTTGCCTAATCTCCATGGAACTCAAGGCTTTCCTATACACCTCATTCTAATGACATTGTAAATTACCTGTAGGACATCTACCTGTAAGAAATCTAAGATAGGGAATATACCACAAACCACAGTCAGTACAGAGAATAAAAAGAAGAAATCAAGTAGTAAGCTTTAGCATTTACCTAGAGAGATTTAAGAATCTCAGATGCCTTTGGATAATTCTCTTTAGAGTTTCTATGGTTTTAGCTGTGTCGATTAATTCACTGTGAGGCACTGAAACAGGTCACTCAGAGAAGCTGGGGATGCCCCATCCCTGGAGGTGTTCAAGGCCAAACTGGATGGAGCTTTGAGCAACCTGGTCTAGTGGAAAGTATCCCTGTCCATGGCAGGGGTGTTGGGATGAGATCATCTTCAAGCTCCCTTCCAGCCTAAGCCATTCTGTGATTGTATAATTCACATGGAAAATTCAAACTTCAGTAATTAGAAGAGAGGAGCTAAGCCATGAGAGACTGGATCACAAATAGCTGGTAACTTGAGAAGCAAAGTCAAAACAATGATTAGTATGGAATAAAAGCATATTGCGAAATACAAAGAGACACAGTGGAAATAAATGAGAATGAAATTCAGTTAATCTAGGGAAATGGGGACAAAAAGTAGGATTCTGTATCGAAAGAGAGGATAAAGATCAAAAGGGTTAGATAAATAGGGATAAATAGATAAAGATCAGAAGGGTTTAATGCTGAAACACAGAAGGAAAGAGAAGTAAAATATTCTTGTTTGAGAAAGGCTTGTTTTGGTATGTTGTGACATCATTGTTCTAAGTCTGAGCACTGTAGAATTCAGTAGGGAAGTGTTCAGTGAGGAGCCACTGAATATATTTGTAGCAAAACCTTGTACAACATAGGATACTGAATTCTAAGAAAAAGACTTAGAGTCTAAAAGGATAATTTATATTATCCTGAAAGAACATAAAATACTTTACAAATGTATTGTGTCATCACACCAGTCCAATTCAGAATTAGCAAATATATTCTCCATATTTTCCTTTCTTTTTTTCTTTTGTCTTTTCTGACAGTCTCATCTTTATAGGCTCACTGAACATGGTTGTTTAGAAAATGAAAGAACACACATATTTTCACATGAAATCTCCACAATATAAATATATAAACATAAAGTAAAATAACTCCTGTATTTTCAAATTTACTTCCAATCAGTGTTTTTAAAGCAAGTTTTCCTGCCTCACAAGATGAACTCAAAAGCATTCATTACAGAAGTGGTTGTTTTTTTGTTTTTTTTTTTCTTTCATTACCACGGAGCTTGTCATCATCTGCATTAACCTGAAGGAAACAGCATTACAGATGTTATCAACAATGAAAATAAATGCATTCTAGACAGAGCTTTACCTGTGTTTGTAGACGGATATAAATATAAATACAAGCATTTCTAAAGTGATCTTTTACTCAAAATTAGGATGTTGTTATTCTGAGCTAACCCAAGCACTAATCTATGTAGTAAGAATAACCTGTCACGTAAGGAACTATGTCAATGGACATTGGCTTCCATCCAGGCAAATGCCGAATACCTCTATTCCCACCTAAGCTAATTTGGCTCGTGTTCATCTAGTGTGCAGCAGTGAACAAAATAGTTCTTAAGGCAGGGTCCTACCATGCAGTCCTAATGCATGCAACTAATCCTTGCTCAAGTCAATAGTCTACTCATGAGTGGGATTGAAGGTGATGAGATTCCTAATTCTCTTATCACATCTCAGTCCCAGCCAATGAAACAAGAATAGATAAAGGCAATGCCTGGGTAAAATAAATGAAAAGCAAAGAACTGGTGCCTCTTCTGATATGGTGGACCTTAGAGAAGAAAGATTGAATTAACATATGTAAATGTAGTCTGAGCAGCAAAACTACTTGCATCATGAAGTTGTTTCCAGTGTTTTTTTGAAATTAAAGGTATCAACAATTTAACACACTGCAGGTACAATAGAGGTAATATGTAAATGCTATAATTAATATCCAAGAGCTGATAAACTTAATCATAAAAACGTAAGAGCTGGTAAATTATTCACAAGTGAACAGTGAAAATAATCATTATAATTTTGATTTACTTACTACCAATTACAGAAATTATTAAAAAAAAACACCCTAATCAACCTATTAACCTATATTGTAAATCTCATCTTTGACAAAAAAGGACAATCTGTAATCCTACCTCTGTAAACAACTGTGACTTGTAGCTATTTCAACTGATGGTTTCACAGCTGCTTGCTCAGAGTTTTAAATTTTAAAAGGTATTAGATCATTTTCCAAAATCCTGTCATGCAGGCAGTCAACACTATGTACGTTCAGTACTTTCAGAGTGTCCCATGACACCAAATACACATAAATTTGAGTAGTAGTGGAACTACTGATACTACAAAAATTCCTGTTGCAAAGTCGAGTGATATTCTACCATTACAAAACCTGGTAAAACTGGATATTTCAACTATGAGGAGAAACTGAAATGAATATGATTTTCTTTATAACTGATCCACAATTCTTTCTATCTCCTTAATATTCAAGCATCTTTCTTGCAGTGATTCTTTCTGGTATTTCAGGTACTTTTTTATTCTTTAATCTATCTTCAGCGAAGCAAACCTTATCCCCAAAGCCATCATAATTCAAATCCACTGCTGGTGACAGATATGCCTATTATTCTTTCCTAAAAATAAGGCCTTAAACACTTCATGTAAAAATGTCTCTCTGGCCTTATCTTGCATTCAGTAAAATCAAAACTTTGTTTAAAGAATATTCCATGCGTACAACTGTAAAAATAACCATCAAATGTAAAGAGAAACTAAAGTAAAACAGGCAGCTGTTTTTGATTTGCAGATAGTTTTTAGCAGCATTTTAACAGTGACAATTAAAAATCACATTTCCTATATTGAGGTTAACCTTTTCATTACTGACTAGAAAAGGGGGAACAAACTCGGGAAAATGGAATTCCCAGGGAACAATTAAAAGTAGTTTAGCAAATGCAGGTATTTTGGAAGCACAGCCACGGAGGTCAAGAAGGTGAAGGGAAGGAATTGAGTGTATAGCATCTTCCTTAAGCTGAATTGAGGGAATGGAATTCCTAGAAGTAAAAACATTTTCTCAATTGCACTTTAATGAAATATAAGTGAAACCTCAACCGTAGCAGTCACAAAGGGTTCTCTTAGTTCCTAAATTCATGAATATGTGCATCAATCTGCAGATCTTACAAATGACACCTCAAATATGTGGTTGCTACTCATGGTATACTTGCATATGTAACTCTTTAAGATAATATTGATTTTTATCTGGAATTGATGGGCACTCCCTCATGCCCTACACTAGAAATAGGTACCAGTCCTAGTTCTTGCCTCTGTGTGCTATAAAGGCTTGTATTTGATTTTAAGCTCATTCTTCCTACTGAGACCAGAGCTCAGCTGGTGGGTTTGGCTGTCTGTCAAGCTTTGATTAAAGACTCCTGGAAGAAGTAGAGGTATATCTTCATGCTGAAACTGAGAGTGTAAACATTCCAGAGTTCCTGCTGTGAAATAAGCACGTGACTTTCACAGTCTCCCTGTAGTGTCTTCCAAAACGACAGAGGAGAATTGCCTGCATTTTGCAGCCAGCCAGTGAATGTACACTGGCATATTTAGTTACTTAGGCCTCACATAAATTTAAAATTTTTCAGAAGACTGTGTCTTGAAAAAATTTCTTCTGAGTTGTTTGGCTAGCTGTGTATCGTGGCATACAGTGACATGTAACATGAGTCTTAAAATGTCAATATTTTTAATTACTTTAAAAGCTTTATCCTTATAGTGATTCATAAATTCTCATTATACCAGGTAAGTTTGTGGCCTTAAAAATTCAGTCACGCTTCTTCCACAATGATGTTTTCCATGTTCTGAAAAACAAACATCAAAAGACTATTACGACTAATAACATTTGTAATTAGTTGATTTTTCCAAACAATAACTATTGATTTCCAAGACCACTCCTATGATGTATTAGGTGTTTAAATTCTTCTCACTTCAAATAATCCCTTCTCAAGAGAAGAAAACAATTATTGTTAAGTGTTTTGTTACACATATAAATAAGGTTGAATTTAAAATGAATGCTTAAAACAAAGTATTAATCTCTAAAAATCTGAATCAAATAAAATCATGGACTGTAAAAAGTCACCCACCGCTCAAAGCTTCCACAGACTTTAAAGGGTATTAAAGGGTATTGGTTCAGGCCCTATAACTGAGACCATGAGATCTTAATTTTAAGCTATTATTTGAAAATCTTCAAAAGTTGTTCCTAAATAACCAAAAGAAGAAATAAGTGCATTAGTACCTGTTCTAGAACTTTTCTATTTTTTATTATAACAAGTTATAATAAAACAAGTCAGAAAACTTGAGAGTTAGAGGGCAAAACTATTCCAGAGAAGATTTCTTATTATCCAATGTTTTCACTCCCACACAGAAAACACAGATGACACAGATGCCCTTGGTTCTTAGAAATGAGTAGAAAAAAAAGGAAAAGCTGCAAGAGCAGAAAGAGCTCTGATTCCAGAGAATGTAAGTTTACAGATATATTTAATATAAAGTAAAATCGACAGAAACATATGTAGCTATTCTTAATTTACTCATCAAGACAGAGATTCACCTTTGTGCCCAAAGCTGTTTGTCAGATTGGAAATATTTACACTTAAGAATGGGTACATATAGGTAATGTCTTGGTGAGGCTAATTTTTTTATTTTAATCAAGCTGCTATTCTGGCTATTTCTGGCAAAGATTTTTCAAATATATTGTTGTTTAACTGCCTTAATTGTCATTATTCTTGGTATAAATTGTTGTCAGTGTTGTCTCAGTTTAATAGCTTGTTCCAATCCTGTTTAGGTAGATGTCACTATTAAACTGTTACCCTATAATGCGAGACCTGTTCTAAAGAAAATGGAAGTAAGACGGGATTTTATGTGTGAATGCCATGAAATCCTGCCTAGTACACCCAGGAAACATTATTTTATTCTACTTAGATCAGGTAGCTGTGAATCACATCTCCTGGAAATGTGCCACTGACCTGCTATGTAATTGTGATCATATTAATTAATCCCTTTGTTTGCTCATCTGTGAAAGGATTATAAAAGCCAACTTTTATAATTCTTATTCTTATATTCTTCCATAGAATTTACTTAAACTGTAAGCAGGTAGTGGGATGTTGGTTGACCCAGTGTATTCACAGGAACAAAGTAAATACTGGGAGGAGTAATACAATTGGTAATGTAACTCTTATTATAAGCAAATAGAATACCTTATCCCCTAACAAAAGCAAAAATGTATTTTTTAAAAAGTGCAAATATATTGAATTTCTCAAATCAGAGTGAATTAATCTGGCCCACCCTGTTTATCTGAATTCACCTTACTTATCAGATAACTATGACAAAACAAGTTAATAGTGAAATTTTTAAAAAATAATGTAGAAAATACACTAGATTTTAAAGATAGTATAGGCATTTTCTATGAAAACTGTCTCAAAGCTAATCATGTATTTATGATACTGCTTACCAAACCATGGGATTTTTTTTTTCTACCTTAAATTAGATGCCCAGTTGTCACTCATTTGTAAACGCCAGCAGAGCGTAGGAAGCCTTGAAAATAAAGCACATGAGGCTCTGTCTCACTTCACAGAGCGACTGGATGTAAAGGGTGCTGAAGAAGATGGAAGAAATCATGAAAACAAGAATCAGAGTAGCTCAGATGCTTCTGAAGATAGAGACCTTGATAATGTATCAGACAGTGAAAAAGAAGGGAGGAAGAAAAAGAACCGCCCTCCTAAAATGTTCTCACCTCAGCAAGATGAAATCCTAGCTACAGTAACTTTTGGTGAGTCAGAGGGCTCATCCAAAGGCAAAATTACACTGTGGGGAAAGCCAGATTCTTCAGACTCTATTAGCTTGGCCACTGGAAAATTTTCTGCAGAAGTAAAATACGGCTCTTTTAATGTGAAAGTAGAAATTAAGAATATTTCTTTGTTTGATTCTGGAACAAAAATTGTGGATGAAAAAAGGAAAAGTTCAAAGAACAAGAAACGTCATGAAAGACAATGCCACAAAAGTCAGTGTTCAGAGTGTTCAAAGTACCAGTGCCCTTCAACAGACCATTCGGCAGAACACAGGGGGAAATATAGGGGATCCTCTAAACATAAAATTGAAACTGCCATCAATGAAAGTGCCTCCCTGGAAATGAACATTGAAACAAAAGAAATTCAGGTGGAATATACCAGCAGAAAGAAAAATCTGAAGGTTAACCTCAAAGCTGGTGAGCAGGCACAGAGCCAGCCACTCAACAGGGAACATGAAGATACATATTGGAGTGAAACAGATTATTCTGTAACAGAGGCACTGTGTAACACAGACTGTGAGTCATCATTTAGCTTTCATGAAAAAGCAGATTATACATTTCCAGATGGATATACACTTCTCCCTCCACCTAAAGAATTTGCTGACTGTGACAAAATACACCTGGATACAATTGCAGAAGGTGTATCTTTGTACCCTGTTAATAGCAGAAAGGAATCTGATGGTCTCACTACAGCCTTGAGTATTTGGGGGGAAGAAAATTATTTCTGTAAACTTAACACAGAGGACTATGAAGATCACACCAATGAAAAGGAAGATTTTTCAAAGGATAAAATACTGTTCTCAAAAATAAATAATACTAATTGTCTTGTAGCTATTAATACTTTTCATAATCCAAACCATGGGAAAGAATGTGTTAGTAAGAGCAATGTATTAGGTCAAGAAAGAAATAACTGTGACAAACAGAGAGACACAGGGCCAAAAACAGCAAGAAGAAAGTCTTTCCCAGATACTACACTGGAGGTACCATCACCAGTTCACCCTAGAAGGGATTCTGGCTTTTACTCACTGCCATCCTTAAATGTATTGCTTAAGGAGACGAAAGCAGGAGATGTCCATAACAGGAACTCACATATTCCTACCAAATATAAGGAACTTTGTAAGTGTCCTGACTTGACCTCCTCTCTGACAGAGCTTTGCAAGTATCCTGACTTGACTTCCTCACTGAGAAATTTAAGAAGTCTTAAGTCTTCATATCAGTATGCTTTCACATCATTTGATCATAATATTACCATTTATCAGTCTGAGCCTGAAGAAGATGTCTGTCTAGATGGCACTTGTTTACTGAATGATTATGCAGACTGTGTGGGGCAAGATGAAGAAACAGAAGAAACATTAATGGAGAGCCTTCATTCCAGCGGTACTATACATGAAAAAAAGGAAAATTGCCATGAAGAGCCTCTGGAAAACCTATTCATGTGGGAAGAAGACTCTGAGTCCATTGAAGCTTTAGATAAAGAGAAATCAGAGTACAACTCTGTAGAAAAGCACGTTGAATGGCAAAACAGATCTCACCTGGTACAAGCCTCTTCACTTGCTACAAGCCCTTCAGGTGAATTCATTAATGACACAGAAACTACTAATTATGCATCTACAGAAAGCATCCCAAAACAAAGCTCAGTTTTACAGTTAAATGTTCACCCTCCTTATGCAGAGTCTGAGGTAACTAATAAAAGGAGAGAGTCAGTATTGACTGACCTTCCAGTGGTAGCTGGAGAAGTAGAAGGAAGACTTGTCCAAGGTGAGGCTACATTGATACTTGAATGTTTTGGCTCTGCAGTAAAGAAAGAGCCTAACCTTAACTGCAGTATACAAGAAAAATCCCTGCTGTCATCCTTGTTAGATCGCAAAGAGCATGGCATGAATAAAGCCTTGGAAAGCCTTTCTGAGGTACAGGACATATCTGGAGATGTCCTTGTTGAATCAGATTGCCATAATAATTCAGCACAGGCTTCTGTATTATCTACCTCTTCAGTATGCACAGAAAAGAAAGATAATTTCACAGAAGATTCAAACATTAAGCAAAGATTGGATACGTTTTGCAGTAAACAGTCAGTTGATGGCAGTTTAACGAGAGAGCCTGGAGCAAATCAACTACTTTTAGTCAAGTCTGACTTTGAAGAAATTGAGTCAGATTCTGAAATGAAAGAAGATTATTATGAGAATGCAGATATCTCGTCATCAATAAAACAGATTAGTCAGAAAGGTAGGTGCTACAAGACTTTTCAAGTTAATATCACATACCTTTTGTGTAGGAGCTTTTGTGACATCTGTTTTCTTGAAAAATAAATGTATATTAAAGGTTTACAGTGATGTTGTTATGGTGTATGTTTGGCCATGGGGTTATAATATGCAGTTATTCTGCTGAGAGTCTAGGAACCGTCTTGTAGAGCCAAGAAACCTAAATTTAAAAGAAATAATAATAAATTAATGCAGCTTTGAAGAAGAAGCTGTTTTCCTATGTAAAACTACCCTTCCCCTCCCCCCCCTCCCCCCACCCCGCCTCCATCCTATACATCTAGTGAGAGAAGCAAATACCATTGCAGGAAGTAATAGTAAAAGCAGTTGGCATGTGATATGAGCTCAGAGCACAAGTCAGTGTTTAAAACCACAGGAATCTGGCTTTCAAATCCATGTGATCGATATGAATACTGAATATATATGAATACTAGGTATATCTCAGTCTTAATTCTGGCTGAACATTTTCATGAAATCACCATAAGGGATCCTTTAACCTGCTTTTCTCCTCTCTTTTATATGTTTGAAAAAACTGCATATGGAAAAGGCTCATTTTTAATAGCTAATATTTTACAAAATTTCTTGTCTTTGTTCTTGTAATCCATCTACTCATATCCATAACTGGTCATTTAAAATGAGTGTTTTGGACTATAAAAATTTTAAGCCATCCTGGGACATTGCACACAACAATGTGAGGCTTTAACATTATGGATATGTACACACATATGTGTGTATGTGTTGTTGAAATATCACTCCAAATACTTTAATTTTATTTTTTTAATATTAATAAGGTTATATGCAAATATATCTCAGATTTACCTGAGAAGACGTTTTTCACAGATTTGGAGGTTAAGAGGTTTATTCTGTTGAAAAATATACACTTTCTTATGGAAAATGTCTTATATAATCCTAGTTCAAAGCAGATGAAGTTTTTAAAAAATTGTTTAGTTCACAATACCTGCAAAAAAAGACTAGTATGACCTCAGTGGCTGTCTTGTTTCACATTGGTAATGGAAATTGAAAAAATATCTAAAGTCTATATATGTTATATAGATATACTACATAGATACATATTGCTATATAGAGCAATATCTCAATACCAGTATCTCAGTATCAATATATAAAATAAATAGAAAATTGATGAAATGGAAATCTCTATAGAACAAGGTAAAGAATTAAAATACTAAAGGAAAATTGCATGCCAAAATCCTTGACTTCTTGAACATTAGACCTAAATTGTTAAGGACACAGCACAGAAATGAGGTGTATCTATGTCTTATGTCGTTATTTTATTTTCTCTTCTTTTATTCTCTCTTCCCTTTTGCCCCTTGCTAAGAATTATCTGCAAGTGTTCTTTCTCATACCTGTCATCTCAGTTTGTCCCTCTTTTGGTCCAGGGTCATATTTTGAATTTTCTTCATTTCTAGCAATGCTGTGGATGTCCTGCCTTAAATGAATAAATGTGTACATCCAGCATGAATTTTACAACTCATTAATATGAATCAAAACCCACTTTTAGTTTGAGGATACCAGCCGACTTTGGCAAGACATTGGACAGTGTGGGACTTGTGGAGTTTAGTAATCCAGTGACACTGGAAGGCAAATGTGTCATTTTTCAACAAAGAGTGAGAACATCTAGAACAGAGGAGAAGAGATGCCACTCTGGTAAACAGGATGGGGGAAAGGTGATCTAGAAGTCTCTTAGTGTTCTGGGGACTTCATGATTGTATCAGAGAGGAAATGACCCATGCAAAGGGCACTGCAAGGACACTGCAAGAGATGGGTTTCCTAACTGTCAGCAACGGTCTGGAACAGTGCCCTGGAATGCCCTTTCTCAGTTACATGTGTATGTGATGAAGATCTAATTGAAGCTAGAAAAAGACTGCACAGCCATGAGTCTACCTACACAATCTTCCAGGGAGCCTGTGGAGGTTGGACTTTGTCCCTGTGTGCTCTTTCCAGTGGCTACAGTCACATTTTCAGAACAGAATATAACACAAGATGTGTTTTACAATTGTTGTTTCATCTGAAATAATAATACAAGTAAGTTTATTCTGCCTTAACTAGAAAGAAATCTAAACCAGGAAAATCTTCATGCATATCTTGCAAGATTATTAGTGTTCAAATAGGAGTTTATGTATCTACCTATTGGACACTTCAAAAAATGTGTGATGTTAAACAAGATCCATGAGCAATTTACAAGTTTCTGTATTAAGATAGTGATATTCAAATGGCTAGGTAGGTTAAGTAGAGATACTTCGACTTCTCGCTGCATAAAGGCCTCAGTTAATTCTAAAATACATACTTTCTCAGTATTTCCACTATTATTTGGTATTTTCATTTACATGTTGGTTAGATTATTCTTGTATTTAGAATGTGGAAATATTAAAGAGTGAAATTACTTATACAAGTTGTGTCACATATTTCTCACAAACAATATCTTGTTGTAACTTAGACTTGAAATCAGAAATGGAGAAAACCAGAAAGTTATCTTTGAAGAAAGATACCAGAGCAAGTGACAGTTCCCAGGAAGATGCAATAGACCAGTGGGCCAGAAGACGGAAACAGTTCAAAGACAGCAAAAAATGCAGTTCAACTGGAGGAAGTTCCATAAACAGCACAATCACTGAGGGATCAAGTGAGTACTTTAGTATTAATTACACTTGAGATCTTTCCCCTTTGTGTAAATCAACACTATGACAGGGTTTTCAGCTAAGGAAGTTATCTCCAGTTCACTATCTGAGTCATTATCATGTATTAGGCATTATCACGAGTAACATGAAACATCTTTTCTTCTTGGTTAAGCAAACAATCTGGCAAAAAAAAAAAAAAAAAGGTTGATTCTATCCATACTCTTGGCACAAACGTGTAATCACGTGGCAGCAGGTTTGAGGTTATAACAAAAATCATAATCGTGATATCTACTTATGTCAAAGCCATGCTGAGCTGGGAGTCTTTCTCTCCTCACCTGCTTCAGCTTCAGTCTAGGCTTGTTGCCTAGATTGTTATTCACTGTCACTGTAATTCATAACTGTCTCTTTAAGAAATCCGTCACCTTGCCACATGCAGATAAATCAGCTTAAACTTCATGAGAAGGAATTTT
This sequence comes from Mixornis gularis, assembly GCA_003546035.1. Taxonomy (NCBI): domain Eukaryota; kingdom Metazoa; phylum Chordata; class Aves; order Passeriformes; family Timaliidae; genus Mixornis; species Mixornis gularis. The sequence continues at coordinate 314,198 of QVAJ01000340.1, forward strand.
TAAGATGAACTGCTTAGTGAATTTACATTTCATGCAGATGGAACCACCAAGCAAGGATTGCAGAGTCTAGGGAAAGCATATGTGGTACTTCTTACTTGACACTGCCTCACCTCCTGTTTTGCTTTTTTAGAAATATGAGAAATACTTTGTAGAGATGAAGAAATGTGCACTTCCCTGTGGAAATATTTTATGCTACAATGATTACTTTTGGTACAGGAAATTTTATTTGTAGATATATAACCTCATCTTTGAAGAAGGGAAAATACAATCCTATAGAAGACTGAATTCTTAAGACTTCAGTGCAGGTACAATAGATTATAAACTATTATATAAACTATAAACTAAATATGTTCCATGCCTGTGCCAAAGAGGTAAATCCTACATCAACAGAGCCTCAACTCCCTGCCTAAACATAGATTTCAGTTGCCAGTTGGGATACCAAGAGGGGCTGAGATATGTGAACCAGCAGGGAACCCAAGCCTTTTTGAAGTACTAATTGAACAGCAAGCAGGATACCCTGAATTATCTAATATGGTACAGGCCACCTCTGTTCAGGTAACTGAGCCAATCCCTAAAGTTTTAATTCCTGTTAAACTACTGCTAAAGGAGCATGCATGACTGACATTTCACATGGAAATAAAGCTCTTTATTGGTAGTAGTTTTCATTGCTTGCCCCTAAAACAGATTCTAGGCCATCGTATTAGGACTAGAAAGTTACTATGTCAAATCACCTGAGCTCAGGAAAACCTACCAGAAGCTATACACACCAGGGTAAACTGTTCCTTGATTTCAATGGTAATGTCTCTTGAATATAACACTGGACCATAAATTTGACTAAGTCAGGCATATGTTGGTTTCATA
>QVAJ01000340.1:322571-388876 GCA_003546035.1 Mixornis gularis
TTTTCTTTTTCTTTTTCTTTTCCTTTTCCTTTTCCTTTTCCTTTTCCTTTTCCTTTTCCTTTTCCTTTTCCTTTTCCTTTTCCTTTTCCTTTTCCTTTTCCTTTTCCCTTCTTCTTTTTCCTTCTTCTTTTTCCTTTTCCTTTTTAATTTTTCCTTTTCCTTTTTAATTTTTTTCTTTTTCTATTCTTTAAATTCCAGACAGTGCAGCTGAAGAAGCAGGGCTTCAAGTTGGGGATATTCTGGTAGCAGTCAATGGAACTGATGTTACCAGCATGCCACATTCAGAGGCTGCCAATCTGGCAAGGAAAGGTAATTCTGAGATCACAGTAAATTAAATGAATGGGTCAGGCTTCCTGGTCGATGCTCCAAATACATCCAGACAAACAGGGTGATGTATGCAACAGAAATCTCAATTAATAGTTTAATGCATTACTATTTCATACAGTAGTATTGCTGAGATCACTTTTCATTTAGACCTTGTTTTCTAAACACTTTAGAAAATTATTCCCCAAAGAACATGTGCTAGTAATAGTTTTGACTTTCCTGTTATAAAGTGACTCAGAAAGCCCTGAAAGTGACTGCAGAGACACAAATGCCTTATTTATGCCTTATACTTCCTCAGGGAGAGACTTCACGTCTTCCTTTTGTTTCTCTGTCACCAAGACCTGAAGTCTAGTCAGGAGATCAGAGAGTTTATTTCATGAGGCATCATTTTGCACCAACACAGAAAGAGTCAGAGACATTAGTCATGTATATTCTTCCCAGAACTGTGATGACTAAAACCCAAAGATAGCCATGTTTGCAGGCTGAAAATTAATTTAATGCTATTCCCTTATTTATTCCAGATAAAGTTTTGACAAAGGCTCATGGGAAATTCAATTAAAATACTTTTACAAAACAGTGACAAATTTAACTTGACACATACTGTGTTCTTTAATTGTAGAGGTGCCATTCACACTGTTGTATTTAAGAGAATGTTGAGTGTTTTAGCAGATAAATCTCTGACTACTGGTACTTTTAACTCCTCAGAGAACACCCCCTGGATTAAATCTTGGCACACCAACAGCGTTCCCGAAGTCAAGTGTTCCCCAAAAAGAAACACAGCAAATGTTTTGCAGATGGAAGTGTGTCATAGTCACATTTCTCAATCTGCCTTCAGGCATTACCACCTGTTCTTTAGTGTTGATACAATCAGAATTTCAGGCCTTTAGGGTCAAAATCATAGATATATTGATACTGTCAGCAAATATTGTGATGTTGCATCTCATTGATGATGAAGAAAACATATTTTTTTAAATCTTGCAATCTATCATCTCTTCTGAGTGCTTACCTTTTGCAAATGATAAGTAGATGCTTTAGCACAGGTTAGCTTCCAGCAGCCAGCCTCCTCAGTGAGGGGCACAGAAAAGGTTAGAATACTCTAAGGCATGTAAAATAAAGAATTCCCAAAAGCATATGTAAGATGTCAGAGACTGAAGGTGTCCTAAGAGCATTCTCAGCAATTTTTGGTTAAACGGCAATTTAAGTACACCCATTTGAGCAATGAAATTCAATTACTTCTCCTAACTGGTAAAATAGACAAGTGCCAAAGATGCTGCTTGCAAAGATAAGTCACAAAAATATTTTAGAGGTGTCTTCAGATAGCTGGCTCCATTACTAGTTCTCAACACAAAGTTAGTTTCATTCCTGAATTTGTTATTTATATATATATATATTATATAATATAATATATATATATATATTTTATATATATTATATATATAATATTTTTATATATATATATATATATATAATATATATATATATATATCAAAAGAAGGCCAAATAACACTTGATTTAATATGCTTCCTTGGCTGCTCTGCTCCTTGCTGCATCTAGAAGCTACATTGGGAGGACATGGGCATAGTATAGCAGACTGCCTTCCTGCTCCTTACCCTACATGGGTATTCAGAAATATTGACATATTTATAGTTTTGACTTACGTTTTCACATGTAATATTTTAGGTCCTGATATCCTGACTATGATAGTGGGATCAGACATCAGCCGTTACCCCAACACCCCCAAACCTACCTGCCGAGGATATCTGCACAAACGAACACAGTCATCAATACTGAAGGGGTGGAGAAAGAGGTGGTTTGTACTGAAACATAATGGTTACCTGTACTATTACAAACACAAGAAGGTAAGGAGGGTGGCTGGTGAGGAATCAAACTGTGTCCTGAGTTATGAAGTGCAGTAGTTCTGTACTCAAATTTACGGATCATTATCTTGACTTACAATTTTACGGCATGACATCAGCGCTACAGGGTTTTGCGTGAGGTGTATAAAGGAGGCTTGTTGAGTGCTCTTCTACAGTTCTTTATCCACCTCACATTTCCAGCAGAATAGCTGGTAGTCTTGTTTCTCTGCATCTGTCATGGTATACACGCATGAGCCATCTAATCCGGAATATGCTGCCGAACCACTGGCTATGCAACAACGCAGTCTGGCCAGTGCTTTATGTAATCACTAGTTATTCTGGTGCCAAAGCAATACCAATTAAAAAATTCACACTCAAAAGATACAAACATGTCGGAACAGTCTTTTGGAGCGATTTTGTTTTATCAAAAACCAGATCCATCATCAGACTCCTGAAATGTAAAAATGGATAGCTAGTTATACTTTCAAACACTTCCCAGTTCTTGATCAGTTAAATATCACAAAGGCAGAGTGTTAGATTAATTGGAGTGAGGATTAGAATGTGCCCCATAATCTTACATTCACTAAGATTAAATTAGGTTTTCACTTCTTTCTTTCAGCTAGTAGATTTCTTTTATTTCTTTTGTTCCTCAACTATCTTATTTGTTGCACTAAGAAAATAAATATTTCAATCATGCAAGCTATGTGCGTTTGCTTTTTCTTAAAACAAGTAAATAAATTTAAAGCACTGCATAAATATTTTATAGCAATAGCTAACAACTGCTTATTTTCTTGCATTACCCAAGACTACTGCCCTTCAATTACTTTTTAATTATCTCACGCTGTTTTTTTTCCTGTCTCTGGACTCCAAAGAATACACTGAAATATTGAGGTGCTATTTTAGCAGATGAAAACACAAGGATTTTCTTCACTGCCTCGGGCTTACAGAGTATTCTGAAAAGTCATTTAGTAAGAAAGAGAGAAAGATACTTAAAACAAATACAATTCTTCACTACTGAGAGATCCTAAATGAATGCCCAAATGAAATAAGAAGGAATCTCAAGTGTATTTATTGGCACTTCTTTCTTTTGGTATGATTTCTCTCAGGATGTAAAAAGAGGACTGCTCATCCAAATTTCCTATCTAAGGTAATTACGAATAATGTTTTTCATTTAACATAGCTTTTATTTATATGCCACCTGCATGATGAAATTGGCAAGATTATGTTCCGGGTCTTGCCTCACTCTGGAGGAAAATTTTTTTCATTTACTGTGTCTAAGAAGTTCTTTGAAATAGTAAATTGAAGGCAAGAATAATTCAGGAAGAAAAAAAAAAAATCAGGATAAGCTGTCATTATTCAGCAAAATAGCCAGGGTAATCAATTTACTCATCTTCATTCTGTTGTTAAGAACATCAGCTCACATTGATGTGTTTCCGTTGACTCCAACATGGCCATGCCTGATTTCCAGTTGTGTAAGAAGACAGCTAGGCTTTTTATTAAAGCCTGAAATATAGTATATGTTTTTAGTGGAGGAAGGAAAGGATGATTCATCTCTGCTTTAGTCCATATCAACAACTACAGAGAGCTAGATTTCTTCATCATTGCAATCTACTACCAGAAATTATCAATCTTGAATTTTTCTAATTTTTCTCTTCCACATAGATTAGAAAGAAGATTTCTAGAGCTTTTTTCATTTGGTGCTCCCATGTAATTGCTGCTATTTTTGACTCATCTCTAGCCAATCACACAGTGGTGAAGTGATAGCTGTTGCAAAATATTCGGTCACTTCACATGCAAGGTTACTTTCTTTTCCCTCAAACAGATATTGCCGATAGATGTCCTTGACTCTACAATCCATATAAGTATCTAAAACATATTTTTCACTTCAGTAGTTGTATCTGTGATTGCCACCTCAGAGCAGAGATATTTTTGTGTTAGAACCTTGGGTTTGGTAAATTACTGACATCAGCAGAGATAAATGATGTATAACGCTTTTGCCTGCACTTGGCTACCATGGAGTTCTGCTATATATTCTAGAGATCTGATCCCCTGTCCAGAACACTGGATCTTCTCAAACATGCCATTTCCCTATTTTTCAACATGCTCAATTTTTCTCTTAAAGGAAAGATATCTGGAAATTATGAGGAGACAGACACTTAAATCTTTCCCTAAGGCAAGTATAAGCACACAAGTTTCTTGTGCTTGAACTTAACACATTTTTTCAGGCAAAGCTGAAAACACTTTAGTGTAGTCACACACTGGTCCTTTCTTTACAGATAGCAGTGTTTGCTCCTCTAAAAGTGCCATTTGCTGCTCATCACAGTAAAGGGCCTGCCAAGTCACCACAAGACTTTTGTGTTTGTGGTGAAGACTTCCGTATAGGACAAATAAGTCTTAAACAGCTTTACATGAGACCAATGAGATAGAAAAAGCTAGCTACCTCACAGCAGCAGAGCATCACTTCAACATGTTAAATCTCTGAGTTGTCATCAGCAAGTTGCTTTTAGAACATGACAACTAACTTGAAAACCTTAAAATATGTTGCAGTCTTCAGGAAAAAAAAAAATACTGGTCTTGTGACTTTATTAAAGGAAAGAAATATGATTTCCAGGACCTAGGAACAAAGGGTCAGTAAGGAGTTTAAAGACTGTCAAGCATGCATTCATTTTTCGTGGGGACATACCTGCTAGTGTGCTACCAGCATTAGAGGCTTAATAGGAAAACACAAGGATTAAGAAGGTATTATAGTCAAAAACTTGTTTCCCAAAATTCCTCATTACAAATATACATCATATAAGGAGTTCAACAAATTTATTACTGGCTTTTACAAAACCTTTAGAAATGCCAGTGAAAGCCAGAATTTCCTATTTTCAATTCATCATTGCTTTCTTGCTAAGTAAGACTGGATAAATAAAAAAACATGTAAAACAAGCTCCTCTCTGGTTTTTATCTTGCAGTGTTTCTAGGAATTATTTCCAGCCCCTTGGACATAAGTAGACCCTGGTAAAGAGGATAGAGAAACAGATAACTAATCTAGCACCTGAGAGGAAATTAAGAAATAAATATCATTGTGGTTATTGTCTAGGCAAAACTCTGAAGAGGGCTGTCTCCAAGAGGATAGTGTTATCAATGTATCTTCATGGCAGACTTCCTTTCCAGAAGTCAGAGACTGATTAATTCTAGTTAAACCAGCTATATCAAGTCCTTGTTTTACTTCTGTCATTTATGTCATTTCACTGTCCAATTCCCTCAGCTAAGAATGATGTAGGACTATAGTAGTTAAAAATAAAAATCTGAAGAGTATGGATTTATTTCCAGGATTTTGTATGGACTCAAAGCAGGAAAGTCAAAAGAAAAATTGTAATAGGAAGGAGGTAGGAGCAGTTACGTTAAAAGGAATTGGAAACTATTGTCCTGACAATAGAAAAGAGCATGCTTTAGAGATTCTTTAGAGTAGTGAGAGACTGAACTGTGAATAGAGAGAAAACTGACTATCTTGCATAGCCCCAAGTCTCAGAGAAATGGCCTTCATGGTAGTTCATGTTTGTAATGCTCTGAAACATATTATAAGAAAACTGCAACATATACTCTTGAGAAGCACTTTTTCTGTGGCAGCATTGAAGGACAGAAATGTGCTTCTTGTCAGTCTTCATTGTAATAATATATAATAATATTACTTTTAAAAATGTAATTGTGATTTGCATTTCTTAAGCTCATAAGTTTGATGCCTCTAAGAAGCCCTTAGGCATAGTGTGAGTGTCTAAGACAAAGTATCTCAAAGCTGAGAGGAGGGTAGTGAAAATAAAGACATGCATTTCTTATAATCCAAAACAATTAGACCCAAACCTGGTAAATAGCTATTACCTAATCTAAATTATTAGATTTTAGATCGTATCCCTGTTTCCATTAGAATAAAAGAGAGAAGGAAAAATGCTTTTAAATTATTTTCATTTCTGTGGTATGTAGAGTCCAATTATTACACCAAGAAGGAAATCCCCTGCTTGTCATGTGCAGAGCCTTCACAGCATTTCAGTCTATGACAAATATTCAATCTTTTGTTCTCTTGAGCAAGCCTGTGTGTTCATTGTTAAGCCTAATCACTTTATATAAAAGGCTTAGCTAGAAATAGATTTAGGTCTGAGACATTGCTCATAGAGATATCACTTCTATTTGCTCTTCGTTCTTGTTTGGAGCTGTATCACCATAGTCTGGAAGCTGCTACATTATATAGAGCCTGTGTATAATCTGATTTCTTTACATTTTCCATGACTCCCATGGCTTCAGAATATATTTTTCAGTTTGAATTTAAGAACCTGTTGAATCCACTGTCTCCAGTACATCCTCTGTATTCTTTCTACTGAGAAATTAGAAATAATGCTAGCTGATGATGTGCATGTTAATTTTGGCCTAAAAGATTGCATACCCTGACCCAGATAAAGTCATGCACAGATCTGATTCAAGTTGTTCAAAATTTTTACTCAGTCAGTAGTTCTTCCTGTGGAACTTGGTCCTGCATACTGTTCATTACCTTTTGTGCAATTGATTGCAGCCAATTACTCAAGCTCAAGAAAAGAACCAACTGGACCAACTGGAATGTGAAGATTAATCATTCCATGAGACTGATTGTACTTCATCTGAGACAGTACTGTTTGGTGTAGGATAATTAGGTTCTTCAGATCAAAGAAGCTTTTATATCTTTTTCCCATATTGTTTTGTTCTTTCTCCCATATTGTTTCTACCCTCTCTAGTTTATATGTAAATTATTGAAAGCAAAACAAAATGGAAAGCTAAGTAAATTCATCTCTATTGGCAAAAAATGCCATATGAACTGTTCTGGAGTCTAGAGTTCCCTCTTCACTGACATACACAAGCCCTTTCCTCCAGGCAAAGGAAATAGATGTACGGAAATAAGACATAAAAAAGGCTTTGTGGCTTCTCTGCCTTGATGTGCCCAGCTCAAAGAAGAAGTAAATGTAAACAGGCTTTAGCTGTAATTTCCTTAAAGAACCAAAAAATGAGCCTGCCACAAAATACGATTAAAAAAAAAAAAAGATAATAATAAAAAAAAAGACATAGGGAGAAGAAGATTTTAGTGATATACTAAGCAAGCAGCACCAGACCTCAAGGAGAAGCTGGTCAGAGAAAATCAGAAAATAATAGATGGTGAAAATGCCTTGGATGGTTGTGGACACACCAGCTATCATGGAGAAAGCTAGGCAAATGAGAAAGAAGCAAAAAGAAAAAAGTTTTGTTTCCTGTCTCAATTAAGACGTCTATTTTAAGAACAGTGGGGCACATCCAGGAAGATATTTTTGAAAGACAGTCAATAATTTGGTCATGCCACTACTGACCTGAAACCAATCTGAAGCAGTGACCTCGGGGCAACTACTTTGCACTTCCTACTGTCAGTCTCCCAAGCTAGCTGACTTCCATTCCTGCTTTCTAGCACTGCTCAGTTTTCACATTGTCTTTTAGATTCCTTCTAGGATTTGATTTTTTTTTTCTGTAAAGTTACTTTCATTCTCTTTTACTGGTAGTTGGAGACTCTCTTGTGTCTTACTTTCAAGCTCGTTTCATAGTTATTCCTGCTGTTACTTTCTTTTTACTGCTAATAGCATGAAGTGTGCATGTATTTCCTTAGCTGCTTCTTAATGATACATGAAAAAACTTAATTCATATAGCAAACATATCTGTGCTTGAACAAAATTTAAATACAGTGGATCACTCAGGAAATATTATGAATGGCATTACTGGAATTCTGGAATTACTTGTACCAAATTAAATAGGGCTGCATGCACTACCTTAATGAGCACCATCTACAATATAGGAAGGAGACATCTAATTTTCTATTTTTATTTCTTTCTGATTTCAGTTTCTCATCATTATATATTGTTTAATACCCTATTTTTTTTTTCAGAAGCATTTAACCTAATACTCAGATCATCTTAGGAAAACCAGCAGTATGGGAATGGTTACTTCAGATGTTTCTCCTGTTCATAGAATAGCATTTACCAAAAAAGCACCTGCTTCCTGCCTTCTGCCTAGAAAATTTCATCCATGTTTGATGCTGAAGACTGCCTAGAATTCATGAAGTAGATGATCATAACCTTGAGGAAAGAAAAGAATTTTTTTTCTGTTTAGCACAGAACGAAACAGTAGTAGCTAAAGTCTGAATTAGTTTATTTAAAGTCTGTACAAAACATATATCATCTCAAGCAGCATCACATAGGTGTATCAGGTTCCATAATGGCAATGTCATCATTTGGTTGCACTTCAGTGTCAGGCATAAGAATTTTTTTTTTTTTTTAAATACCTTTGGCACTTTTTTGTAACAAAGGGATATTTGCCAAAGGATTAATCGCTTATTCATGAAAGCCACCTGAGTGGAAAAACACCCCTTACAAATGTGCAGATGTGGCACATAGGCCATGGGTAGCAGTGAACGAAGTGGTGCTGGGCTAATGGTTTGACATGATAGTTATGGAGGTCTTTTCCAACCTTAACAATTCTATGATTCTCTGGTCTGGATTATCAGAATTAGGGGAGCACAGCTTTCTGTCATTTAGTGAAGGGCATTTGGTGTCCCTTTAAATGCTTTCAATCCATTTTATTCCCTTCCTAGATGTCTTTGAAACATGGTGAACATAAATAATTCTTGGTGCCACAGAACCTCTATTTACATTCATTCTAGACACCACAGAAAATGTTTATGAAACAAGTTTATAGGGATGTACAGTAATAGTAGTGAGTAATTTCGGTATCTAAACTGATCATTCCCTCAGGACCATGGACAGGATCCTACTGAATAATACCTACTTGTCATAGGCTAGCCATGCTTTGCTGTAGGAATGGGATTTGGACCTGAATACGTGTTTTGGTTATGCTGTCTTTGCAATGTTGTTTCATGTCTAAAGGCATTATAAGTAAAGCAGACACGCAGCACTGAAAATTTGCAGGATTGCCTTAACCTTCTTCAGTTTTTCATTAAAAAACTTTTCATTAAAAGTTAGTTTAGTTAGTGCTTAGTTTAGCACTAGAAAAAAAATAGGAAGACAATAAAGTGTAGAAATTGAAGAAATTTATTCATGGATGTTTATTTATACTATTGTCATTGTTAGGGACTGTTTTGTTCCTACAGAAGAATTATGTACAACAAAGAGATAATTACATGTGCCAGTGAGAATACAATCAAGTATTTAACTATTTAATTCCCACAAGTGCATTTTTTTTCATGGAACGATCTATATGTTTGGGTTTTTTTAGGCTAAGAAAAAATTACATGAGGCAATTACAGTTCAGCTCCTACTGACAAAATTTAATTAATTCCCAACAATCAACCAGTTTTATTCTATGAGACTCCACCATCTGTTGTATTTTACAAAATGCACTCATGCTCTTCAGAGGCCCAAGCATTAACTTTCTTTTTTCATTTTATTCTCACCAAATTTGATGCAATTGTTAGAGCTCCAGTCACAGATCTTCAAGGAGAAGGGGCTGAGAATATTTCTTAAAACACAGCTAGAGTTCACTGTCCACATACGTGCACACTGTTTTGAGTTAAGATATGTTTTTAAGGAGAGCTGCGCTGGGAAAGTGTGGGGTTAAACTGCTTTATCTACTGTCAGAGTCCAGGGCATTCCTTTGGTCACCCTGGAAGGCCACAGACCTCGGCAGGGAGGTCTGGGACCAGAGCAAGAGGGTTTGAGATCTGTACAGCGGGGTTTGAGATCTCTACAGGAGGGTTTGGAATCTGTACAGTGGGGTTGCAGACCCTGGCACAGAGCCCAGGAAGACACAGTCTTTGACTTCAGTCCATGGAAAAAAGCTTCTAACATCGAGAGAAGAATTACAAGTCACAAAGGTGTGACAGACAGTAATGTAGTTTATCACCTGGTGGAAAATTTTGTAGTTTTGGGGTTCTTAGAATGGAGGTGAATGGGGGACAAGATGGAGGATTTAGGGCGGCGCCCTGAGTTCTTCTTGTTCTCCCTCTGCATCCATCTTCTGCAGTGACAGGGGCACAAAGTGGTTCAAGGAGGTTGGGTCAGAGTACTAGCCACAGGAAAGACATCGCCAGTGCCCTTCAGTCTCAAAGAGCTTTGACACAATTCTCTTTGTTTGAGAAACAAGCAAAAGGGTTTTGAAGTGCCCCCCATTCAAGGTTGTGTGAATTGTGTGGGGAGATTTATGAACAGAATGATATCTACAGCAACGTTGCAAAGGAACCTAAATTATGCTCACTCTTTTCAAATTTAACTCTTTTTTGCCTGTATCTACACATACAAGGTGATGGTTTCAGCATAAACCAAACTGCAAATGTTGCATTGATTATCAGAGTGACCCAGGATCCTAAATTCTTCAGTGCACTTTGAAAATCCTGGTATCACTCAGCTGCACCCTCAGTGTGAGGAATATCTACACATACCTAGAAAGTTTTTTTGCATGCAGATGTGGCTTCTGATGAACCAAAAACAATTAAAAGAGCGAAAACAGAGATGCAAGTTTAGAGGGTGTTTGATTAGTTTATCTCTCACAGGGATCAGTTTCATATTAGTTCTGAACTTGGGGCACTTCTTTCTAATTTCAGGATGAAGGAAAGTGCAGACCCCTGGAAGTAACAAAGCTGGAAGGAGCAGAAATTGGTGTTGACACTAGTCTGGGTAAACCATTTGTTTTTAAATGTATACCTCAAGCTGGAAACAGGATTTTCTACTTTTGTGCAACTTCCAACCAAGAAATGAAGAGGTAAGTGATCTTTCATTTTAACAGCATCTGTTTTGTTATTTCAGTGTGGGAAGAAGGAGGTTGAATGTTTGGAGTATATTCACAATACCTACCTTGATCCTTAGGAAAAAATTTAAAAATCTATCGGTGACTTAAGGGAAGATAATATTTCTATTTCTCAATTGCAGAAGCTTCAAAAATTATTTTTCGGTTTCATAGCTTTTTTTCTTTAAATAAAATCTTTAACGTTCATGTTTCATTACCCCCCTGAATTCTTGTTTTATCCTGAGAACAAAAACTTCACCCGTATTCTCATGCCTTCTCTCCCACTGTTATATCAAATGGAAGTGTAAATTTTCCTCTGGATGTAAACTTGCTTATCAAGTCTCTCTTCTGCCCAACAAGGACACTACTAGTAGTAAATACAGTCCCATCTTCATCTACCTTTCTGTCATTCTGTCACATTTTCATTTTAGTGTTTTAAAATGCAAATGTGCCACAAAAGCATGTTGGTTCTGATAAGAGGCAATGTCTTTGGGTTTGACACAGAGTTAGAATTTGAAAACATGGTTTTGCATTTCCCAAAGACAACAGCTGACTAAGCAAAGAGACTAAAATCACCCGTAATGCAAGCAATGGAGTAATAACTTTCAAAGAGTACTCAAGTCAAGTCTTATTTTTCTCTTTGTTTTATTGTGAATTGTCAGAAAAATGAAGCTGTGAATTAAGTTGACAGTTTGGTATTTGTATACCCATTTTTTATTATTGTACTAGTTAACATTACCCACCATTGTAATAATGAAGCATCTTTCATTTCCAAATTTTATATCATCCATAGCACAACAGAATAACTTTGCCAACAAATAGCTTGCTTTATTCTGTAGTTTCCAGTTTAAGGGTTTTTTTACGTTTCCCACAAATTCATTATCTGCATTATGACAAAGACGAGGAGAGCAATCATTTAGTCTGACAAGCTGAACTGTTTTTTGAACTATATATTTTGATATCTAGATTCCCTTGTCTGCAATATTGCCTTTATTTATTACGTGTTATACAACAAGCTTTGAGACTTACATTTTGAGAGTCAGCAATGTTTATTTAGTTTTAATCCACTACTTTTCTTACTTAAAGCCTTGAATATGTCCTGAAAATTGTACATCCCTTTAGATGCCGCATATGTCAGCAAGAACTAGAAGAGGCAGTGAAACATATTTGTTCTCATCTACCAAACTAATCTATTCTCACTTTTTTCCATGTTATAGGTGGCTGGAGGCTATGGATAAAGCAGTGCATCCCATCCATCAGGTAATGCTGTTTTTAGGTGAGAAGCATGTGTACAGCAGATTGTGCAGAAGTCTGAGAGAGAGTGGCTGTGTTTGTACACGGTCAGGTGCAGACAACAACATGGAAGCGGCACCCTTTTGTTCTACTGGGCTGTGAATCACTCCCAACTTAAGAGCCATATATAGAAATATGACTCAGCTTATATCCTTTGCTGCCATATGGTGGAATTAATCAAATTCTCCCTCTCCAGATATCAGCAGCTTTAGGCTGGTTTGGAAACATAACGTGAAATTAGTGTAGCAGGCAGAAAGCAAGGGTGGAGATGATTCTCATAAGTATGTGTAAGCCTTAGGTAATGCTGTTTGGGGTAAAAGAAGAGAAGGGCCATATCTTCCTAAGAATTCCTCACTGTTCTGCCTTGATTGCAGGCAACCCACTTTTTCCAACAGAATATTGAGTGGTGATGAAGCATGATTGCTGAGTTCTTATTTTCAGTGTTTTCAGAGATAAAGATAAGTATGTTGATAAAAATTGACTTATCCATCTCTTTACACTGTTACACTCTCTGCTGGCCCCTGTGGCTGGGAAAAAAACAGCCATAATTGATCTTGAGCTACTATTTAGAGACCTTACTCAGCCCAGCATAATTCAGTATCAATAGTCTGGCTGGCCCCTGAACTGGGAACTGAAAAGCTAATTTTAGTATTTCCAGACTTGGAACCATAGAGGTCAAAGACATTTTAGTCTGCCCTTTCCTGGCCCTATGAGTCCTACTCTTTCCTGCTATAGACAGACCATCCTCATAAAAATATGAAAATTGCAAAGTACCAATTAAAAACCTGCATAATGAGTGAAAAGAAAGTGATATGAGTCATTTCTTCAGCACTGTTTAGTGACAGGTTTAAAAACAGTAAAGGTGTTTATTGTTGCTCTAATACCTTTTGCACTGAAGTAAATTGATCAAACATATAATTCTTTTAGCTTTAGCTTTCAGATGAGGTCATAAGTGAAAAACCAAACTTGTTTCCAAGTATATTCCTCCTGAGCATTTCTCAAAAGAGTATGAAGGAACTCATACATTTGAAAACAGCAAAAATAAATCAAACAATTGAAATTATGAATCCTAACCTAAAGAAACAATAAAACAGCCAGAGCCAAAAAGGATAACAAAGGCTCACAGAGACAAAACACATCAAAAGAACCTTTCTTTAGTGTAGCATGCATAAATAACCTGTTGTATAAAATTTCCAACATGAGATATACAGAAGGACCATTCATGCATTCATCCATTAACAACACAGTAAAAAAAGGGGGAAGGGAAGGGAAGGGAAGGGAAGGGAAGGGAAGGGAAATGGAAACATTTTATGTGTGGTAGTGCTTCCATCCAAGTCTGAATGCAGTATCCTGCTGACAGACACTACGACATTTTCTCTGAAGCCCAGAGAGCAATTTTGAATTTTGTCTTGCCAGATTATATAAAGTAAAGACTACTGAAGTCAAACAATCAACAAGGCAGTTAAAAAAAAACAAAACCTCATAGAGCTGTGAAGTAATTCTGTTTGAACCTACAAAACATGTACTGAATAATAAAATAGATGCAGAAAAGACAAATCATTATTTTAAGAAGAGAGTAAACATTTGAGTATTTTCTATCACATATACATTTATGTAATTTCATTTTCAGCATTGAATTTTGTTGTAACTTAACCTCAGTAGCACTCAGCCCCACACAGCTGCTCACTCACTAGCTCACACTATGAGGGAGGAAGAGAATCAGAGGACTAAAACTGTGAGAAGACTAGTGGGTTGAGATAAAGACATTTTAATAGGTAAAGTAAAACCCACACACAGAGGAAAAGCAAAACAAGGGATTCATTCACCCCTTCCCATGGCTGGGCAGGTGTTCAGCCATTCCCAGGAGAGCACAGCCCCATCACATGTAATGGGTACTCAGGAAGCAATCAGTGACACAATCACTCCAAACTTTCCCCCATTTCCTTCTTCTTCCCCAAGTTTCATATGCTGAGCATGTTGTATGGTGTGAGATATCCTTGTGGTCAGTTGGAGTCACCTGTCCTGGCTGAGTTCCCTCCCAACTCCTTGTGCATCCCCAGTCCTGCCCCCGGTGGGGTGAAGGGCAGAAAGCCCTTGGTTCAGTTCAAGTCCTCCTCAGCAATAACTAAAACATCCCTGTGTTTTCAACACTGTTTTCAGCACAAAACCCAAACACAGCCCAAAACTAGCTACTGTGGGGAAAATGAACCCTATTCTAGCCAAAACGAGCACATAATTTCAAAAAATTTTCACAACTAAAGCTAATTTCTTGACAAAAGACTAGATATTGTATCTTTTCATACCAGCATGACCTCCTGAATTTTTTACCAGAACATTTCATTACATGCTTGCTTTACAGAACCACGTCTGGGTAGATGTCACACAACATAACACTACGCTCCCACCATTGGCCATCAAGAACCCTGAGTGCCTGGGGCTTCTTCACCAGCTGGACAGGAGCAAAGATGTATGGATTCAGCACTACTGCATTCTGAAGGATGGCTGTTTGTACTTCTATGCCACTCTCCGGTCTACACCTGCCCAAGGTAGGGACGGCTGCTAGATTTTGATTTATTATTGAAGTAGAAATGTTTCACTGCAGTGTCCAAGTAGAACTTTCACCATTAATGAGGGTTTCTTATCAGGAAATTAATTCTGTTCCATGAAGGTGAATTAAGGAAATCCAGACTCAGTGTCTAATTATTCACCTCTTTCCTGATTCTGTTCTTTTTTACTTTTCCTCCCACATTTTTATTCTTTCTGAACTGGAGTTATTCTGCACACATTACTTCAGGAGAAGGTATCTAAAGCAAGATCCACCCATCTAAAGCACTTCATGATGGGTTGAGGCAGTCCCACTGATGGCAGTCTCCTGAAAGCTGTCAAGTCCTGCATGGTAGGAAGCATCTGCAGATATCGTGAACTCTGACTGGGTGCCCTGAAACTTGCCAGGTTTTCATGTGGCCTTGTTAAAGCTATTCCACCCCTCAATATGCAGAACTTTCCTGCTGCTGGAGAGCCTGGTGGTCCAGGATGTGGCCACAGTAATTTGTGGCTAAAGCTGCCATCGAGGAGCGCTCCCCACAACAGGAGAAGGTGGCTGCTCACTCTTAAAGCAGCAAAATGATGCTACTGGGATCGACTGCAAGCAGAGCTCACTTCACACACAGAGAGGGGATGGGTGAGGACCTGCAAATGCTTTCCCCCTGTGCTAAGGAAGCTGGCAGTCAGAAGGACCAGAAAGGAAATACTATTCTTTTTATTTGCAAACCGGTCTTTGGATCAAAAGGAAAAAATTTTCTTGAGCTTTTGCTATTATGATCAGGCTGAAGGTGCTCCACTTTATATCATTTGCATAACACTCTCCATCTGCCAAAGGCCATACTTATGAAATGACCAGGGATTTCCTCTTTACATGAAGCTAAGGTTTGTGCAGAGAAAAGCAATGAATTAACAGAAAGCCGGAAGTTAAATTTTATGCATTTATGACCCTGAAGTCTATGGTCCTACTGCCAAATATTTTCTTTTGGTGTTTAAATATCCTACTACATGAAAATTCTTCTGTATGGTAGTGCTTTTTTCTTGTTATTGCATTTTTTTTCCATTTTCACCACATATTCTCATTCTGTTATGTCATTCTCATTGCTAGAACATTAATTTGGTGCTGTTGTGCCTAAATGTGAGACTCCCCAGAAATAAGGACCCTGTTCTGCAGACCTTTCTGACTATTCACCATATTTGTATAAAGTGAACTTACACTTTAAGTTGCACTGAAGTAAAATCTGGAGGAAAAAAGACAAAAAAAGAAGAACAAAACAAAAAACAGTTAAAATGAAAATGTCCAGAAGATCAAGTTCTGTGTAATGCCTCTCCTTCACCGCTGACTAATGTGGGCTGCAGTGACATCTCAGTTACTAATGGCAGCAGGAGTAACTAGACCTGATTTTAGGAATTTTTTTTCACGTTGAAATTCACATCCCTTTAGTTTTTAAAGGAAAGTAAAAGAAAATATCAGCGACAAGAACCCCCCTTCCAAAGAACCTTACAGAGGCTTGAGGTAGCCTCATTATGGCAGTAGAGAAAGGAAAGGAAAGAGCTAGGAAAAATATTTTTCCATGTCTTATTTAATGAAAAGCTAAATAAATCTTTATTGCTCATAATTTGATATATAGGAGGCCTGTTTAACACTGTTTTGAAATCAATTTTCATAAAAGAATAAGAAACAGAACTTTCAGATTTTTAAATATAAAGTCTGTAAAACTTTGTGAATACAACAATCTGAAAATTCAGTTTGCCAGATTTGTTGGTATGCTTGTAAATTGGCAGTACTTCTATATAAATGGTATCTGCAATATACATAATGCATACTATTTTATTCTATTCAGGTGGCCTTTACCTGCAGGGCTATACGGTGAGTGAACAGTCCCTGGGCTCCAAAAGATCTGTAATTGAACTCAAACCTCCGTCTGAAGAATTTAAAACTTTTTACTTATGTGCAGAGAATGTAAATGAAAACAAAAGGTAAAGCAAACATTTTTTTTGTCCTTTTTTTTTTTTTTCCCAGTTTATTGACCAGACTGTAGGAGACCAGGAGCTCTGTAGCTCGGGAAGATCTAGTGACAACTTTGCAGTCTGTTTTCACTTTTCCCCTTAGACTTCCTTTTAGCAGTAGCCTTAGTCAAACTGCAGTAAAACATATCCTGGAACATGTGAATCATCAGTTCTGTTCTTTTCAATGCTGGAACAACAGCAAGGCCAGCTTGCAGAGGTTTGAAAGTAAACCTGGATAAGCTGCCTTGCTTATAATTATGTGTGGGTGATTATATTGAACACAAAAGCTATGGCACTTCTCATTAGTGAGAATGGAGTGTATATCCTCTTCATTCCCAAAAATTATTGACTTCTAATGGTCAATGACCATTAGAATTTAATTAATTTAAGCAAACTGGATGATGAAAACACATTCTGAAGGTAAATTCCCTCACCACAATCCAGTCAAATTCCACATCTGTCAGTGGGAGTCTTTACCTAAAGCCTATTAATTACACTACCTGAGCTTTAATTTAATGAACAAAAGACAAAGCTTTTCAGTATGTTGGAAATTTGCTGTTAAACTATACTGGTTTTGTAGCCAACACCTCCATCTTCTGCATTTCTCCAACCCACTGATAATGAGAACAGATAGTAACAGAGTTGAAAAAACCCACTTATTAAAGGACTGTTTCAAAGGATAGAGAAATGTATACATAACACTTGATCAGGGACAATTGTGGATCTTTCATTTCTTCTAGGTGGATTACAGCTTTGAAAGCTTCAATTAATAAATGGTTACCCCTACACCAGGCAATCCAAGATTTCATGAACAGACCACTGGAGGAGACAAGGATGTGAGAAGAAATCTCAGTTTTTCCCCTGTTTCTGTTTTGCATTTAAAATTCCATGCTATATCTTATGAGTCATCTCAAGAGATACTCTAGTAGCAGCTAATCTTTAGCATTGCTATACATTCAAAACTTTTGTAAGCATTAGTAAATAAATACAAAGCAATGTTGCCTTCTTTGTCACTGTATTTTGTGTTTCTGCTTCAACTCAGACCATACACACATAGAGTCTACTTTACAGCTGTGACCTGACGTGTATTTCACATATATTTTGTACTCCCTGCTGGGGATTTTTTGTGGGTTTGTTGGGTTTTATGGATTTTGGGGGATTTTCTGCAAACTACAGTCTTTGCAAAGTGTTCTGCTTTTTCCTCCAGATGATTCATATGTGGGTTTGCCTGTAAGTTTCCAGGTGTTTTGGTGCTTAAGGATGAGACAAGCTGGGTTTACTGAAGGGTCAGCAGCTACATACTGTAACATGGAATATATCTGTACATTTTTGTTGGCTATTGTTGGGCTATTGTACATTCTACCTTAAGTTTTAATTTTATGATGATTTTGATTTGGTCATCTGCCATCACACCACAGCACATTTGTGAGCAGAAATCAATTCAAGAATCAAAGGATGCTGTTTCCTCCAAAGCTAGCAGTAAGAGACAGCAGTATAAAACTGCATCAGGGATATCAGGATTAGACATCTGTGATTATTACAGCTGGTCATATACACAGTATTTCACATAATTGTCTAGCATTTAAGTAACCCCTCCTATGAATAAATCTGGATATTCAGTTTCCAAACTTATCAAAACACTAATTCAAGTAAAATTACAAAGGTTAGTTCAAACATGCACCCAATACAAACAAAAAAATTGCCATCCTGTGAAATTTTAATTACAAAGGCTGTGATACTTGCTTTTCTTATGATGTTTAGAACATAATTGTTTGAACATGCTACAAACCCAGCTACTCACTTGCTGTTACCATTAGCCTGGAAAATATCAATTGCAATGCAGAAAAAACTAAAAAGCAAGTGGTGCTCCCACAGGCACCACAAATGAATTTTTTTAGGGGACAGATTTATTAGCTTTACATGCTTGAATCAATAGTACTTCAAAGAATGCTGCTAAACTGTTCAAATTATTTGTTACAGTGACTTGAGTGATTTATTTCAAAAATAAGAAGGGTTAGTTAAAGCGTGAGAAATTTTTTTGAAACAGGCACCCAGCCCCAGATATGTTATCATGTTTGCTTTGTATAAATCTGTGCTCTAAAGTAAAATGCATGACTGCATTTTTTAAAAAAAGTTGTCATCACAGCCATATTCTACATTCTAAATATTTTAAAATTTTTGTGTTCAGAAATGAAATTTACATTTCTGCTACAACTCCAAAAATAAATAATGAAATAGCTATGAATTACTTCCTTTTCTTACTCTTTTTCACAATGAAGAAAATAACACATATGGGTCAAGTAAAAATGCTGTTTTAAAAAGTAAAAACTTTCCCTGGAGAATAGTTATCCAATTCAGAGTGACAGTTCAGAGCTAGGAAGCAGAAAAGCAAACAAAAACCCAATATATAAAACAAATGCAAACAAAATTAAACACAGCAAATATATTTTCCATTAGAAACAGTAATGAGTCCTGCAAAGGGCAGTGTAACTGTAGAAGGGTCTGGAGACAAATTCTATAAGGAGCAGCTGAGGGAGCTGGGGGTTTAGCCTGGAGAAAAAGAGGCTCAGAGGGGCCTTAATGATTCTATGATTTAAACATTCAGTGTAGTGAGTAAACTTAGGATTTCTCAAATTACCATAAACTTTGAAAAAATATTGAAAAAGTAAACCAAAAGTATCAATCTTTGGAATGATCCCATTGTTAACCCAAGGAATTTGGGGAGGAGCCCAAGGCAAGGTTTCTACATTTCTCTGAGTCGAGGCTTGTTCCTTTCTGTTCACCTGACAAGAGATCAGAGTAGCCTATGGCTGTTGTTTTTTTCCTGGGAAGTAGCTACAGACCCCAAGGATGTCAGCTGCCACCCACTCCTTCTTGTACCACTTCATCTCCTTTTCTTGGTAGAAGCACCAAAGGCATTCTGAAAAGTATACTGAGATTTTTCTGAACATGTATCAATAGCATGAAAATTATCACCAGGGAAATTTGAAAATTCTCAAGCTCAGTTATCATAGCTGATTTTACTGTGATTTTCAGCAGGTATTCACACCACTTTTTGGACAATATTTCTAGCATGAATTATAGCTCCCTCAGCTTGGCTTACATATGAACTGCAGGGCAAATGTTAGTCATGATCATTAAGTAAGCCATGCCTTTAAAAAAAAGCTAAAGTGGGAGTTTAGATCTACATCCTTTCCATAACACAATCAGATGTTATTTATTATAATGAAACAGTAATGCACACATCTCTTGTTGCTAGTGGATGGCCCTTCCCAAGAATTTCTCTTTAAGGTAGGAAAGAGAGTAGCAAAAGAGTACCCAGAGTGCTCACTTTAACCTTCACTAGGCTGAACATTTAATCCAAATATATTTCATTTCAGAGGATATGTTATTATCATGCTCCAAGTGCAAAGAGAAATGATGAAGTTGTTATGGGTAAGTTGAAGAAAGTTAAAAAAAGACCAAACTGGATCTCTTAGGCAGGGAAGGGCTGAGGGATTGGATGAGGTGGTTTGATGGAGAAATTGCAGCTGTTCAATAGCAAAAAGGACCTTTCCACTTATTCAAGGGCAAATGTATAACCAGAACTAAAGTTACTGGATGGCACATGTGGTGGAATATAGAAGCAATTTCTAATCCTTTCAACAGATATGATATTTATTACACAAGTAACCTTCAACATGCACTATTTCATTATTATGCAGTCTATGTTTAGTTATTTGAGATCTTTATAATGGAAAGTTTTAAGGCTAAATAAATAAACAACATGCCTTTATTGACAAGGTAGGGTAGAGCCATAAGCAGAACAGTCACATCCATTCCCTTCCTGGGGAACTGTGCCACAGCATAAAGCACACTGCAGTGTCCACATTTTACCAGAAAAAATACTTTTCCTCTAGTTGTTACAACATAATGCATGTAGTCTGAGAGCTGAGATACTAAATCTGCAAAATACTCCAAGTCCAATCCTGACAGTCAAATAGATGGTTTCATTCCTCTCTCTGTTTAAAAATAATAATTTGATTACAAGTTAAGAGCATGCCTGTGGGCTTAGCACTTTAAAGTCTCATATCTGCAGCTGCAGTTTACATCTTGTTGATTACATTTGTGACTTTAATCCATATAGCGACAGCTAGAGCTAGAGCACAGTTAGTTAGGAGTTGAAACAAAAAATAAAAATGTTCAGGTTTAAAATGGGTTAAAATTATTCTGGATGCAAATAAAATAGCTATATCATTATTTCATCTGTAGTTTATAAAAGATATTTTAAGCAATTCTCATGTTTAGTAATTTTTCAGCATCAAAGTTCTCAATTTTCTCATATATATAGCTGTTATCCTGTAATAAATATTTTATCATTTTAATAACACTAAAATCATAAACAAAACTGCTTGGTTGTTAAAAACACCAACCAAATAAAAAACTGGAACACTTCCAGTAGTACCTGGACACAGCACATTCAGAGCACATGTGAACTTGTGAACTTAAAGAGCATCAGTGTTTTGTTAATAAAAAAATGTCCACACACTTGTCTTGCACCACAATGTCACAATTTGTTATTTATGCATTCTATCTCCAGTTGCAGCCATCGATGGCAAAATTGCTGAGCTGTTTTTACCCACAGGTGTTTGTTATCATTCTCACCTGTGGGACAGATACACATTAAAATGCCACATTTTATGAGCCATAAGAATTGTGCAATAATTCCCCATTTTCTCCAATGAAAATTCAGCCAGCAGTGTTTAAATGACTACTGACAGCTTTACCTTTATATGAAAAAATGTTGGAGAAAAATGAGAAAAATCTGAACACAGCAAAAACCCTGCCTCCATCCAGGAAAGGAAGGCTTTTCCGGCCTTCCCACTGAACTGAGAAAGAAATACATTCCTTGTCTGAAAGAACATGAGGTAAAACACTAGTTTTTCCAATCTTCAAGTTATTTCAGTAATGTCTACAGATTGCTATTATCTTAATACTTACAATGCCTTAAAGGAAACTCAAGAAAGTAGATTGGAAATATTTTGAAAAACCAGGAAAAGAAATCCCCCAGAAATTAGACACATCTTAGATAATACAATTAAAGAAACAAAACCAAAACAAAAGACAGAAACAAACAAACAAACAAAAAAACCCCACAAACCAACCAACCAGAAAAAAGGAAAAAAAAGCCACAATAAAACCCCACCTGTGATACATACATTTCTATGAGACAGAACAGAATTTTGAGTTTGCCACCAAAGAAATAATAGTAGAAATAATAGTCAAGCCAAATCCAGACTTCTCCAAAGGCCAAGGAAGTTTAGATTTAAAACTTTATTTGAAGTTCCCCTTGGGAATCTAAGTTTTAGTTCCCTTCTAAGTTTTCCCTGCAATTCTTTCAAAAGAAGTAGAAGTGGGGTGAGTTACTTCATTGCTGTCTCAGGGGTCAGCAAAGCTGTGCAATCAGTGTATTATCATTATCCGACTTATGGGTTGTTTGTTTGCAAAGAAGACTTTATAATTATTGCTAGGTATATCTGCTTTCAAGGTTTTCTTTGCACTACCAGGAAAAAGATAACTGTATGGAAACCAGAATGCTTCCACTAACAGAGTATGATATTGAACTGAGAAGAAAGGGGGTCATGTTCTTGAAGCATGGATTATTCATGTTTTTCTGCCCTCCAATTGAGCTATTTTTCTGCCCTGTACAGCAGAAAATATGTACAAGGGTCTGCAGCAGGAAGGCCACAGAGGGTCACCAAGGCATTCTTCAAAGGGATGAGTTATTTAGCTGGAAAGAGTTTGAGGCCACAAAAATATTTTTGGGAAGTGCATAACTCCCTTTTGTAGCAGGTTTTTTGAAAGATAAAGCACCGGGGTTAGATTTTTACCTTCTTTTTCCTGGAATATGAACCACTAGAAGCTGAAAATCATTTTAGAGGGAATTTATTTTCAATTTTTCACAGTTAATCCACTTCTCAAACACAGTAGTGATGAGATACACATTAGCAAAAGCTGCAACACTGCAGGACTCTGGGACAGAAATCTGACTAATACCCAGAATTTGCTGATCTGTGACCCATGGCCATTCCCTCTGTCAGCACCACAACCACTCTCTAGATGACATGTTAATTTTATCTAAATGGAGGGGAAGGATTTCAGCAATATGTAGAATGTGACAAATCTTATTCAAGATGATCTTCTCAAGGGCAATTTATGCCAACCAAGCCAGATATTTATCAACAAAAAACATCCTGACAGAGCCAGGAAAGACATTCATTTTTCTGGGGAAAAGAGGCTGCTTTCATCTAAAGGCTACATCATGTTGGGAAAGTGTCCTGTTAGTGAAAAAACACATGAAAAAAGACCTAAAGTAATTCCTTAATACTGTAGGACAACTAAGGGTTTTGAAGATTATGTTTCATGAGGGGTTCATTTGCATGTTAGATTAAATTAGCTGTAGTCATGTATAATATCATATCTGTATTTATCATTCATAATAGTATTTTCTTAATTTTTCATTGCTGAGAACATCTGTTATCTAGCACCACCTGAAAAGCATTGTTTTCATTACAGCCAGCTGCAGTTACTGTGATTAGGAAAAATACTTGAAAAAATTGAATAGGAGAGGACATATTTGAATATAAAATAAATGGTAAGAGATTTTTACGTTTAAAAATAATAAAATTTTAAATATAAATTAATTTCTATATTTCTAAATTAAAACGCTTGGAAGGAAGAAAGACATCCTGCAAGAAATTTCAAATATATTTTCTCTTGTCCCATTTAGGAATGAAAAACAAAATTCAAAATGTGATTACTGAGGAGTAAACTTACTGAGTCAATACTGAAGGATATACAATATACAATTGATAGGAGCTTCTTTTTTCTTCTTTAAATCTTTTGTTGGATTTTGGCCTGGATTTTTCTGTAAATAACATCATTGTTCCACATTCTGAAATAAAACGACATGCAACATTATTTAGGAACACTATAAAGTTTTTAGGTAAATATTTTTCCTTTAAAATTATTTATTTGAATTTTTTTCCCGTAAAGAAATTTGGTATCATGCATGTGTTGATCAAACCACTCAGAGTGAAAAGACCATTTGCTGGTGATCCAGTTCAGGTTTTTTGAGTACTGGAAGTAAGATCCAGCTTGTTCCCTTGTCAGCACAACAGGAAAGAGCCAGGACACCAGCTTATACTCTGTGTTCCCATCTGAGATAGAGAGATCACAAGTTATGATTCACAAACAAGTGTGAAAAACAAATTAGATTTTTACCAATGAAAAATACCTCTCTCTACATAATTAGCAAAATAATCTGATGAAGGAAAGAATTGAAGCAGAGAACCACCAGAAAGCAAATTTTCAAGTTCAGTCTGCAAAAACTGAAGAAGCAGCCCTAGACAACAGGGCACTCACTGTAATCCACTGTCAAGGAGACAGCATGAAAGCTCAAATATTAGTAATAGCTATAGTGCAAAGGCAGAAGAAAAAAAATTAACATATGTAGTCACCAGTAACTAAATGAAGGGCAGCAGTATACAGAGTGGCTAACAATCCCATGGGAAAAGGGGATTCTCAGAGTGGATTGCTGTAGATATAGTAGGGGCAGGGAAATCTAATCCTAACTTTGTATTTTGCCACACACAATACAAACTGGCACTGGTTGGAAATAAGAAGAAATACACATAATCCCTGTGAAACTGAGTTTGAGCCTGCTATGCCTGCAGGACAGTAAAAATACCTGTGATAGCAAAAGTTTACATATGCCTGCAACAGCCACTCTGTGCCATGTATTCAGGGTCTGTTCACTGCTGCAAAGCCTGCTCATCTGCAGCTATGCTGTTCCATCACTAGGTCATTGTCAATTTCATCATGATTGCAAGAAAATTACAGCAGAATCCCAACATTATCAACAAGTTGCAACAACAGAGTAGAGCATATGGCTAGATGCTTTTAAAAATCATTCCAAGGACAATCTGTGGGAAGAAATGTAGGCTGTAAATAGGACAGAACTGATGCTTTGAGCTGATTGCAAGTGTGGATTTGAAGGAGTTCCACCCACAGCATGGCAGTGTAAGTAAGGTAATCCCACAGGATATATTCAATGCTAAAAAAAGGAGTAAGAACAGTCATCTCTCTCCATCAAGCAGGAAGATGGATCAAGGATCTCGATTTGAATCAAGGGTTCTCAACAAGTGGAGGGAGTGGGATCAGCAAGACCCTCTCCTCACAGACACACAAACAAATATGCAGGGCTGACAGAAGAGGTAGTGCGTGAAGAACGCTTAGAGAGAGCTCTAAGTGCTGATTTGCTGAGATAACAACTGGTTGCTAGAATCAATAAGAAGACAAATCTACCCTTGAAGACTTTTAAAAGAGTATTCTGACATTCAGATAAGAGCATTCAGATGAATTGCAGCTGTATATCCCTTTTTACAGAGTGCTATGCAGCTTTCATAGGAAAAATGATTACTTTGACATCAGGTTTGGAAATGAAATCACAATACTTGTTATCAGCTACTGAGATCTGCCACGAGCTGAGCTCCAGCTACAGAGACTTCAGATCAAAGGATAAAAAATAGAATTCAAAAAGTCATTTTTCCATGTCGTCAGTTTCTCTCCTAATTTCTTGGGGTTTAGTTGCTAGAATGAAGCAGATATTTTATTGTAAGAGGTTAACAAAATAGTGTTAGTTTCAGGTCCACATAGCCATGACATAAAATATTTTTCTATTTTTTATCTGCCACAGTTTTGAGCTGTGGTTTTTTTCTTACATATTATTATGTGTATCGTACTAGTAATCACAAAATGCAAGTTCTCTCCCAGCAGTATAATAGCCTGTAACTACTGCTCAGAGCTGCCTCCAAAGAGATAAACTGACTGTGATCCATTAAGAATAGCCGAGTAACAGCTCCAAAGAAGCAGTGATTTCTCAACTCTAGTTGTAAAAATAAATATGCAAAAACTGCTAAGTATGCAGACAAGCCAGGGCAGAGCGGCTGGGCTATGAGGTGACAAACTCATTCAGGTACATCTCAGCTGTGGCATGTTGCACATGTGGGTTTTGCACCAAATTGTCTGAGGCTTAACAGTCTGGGAGATCTAAGCCCCTGCTGATATAAAATGAAAGTTTGCAAACTCCCCTGTGCAGTGCATTATAGCCACTCTGTATGCAAGATATGCTTCTTGTTAACAGAAAGAATAGTGGTTTCCTTTAAAAGTTTGAATTGCTGCATCTATAAATTAAAAAAAAAAAAGAGGAAAAGAAAGAAAAGACGATTCTTCCAGAGGAAACGTTGAACACAGCACAGTTAGTAAACTGGCTACTGGAGAACTGCAGTGCCAACAGAGAGTAAAAAGAAAACTTGTTAGCAAAAACAGTTTCTTCAGCAGTCAACGTACATTAAGGTATGTGAGAAACAGTAAGCAGAAGAGCTCCTTGAGCTGTAGATGTTAATGCATATACTGCATTACTGTCCCATTGTCTGTGTCCTCAGGAGGAAGAAGAGATGAAGAGCAGCACAAAGCAAGTATAAATAAATTTAGAATTTATTTCTGGATATACAAAGCTATCTTG
This sequence comes from Mixornis gularis, assembly GCA_003546035.1. Classification (NCBI taxonomy): domain Eukaryota; kingdom Metazoa; phylum Chordata; class Aves; order Passeriformes; family Timaliidae; genus Mixornis; species Mixornis gularis. The sequence goes on from QVAJ01000340.1 coordinate 348,930, forward strand.
TCACTGTGACAACATTATGGAGTGTTTAAAGACAGAGAATAGGTGAAAAGAGCAAATTATTTAAAATCTTGGAAGGACAGATAAAGACATAGTCTGGTGTATCTGTAGCCCAATTTATTTATCCCGTAAGTTGTTTGAGATTGCACCAAGGTTAAATAAAATATTTATAGTCAACATTATACATGCACATGTACACAGACACTCTGGAAGGAGTCACTGCCTTTATTTTAACTTTATCCAGATCACCCTAGACCCTGTGGGACTGAACTGTTGTTTACTGTCTAGAAGCTCAGACACTATTTTCTCTGGAGATAACTGCCTAGAAAGAGCCTTTTGACCAAATGGATACTGTCTACCAAGAAACCCTTAAGGGAACAATTTAAAGATCTCCATTGTGCTGAGGATAAAAATTTATAATACAAAGACAGGTCTCTCCTAATTAAAAGCATGAAATCTTTTTGGTTTCAGGTTTTCTCTCCTCATTTATTTGGTTAGAGCACCAAACTGGCATTCTTACAAAAGCAATGAACCCTTGAAATTTTGGTTCAGAGAGAGGCAACTGGGTAGATGGAAGTGCTTAAGGGAAGTTTTTCTTCCCTTGTCCCTTTCCAGCTTCAGTCTAGTTGCTGTATCAGTGGAAGAACAAAGATTCAGCAGAAATATCTATACATATGCACAGTGCGCAGCTGCTTGACCTTAAAATCTTCAAGTGGCATTGTGATGAAAAAGAAAGTTCTTGCATAGTAGGAGGAAAAATAAGGGGGCACTGTGAGTGGTCACTGAAGGAGTATTCAGTGGTGACAAGTGATGTACTGCAATTAATCAAGATCACATGAAGAAAAGTTTTAAAGTATTTCACATGAGACATGATCTCTTGGAGGTGTTGCAGCATTTTCATAGATGCCTCTGCTCATGTCACCGAAGTATAAAAGGTGTCCTAAAACATTACAGGGGATCTGAAATTATGTTACAGGCTAATGGGAGGAGCAGTTTCTTTCTCAAACTGATTTATTTATGCTATTTATAACCAACAGAGTTTTGATAATTTAATCATTTATTTAAGATTTTAATGCTTGAAAAAGTGTCTCATACTAAGGAAGTGTAGAGTGGGAGAACACAGGGGGATTTTACTTACTGGCTGTGGAACAATCTCATGCCTCCAGAGGTTTTCTTCTCAGATTTACTATTTCCAATATGGTCATACTGTTTTTGATCCCATTATACTCATTAAAATCACACTTTTTTTTCTGCACTACCCTCTGGGATAGTTTTGGGATATCCTCTGGGATATTTTGTTGTTGTTTTTGTTGTTGTTTTAACTGTGCAAAGAGATACACTATTTTTGCTGATTCTTTCCCCTCCACATAACCTTTCTTCCTATTACTTTTCCTCCTGCAAGGAAAAGCTAAAAGCATTGAGCACTAAATCACACTGTAAAATCATTTATTCCTAAACAAATGAAGCATTTATATGGGACTTTTTTTGGCAGAAGCTCTAACCAGCAGTCTCTAACACTCTTGTCTTAAACATTCAGGAAAAGGATTCACTTCAGAGATTAAAATCCTTCAAGTCAATTATGGCGTCTATACAATGTATGCAAGAGAACAAGCATAGAAAATGTTTATGTGTTACTAACATAAATGCAGACTGCAAGATGGGAACAAATAACCTCATGCAGCAAAAGCAGCTAAACTCAGCTATACTCTAAAACTAACATTCCTGATGGCATACACAAAGTGAGCAGTTCAAGAGAACCAGGCTCAAAAGGAATATACACTGTCTGAACACATACTGTGTACACAGAACCTCACACTCAGCTTTGAGAGGGAAACTGCAACAGGGCTTTATAACCATTAAAGCAAACCACAGTCTGTCAGCTTCAAAGAGCACAAAGGACTTGCTAGGGGTTATGCAAAGAAGCGAAAGTGCAGATGCAGTCAGATGTCTTTCAGCAAGTCAGCTTCAAGTTTCCTGTCTTCTGACCCCACCAGCATCTCCACCACCTTTGCCTTCAGTCTCTCAGTAAGGGAACAACAAACTGCTCTGGCTCTGTGAGCAGCAAGAGCAAGCAAGAAGGTGTGTTGAGGAAGGAATAATTTGTGGCCTTCAGGTATCAACTTCATTAGAGCCAGGTTTAAACCAGTATATTCCTCCCTGATCTCTTTTCAATCAAACAGCCACTGGTGACATTGAAAGGAGTGCTGCAAATACAAAGGTTTCACAGCTGCTTTGCTGTCCAGCTGATGGAACTGTCAGAACTGAATGCATGAAATAAGAACTGGAGTTTTAACAGTTTTATATCCTTGGTGGACCAAGGGTAGAAAAGGCACTGTGACATTGCTACAGCCTTCAGTAATCCACAACAGATTCACAAACCCAGATTAATGGCTTTTCTGTGGTCCTGTTGTCCCTGCACATAAGATCCAATAGAAAAGGGAGAGGAAGGAAACCCAAACAAACTGAGACCAGAGACTACAGTCAAAGCAAATACACCATAATAATTCCTTGAAGAAAATTAATTTTAAGGGTTTCAGTGATGATTAGGATTTGACAGATACAGGCAGCTATTATCCAAGCCAATGGGACTGCAGAAAACAAGCATCAGCCAGAGACTGTAGGGAGATGAAGAGGAGAGATAAAAAGGAAGGAGCTTGATGAGCAGAAACAGACAGGCAAGAGAAGGAAAACAGTGGTAAATGGGGAATTTTTGGAGTACAGCAAGACAGTGAAGTATGATGCCAGAGAAAACATACAAGAAAGTGGTGGTGTAGGCTAGACTACAGTGTCTAAAGTCCCTCAGCAAAGCTGCTACTTCATGTGGACTGAGGGAGCGAAGCTGGCAGAAATGCAAAGTAAACAAATAAGATTATAACTCATTATACTGTATGCACAGCACAGACATCTTTAAAAGTTTTGGCAGTGAAGGGGGAAAGGAACATTGTGTTTTGACAGATTCTCCTTGCTTGAGGCAAACTGTCATGTTTGTCTAATAGTGGGTACCAGTAAAACCTGAAAAACTGGTAACCTAGAAAGTCTCTTCAAACCTTCCTCTGTACAGCAAGTCTGGAAATATAGCCATTAAAACTGTAACTTATTTAACCTAAATAGATTAGAATACTTAAATAGTGCCTCAGTCAACAAATATTCGAATTCTTCTTTCATCTTCCATTTGACCTTGGAGTGTCATTGTGAATATATGAAGTTATGTATTACAGAATAAGCCATTAGTTGCAGAAAGCTGTTGTCAACAAGCCTGGTTAAAGCATCTGACCTGCTCTGCAGAGAAGCATTCTTCCCAGTCATTCATCTTTAAATCTTTAAATCATGTCTGTGTTCACTCGTTTGCCCACAACAATCACCAAGAAAGCTTAACTGTGATACCTCAGGTCTACAGATTATCTGTAGTGCTCAGGCCTCAATGCTCTGAGGTCTCTCTCACAACAAAGAGTTTGTATTGTGTTTTTTGTGGTGTTTGTCTCTCTTTAGAGGTTAAACACAAGATTAACCCCCTTTAAAGAAGAAAACAGAAAGAGAAGTGAAAAGGGTTTCTAAATCTGTCATGTTACCAGAACGCTTTTCTTGCCTTCTCTAAAATTTTGTACCAAATGCATTTCACCAAAGAGCCAATGCAGTTTCTGTGCCTATTAAGCTATTTATATATCTTCATAGATATCTGTGTAAGTAGATACCTTTCCTTAAATTTGGCAGAAAACAGTAGATCTGAACTTCACCTTGAAGACAAAACTAAGTTAGTGAACTTCAAGAAAGCCATGCTATGCACTCTGGTAATAGGCCACAAGTTACTTTACATCTTGCAACCAGAAAAACTAGACTGCAGCGAGGGAACACTTCTTAGTCAGCCTTCTGCAAAATATATCAGATCTAAAATCCCAAAATGTCAAAGCACAGACACTTTGTTGGGGTCCTGCAGGAGAAATGTCAAAGTCATGAAGAAGGTGGAAGTGAAACTAGGCCAAAACTCTATCCTTTGTGTGCAGTTCAAAATGCACACAGCATTCCCTAGCTACTGAATGTTTCTTGAGACTGATGATCCATACATCTGACCTCATACTATGGGGCTACAATGTTCTTGTACACTTTCCAGAGGAAAGTTTGAGTGCAGACTTCAGTTACCATTCTCGCAACCACATAAGTATGGGAAACGTAGAAAAAAAATCTCAAAAAAATTACCCATGTTTGGGTAATCGTAACCCAAACATGCAAGACAGTGAGCCTCTTCCACAGTGGATTGAAATCAGGCTTCTATTACATGTCCTTTTCAAATGTCACCCTCTTTCCCTGCAAATGTAAAAAGTTCTGCCTAGCTTAGCTGGAGTCACACCTTAGATTTGGACTTGTAGCCATTTGCATAGATATAAGACACTGGAGGTTTCCCCCTGTCAATATTGTGATAGCAAATCTAAAATTTTCTTTCCATTGAAGCAAGGGGTAACATAACCTAGTTCAAGGCAGTATATCTTGTACACATGGCCCAGAAATACGTAACAGATTTCTTGGTCTTCAAATCTGACACAATATATACTTAAATTGACATACTTTCAATACATTCTGATTAAAAGTTTCAGACAGTATTTCCTTTACAACTTTACTTTTCTAGCAATGTACATATAATTTAAATAAGTTTCTCTTCATGTTTTTATTTTTTCTAAAAGAAATTGCATGAGGAAAGCAGCATGTATAAAAACAAAATTGAAACTGGGAAACACTAAACACCTCCTGTTTCAAAAAAGATCTTCAATTTACATATCCCTTTATCATACCAGAACATATTTGTGCAACAACATCATCAGTGATAACAGGAGAGGTTTGGAAGGAGTAGTGTTTGTTTACTAACAGCTCTTGCAGAATCACAGGAGGACAATATCTAACAGATTACTTGCTTTTGGATATACTGAGCTGATGACTGATATTTTTTCATATTCATGTTCTTGCCAAATAAGCAATGACTATTTTAAAGGTATCTGTGGCAAACAGAGTCAGGTTTACAGGAGTGCTGAATATCCACCCCAGCAGGAATCAACAAGATCTGCAGGCATTTAGTCTCTCTAAGAAGCATCTCTATAAACTTCAGTAATTTTCTAATAGTAATACTCTGACGAGCTAAAATAGGTCACAATTTCTGCCTACATTGTAAGCGACCTTATATTATTGTGTGCTATTTTCTGGTGTGGGATAGTATATGTGTTTTCCAAGAAGCTGAATTTGCTGCACTTAACATAAAGAATATAAATGCATAGAGCATGTTTATATATGTATTTTAATATATACACAAAATAATGAAAAAGGACCATAAACATTAGCAATCCTGCTGGAGTATAAATATGCTTCATGAAAAGCTTTATAATCATATACCCAAAGCTTTGTTTATTCTCAGAAAATATAGGAAACTGAAATAAATTAAACGCATATCCTGACCAAAGCTAAACTACTCGTATTCAGAATACAGTGCTTAGCCCTATAAGTATGAGTTCTGAATAGTGACTTGAGATATGCTACTGTTAGTCATTATAACCTGTTTGACAGATCTCTCACAATTGTGAAATGTTGTTCCGTGTGGAGAAACAGTAGTGAAAATGTCATGAACAAATATATTCATGACTGAGGGATCAGAGGTATTACAATGCAATGTGAGTTTCCCATTGCACTGGATATCAGTGGGTATCAGCTACTTGTGCAGACAAGGAACAGCATTGAAGCCAAGCCTCTGATGGAGGAATGAGGTGTTAAATCCATTGCTTAATATTTCTTCTATTTTTGACTAAAAGAGAAAATGTTTCAGTTATGAAGACCATAATTACACACCTCCTAGCCCTGACATTTACCTACCATTCAGGTACTATGAAAGTTACATACTGCAGGCTTCATAAAGCCTTCCACTCCTCTCTGCAGAGATTTTATTCCCTCCTTCTTTTTCTGTTTATTGTTATGACTGAAAGATACATACAAGACCATATGTTTGCATGAAATCTATTTTATTAACTGCTTGAATAGCTGTAGGCAGAGTCGATTAGCACAAGCTGAATATATAGGAATTAAATCCGAGGATAAAGGGATTATGTTCTGAGGAAATCAATATTTCATATGGATATATCCTTGGGCTTTGTCGCTAGTATTTTGGGAATCCATATAAAATAGATCCTTCGCAATGTATTTGCATTTAATTCTCAAATACTTCATGAAAACATTCCACTCAGGAGTCTAGACAGGTTGTAATTGTCCTTCCCAGGCAGGCTACTGTCATGCATTACATCCAGATAGAGAGTGATCTTTTCCAAATACTTCTCTGCTGCTATCTCTTCTGAGATCCAAATGATCCAGTTAGAAGAAATAAAAAGTTGATACAAATACCTGTGGGCTCCCCACTCTCCAAGTCTCATATAGATTTATCCCAGTCATGTCAACGGTGTTTAAAGGGTTGTAAGTATGTACCTGTATCAATGGGAAAAGAAAAATTATGTAAGTCCAAAGGAAACATACTTATTCAACTATTTCTGCTTTTCATTAGTTTTTATCTATTTTTAATGTGTATAACAGAAATAACACAGGAAACAGTAATAATCTGAGCACAGAAAGGTATACGAACACAGATTTAACTTTAAAAGTATTTCAAAAATTCATTGGCATTTCAGTTGTTTTGGTTCAAAAGTGAAATTGAAAAAAAGGCCTTAGATTTCTATTTTACAGTTTGAGAGTTCAGTATTTAACTTATAAAATGTCTAAATGTTATTAAAAACATGTAAGCAAAATTATCCAAGGTTAACATTTAATGCAAGCAAGACTTTATTTTTGTCTGGGCTGTGAAAGGTAAATAAAGATCAGCTCTTTAACTGGATGCTACAGGAACTGATTTATATCCAGAGTACACAGTATTCAATGAATATCACACTTAGCTTTCTGTTTAAAAGCTGAGAATATGCCCTTAAAATTATATTTCAACTCTTCATCTCATTAGCTGGAGTTTGATTTAAATCAGATGGGAAAACCTCTGTTCTTAGAATCCTAATGGAAGAAGACAGTCCCTATCTAAACATTTACAGGCATTAAGGAGTGCCTATTACGAACTTTGGTGTTGGTTTAATGCCTTATCCCAAATCAAATGTTCAAGATTTTTTGATACAAACACATAAAATTATGTGATATGATTTTAAGCAGTTCCTGGCTTTCCACCTAAAGCCAATGCATGTCTGAACCTAGCTATTTAGATGGCATTCATTATTATTTATCTAGCTGTGGTTCTGCCTGCAGCCCATACCCACAGGTCTCACTTTTCCAGCAGTGATGTGAACCAGGGACCTGTGTGCTCTGTGCCCGTCTCAAACTCAGGTTCACCAAATATCTCCAGAAGGCCTCTGGTTTTCCTTTTCTTTCCTCTCCCTCATTTTCAAACACTTCCTTCTGTTTTTAGAAAGCCTCTCCTGTTCCCAGATGGTGAATCCCCTGCTAGAGCTCAAAGCTGGGACTCAGCTTGCTCTGTTGTCCTCCACTTAATACTCATTTACATGTCATGACCTCTGTATGCTTCCTCCTGTTAGGCATTTGCCACTTCTGCCCTCCTCCCCTTCCCAACAGCCCCTTATGTGGTTCACACGTGTGTTCTAGGTGTGCTTGCATTATAAACTTGGTTCCATCCCAAAAGCACCATTTCCTCCTACACCTCCCTCCTCACTGATGCCACTGTTTCAGCTCCTGCCTGAGTGAGGACTCCCCGGTCCAAGGAAAACACACTTCCTTCCCTCTGGCAGATTTCCTGCTTCCTATTCTACACTTGATTTTCCTACCTGGATGAAATCAAAACCCATGGTGGTGTCAGCTTTCCAGCACAGTATCAACACTCCCCTACCCCACAGGAGCCCATGGGCTGATCAGGCACAGGGCAACACCCCTTCTGTTTTCTGATTCCTGCTGAAATCTGAAGGCTCATGCAGTCTCCTGCCTGTGGTCCCCTCACAAACAGCCAGAAGACATCAGACTGACTGTGCTGTAGGTCCTCTGCCTTTGACCACAAACCAGAATGTGGCAGCTGATATTTTATGCACCAGCAGATAGAAGAGGGACTAATTCAAAGATCGTCACTGAATAATAAATAATAAGGCACTTTCTTTTTATGACAGGGGCATGATAACCTTTTTCCCGGTTATCAGAAACAACTACATCCTGATCAAAATCCCCCAACTTTCAGTCTTAATCCTAAGGTATTTCTTATTCAGGAGAGATACAATTATTAATTATTTAGCAGGAAATGCAAATTATAATAATACAGAGAAGTCTAGCATTGGAGACATAGTTGGCCAAATATAATGGTGATATTTAGACTGGAATAAAGGCTAAATGGAAGCAGCCAAATTAGCGGTGGTCTTGTAGATGATTGCTTATGAAAGAGAAAGTAAGTGTGAATATGCCATTTTATGCAGTGTACCCATAAAGGCACTATAACACAGTGAGCAGATAATTACACAACAGTCAAATAATAATTTATCAGGGAAATAATCTAAAAACTCAGTGTGGTACTGGAGAGTGGCATGTATTGTAAGATGAAATAATTCCTTTTGGCAATTTTTATTTTAATTCTTACCATATGAGGATTTTAATTCTGTTTGTGCATATAAATTCTGCTTATCTAAAAAAAAGGAATAAAAAGAGAGATACTACAATTGAGATGAGAAGCCATTATTGTTAAAAAAATATATAAATTCTCATTTCTCATATGCAGGCTAAAATAATTTAAGCACCACTACAGAAATAACTTTTCTTCACATCTTATCAATCAAAATAAAATTTATCTTACCTGTATGTTTCTCAAATGCTCTTTCTCTCTAGACTGAACAGGTGAAAGAGAAGGTTGTGTATTCACCTCTGATAGTGAGATGACACAATAATTGACTTCCTACTGCCCAGCCAGGCCATGGCGTTGGGCTCCCCATCCATCCCTCCATTGCTTAAAGAAATGAGAAACATTTGTATCAGGAACAGTTAAGCCTTCACCACACCATATTCAGTTCCCAGGAAAACAACTAACAACTAACAACTAACTGTCTAACAACTCCTTCACATTTCATTGCTCCCAAGCCATGACTGAAATCTCCCTGTATTTTAGATATTCTAAAGCAATGTGATTTTAAATTGCCTCATCTTAACTGAAGCAATGTTTAAAGAAAAGAGAGGAATAACTACTTATCTCTGTCATGAGATTCCTGCTGGGGTAACACAGGCAGAAACCACTACCATAACAAATAATCAACTTCATCTGCCTTGGGCTGGACTTCAAAGCAGCTACAAATGCCAGGGATACAAAGCTGCTCAGCTGTGCACGCACACACAGAAAACATGCACCAAAAACAACACCAGCACAGTTTCATGCTGTGCAACACCAGCATGGTTTCATGCTGTGCAACACCTCCAGAGGGTGTGTTCAGACTCTGAAAATGAAGATAGAAAGCATGACCCTGGAATGTTTGAACTAATTGCCTCAGAGGGCCTGAAAACTGCTACTCTGTAAAAATATATTTCAGCTTCTGGTCTCAAACATGGTCAAGAAAACCCCCAAACAATCACAGAAATGCTGATCTTTTACTGCCTTTGTTTATTCCACTTTAAAAAATGCTCCTTACAAATCTTGCTATTGAAAACACAGGCTAGCCACAGAAAACTCATAGTTGGTTATGAAAAGATTAATAAATGTCATTAATATATATCACAGCATCACTAGTTATTTCAGGTTTCTCCTCTTACTAATCAATCCACAATATTTAGCATATGCTTCATGCTAACACACAGTGCATATTAAATAATCTACCTTACCGACTCATTTCCAGTTAGCATCCATTAAAAATCATGGTGTATATTTTGATGAGGCAAATTACAACCTGTATCAATTTGTTTCATTCTATTTAGGTGATGAAAGAAACAATTATACTCATTGCAATTATATTTGTTTTAGCTGGCCTTGTAATCTCTTGTTTTCCTAAGTCACAGGCTCTTGTACCGCTCCACTACATGCTGTTCTTTAATATTTGCCACAACTTGGTACCAGGTACTTATTATACAGTACTGTTTTTTATTACCACTTGGAAGCCATAAAAATGTATCAGGACTATGCATTTTCAATCATTCTTAAACTAAGCTAAACATACCTTAGATCTATAATTTTTCTTCACAGGATAACTGTTTAATTGTTCAACAGTTTTTTCCCTTAGAATTCTGCTGTGGTTTAACTCCACAGGTAGCTAAACACCAAAGAGCCCCTCACTCATTCCCAAACATCCACAGGGATGAGAGAGAGAATTAGGGGGAAAAAAATAAAATTCATGGTTTGAGTAACAGACTGTTTAAGAGAAAAAAAAAAAAAAATAGGACAGAAAATAATAACAACAACAAAACCAGAATTAGAATATACAAAAAAGAGATGTAAAATGCAATTGCTCACTGCTCACCAATGGCCAATGCCCAGCTTGTTCCTGACCAGTGGCTTCCAGGCAGCTTTCTCTCAGTTTGTTTATTGACCATGCTACCACAGAGTGTAGAATATCTCTTGGGTGGGTTGAGAGCAGCTGTCCAGGCCATGTACGTTCCCAGCTTCCGATGTCCCCCAAGCCTCTCACTGGTGGGGCTGCACAAGAAGCAGAAAAGGCCTTGATGCTATGCAAGACCTGCTCAGCAGTAACAAAACCATCCCTGTATTATCAACATTACCCTCATATTAAATTCAAACACAGCACTGTACCAGCTATTTGGAAGAAAATTAGCCCTGTCCCCATCAAAACTAGGCCAAATTCTAGTTATTCTTCATTTGTCTATATATGGCATTCGCATGTGCGTTACATCCAATTAAGAAAATGGTTTTGTTTCAGGATTAAACCACACTGTTTTAGAAAAACTTGATTCCATTGAGAAATAACAATACTTTTCTGTTAGTAGTCATACAGTTGAATATATGATTTGGAGATACAGTTCCTTTCTTTTGAGGCACGGATCCTGTGAGTCATACAACAAAAAGAGTTGACATGGACTGCTAACAAAGCTAAATATTATTACAAGAGACATTTCTGACTGAAGTTTTGGAGTTTTTTTAAGAGATTCCCACCCTTGCATTTTATTCAAGCAGAGATGTGGAATGGTATACCTTACCATACTTAATGACACCTCACTGCTTTCTTAAAATCCACAGTTAAAAATTCCTACTATTAAAAAAAAGCAAGAGTTTTCTTAAAGAAAATAAAGTTCACTTTCTACAGGAAAGGATAGTTCTTATAAACTCTTCTAAATCTTAGCATTAAACCAGTAAAATTTCCAAGTCCTTTTCCCCACACCCCGCAACAGGTATAATTTATTTCAAGCTAATTTCGCTATTGTACACCTCCTGTCTGTAGTTATACAGCATTTCACCTTCAGTAAATAACCTATTTTAGAGTTCAAGAATTAAAAATAATCTTTCCAAATTAGTACTAATAATTTAAAGAAAGAATGCCAGAAAGCCATCAAGGTGGAAGGTGAGATGCACCTGGACAAAACCTAGAACCAGCATGAGCTGAGAATGGATCCTGTGATCTATGACCTAATTGTGGCCTTCCATTATCTGAAGGAAGCCCACAAGAAAGATGGAAAAGGAGCATGTAGTGACAGAATGATTGTGAATGGCTTTGAAATGACAGTGTAAGTTATATTAAGAAAAAATTCTTTACTGTGGGGGTGGTGAGGCCTTGGCACAGGTTGCCCAGAGAAACTGTGGATACCACATCCCTGGCAGTGTTCAAGGCCAGGCTGGATGGAGCTCTGAGCAGTGAAAGGTGTCCCTGCCCATTGCAATGGGTTGGAGCTAGATGATCTTTAAGCTCCCTTCCAACACACACCATTCCATGGTTCTCTGTTTCTACGATTCTAAAGATCATTTCTAAGGGTCACACTAACTAGAAGCCTGCAATGAAAGAGATGTTGTACAAAGATGTCCAAAGAGATAAACTCTTAAACAAAAACAGAAGTTATAACTTAAGTGAAAAAGAACAAGAAGCAAAGGAGCAACAAAGACAGGGATTGTGCTGGCAGGTGACAAGACAAGCAAATTGACTCTGCCCAGTTTTGCACCAGAGTCACAATAAATACTTAACTGTGTGCGATCTCACTCACACTCACTGCAATAGCCTAGCTGTATTAAATTTAAGTGGCTGTCTTAGGAGGACGTGTTATTTTGAGCCCTGAGCTGCAGTAGTGCGATTAGGTTGTCCCCACGCTTGCTGTAGATACTGTAGCAATCTCTCCACCATGCTTCTGTTTCACAATTCTTCTGCAAAAGTTTATGATTTCTGCAAGGCTATACAGGTGACAGGGTCATAGATACAAAAAATTGTAGCTTTGCAGTATGCCTCCTAAAACCATTCCTAGTTATAGCATGCTCAGATCACATTTTTGGGGAACTAGTAAAGAAAATTTAAGATTATCTTTCTTCCTTGAAAGCTTCCTTTTTGTTGTGCTTGTAATGAATTTCTCTAAGCTCCATTTTAAAAACTGCTCGTCTACTTCTCGCGGATTCAGGATACATAAGGAAATATCAGTTAAAAGTATCAGACCTTTTTGTGTGCCTTACTTAATAAGCCTAACAAAAGTTGTTAGGTATCTTGACACAGAAAAAGGAGCTTTCACAACTATTTTAGCCTGTATTATTGCAGATGACAGGGAGCGATGGTAGCATCTAAAAGAGAAGCAAGTTTCTTACCATCAACACAGGGAAATTATCCAACAATATTCCAATTAGCAAAAATCATACCTGCATCAGCTTACAGTTTTTGTAGTTACCTCTAGGCATTATTTGATCTTAATATCAAATGACAAAGTTATTGAAGCAATTAGAATTTTCTAGTTTGTGAATTCAAAAACTAGGAAAGGAAATGTCATCATAATTCTATATCTTCTCAAAAACTCTACCATACAAAAAGCCCAAGGTGCCTTTTATACACATTGCAATTCTGTTCGGTGCTACGACACCAGGTGTTTTTTTACTTACAGGATTACCAGTGCCACTTTGTAGTCATTTGAAAGCAAAACAAGTGAGAGGCTCCAAGTCAGAAATACAATTTAATAAGAAGAAAGGAAAAAAAATGGTAGAATAAAATAAATGCAATAATACAAAAGACCACTGACAGAGTCAGTGACAGATGAGGTGGTCTTCCTGAAGCAGGGATCCCATAGAAACGTCTGATAACTCTCTTCCTCTGGGAATCCAGTAGGTAAGGATTGCCTGTACTGCCCCAAATCCCTGCTTACATCTAGATGAGAATGCTTGGTTTCTCCCCCTGGGCAGAGCATCTCACAATGGGATGATGAGTCATACAGGGGGTCCTTGATGGCCCATTAGAGAGAGATTGCTCCCAGAGGCAGTTATCCATGAGTCATACAGCAAGGCATCTGATGGGCCATTAACAGAAGATAGTCCAGGGGAGGGGGTCTGGGAAAACACTGCTCCAACAATTGGATTCAACAGTTCATGAAGATGGTGATAGAATACTTTGTGCATATCCTATACTACAACCCAGGACACTTAAATATAGCATTGAGAATCAAGAGTTTGAAATTCCGACCCTGATCTTGTAAGATAACCTGTGCTTGCAAACCCTTCCACTCTTCAGGAACTTGTTACTGAGTGAAAACACAGAACTTATCATTCCATTTTGTACGATAGCACTTTCAGCAATGCCTTCATGGTGACCAGAGACAGGACCCAAGTGGATGGTCTGAAGTTGTATCAGGGGAGGTTTAGTTTGGAGATTAGAAAAAAGTTCTTCCCCCAGAGCCTGATTGGCCACTGAAACAGGCTCCCCAGGAAAGTGGTCAGAGCACCAACCTTGAGAGAGTTCAAGAAGTGTTTGGACAACACTCTCAGGCCCGTGATGTGACTCTTGGGGGGCCCTGTGTAAGCCCAGGAACTGGACTCCATGATCCTGGTGGGTGCTTTCCAACTCAGCATATTCTTTGATTCTATGATTCATTAAAAACTGTTTAGAAAATTCAGAATGAGCTTGTAAATAGTTTTGAGAATGGCTAAAGGAAATTATCACTTTTTTCCAGACTGCTAAAATAATGTTTTATTGTGTTCTAACAAGCATCAACTACCATGCCTAAAAGCAATAGAAAGTATACCTCCAGTGAGGGGTTTGGGATTTTCTTTTCAGCTGAAGTCAATTACCATTAACAGACACAAATTCCCAAAATCCCTTTATTTGCACCCATGTTTTGTATTCAGACTTGCTGGTTTCCATAAGAGCAGCAAATACGCATATCTGCAATAAAAGATCATTCACATTCAGAAGTAATGGCTAAATTCACACACATTTTAAGAGCTGGAACTTAGTTTCAAACAGCTCTTATCAGAGAATATGGGGAAAATTACTGAAAGCAAAGCAGTTATTTTTCAAATTATTTAAAGAAGTCACTGTGACAATTTTCATATAAATAATGCAAAATGCAATATCTTCTGAAACCAAGTAGCTTTTGTTGCTAAGGCTGCACTGAAAATAGTAGCCTTTTTCAACTTTCCTCCAAAATAATTTTCATAAAAAAACACCAAAAAAGAGATGATTTGGCAATAAAGTAGAATCAAATGTGCTCATTTCTATCCGTTTCAAAGTAAAAAAGATATAGTTGTTGGGTTTTTTAAAAAAAGGCTTTAGAAAACATATTTTTTGCGAAAAGGATTGGAAATAAATGTTTCACTTTTAAGTAAAATACACTTGCAAATGTGTTTAAAACTAATAGTAAGAAGACGTCAAATGGTAGAAAAAATTTTAAAACAAACTTATTGAATTGCCTGTAGTAGTCTCTTCTTCTTTTTGCTATGAATAGGCAAAACACTGTATTCTTGCCATAACTGCTAATGTTAAAAAAAAAAAGAAATCCATTATATGTTTATGTTTTTATTAGTGTAGTTTGACACTGGGTAAAAGTCAGGCACCTATGAAACAAACAAACAAACAAACAAATATACATACATTCACTTATTCTTCTCTGATACAGTTGAGTAGAGGAGGGGAAAAGAAAAATTGAAGGGCTCATGAGTTGAGATAAGGATTAGCAGAAAATACTAAAGGCAAAACCAGTTCAAACTTAAAAGGTATAAAGACAAAATTTATTAACAAAATTAAAAGAGGCTAATGAGAACTAAAATAAACCTTTAGAACACCTTTTTTCCCTGCAGCCCCTCCCTCCTTTCTACCAACAGTGCAAGGAGACAGGGCATGGGAGTTCTGGTCAGTTTTTCACTGGAAATCTTTCTTGAGTTTGATTAGGGAGAGGAATTTCTTCTGCTGTGCTGTGGGGTTCTTCCCATGGGAGACTGTCCTCTGTGAACTTCTCCAACAGGAGTAGGAATCCTGCCTGACCTACTGGAATGTGAGTTCCTCCCATAGGCAAAACAGTCTTCTCAAACTACACTGCGTGGGTCATTTTAGTTCATGGGGTATAATTTTTTAAGGATAACCTGCTTTAGTTTAGGAACAATGGCTCTCTTTCTCTATCTCTGGAGGTAAGGGCCTACCCTCTCTGAGTTTCCCACTAGAATACAGTTTTCACCAACCGTGTGCTCCAATGTGAACGCCTTTTCTCATGGGCTGTGAATGGACCTCTGCATCCCCCCAGGCACTTCATGAATTACAGGGAAACTGTTTGTTGGATTATAGTCCTCATCATGGCTTGTAGAAGAATCTCAGCTCCAACACCTGGAACACCTCCTGCCTCTCCTTCCTTTCACCAACCTTGGTGCTGCCATGTTGTTCCCTCACGTGTCTTCACCTTTTGCTTTTCTTTGGCATCCGTAGGTTGGTTTGTTCTCAAGTTCCATCAATTGAAAAGTTCTTACAGGGTTTAGCAGCACTGAAAGGTTGATCCTGTCTGGGCTCTGCACCAGGGAACAGCTTGTCATGCCCCTCGGTGTTGGCCACGTGGTCCCTGCCAGCTGCCACAGCGCCGGCTCCATTCAGGGCCTCTCTTCACACGGGGCACCAAAAAGGAGATGCTGCTGCTGCCCCTGCCCTTCTGCCCTCAGCACAGCTGGCTAAAAGCTGCCAGGCAGGCAAAGTCTGGTGTGGCTGCTTGTGGTGGCAGTACAGCCCCAGCCACAGCCTCCCCACCGCTCACAAGGAGGATTGTGCATGCACAATTTATTTTCTTTCTTAAATATGTCATCACAGAGCCATGACAACCACATCTCTAGTTGGCCCCGCACCATGTCCATCTTCAGAGCCATCAGGGATTGCCTCTGCCAGACATAGCTTTGAGCAGCTTCTTGCAGACGCCACCTCTGTGGCTTCCCCTGCCCCTAACAAAAACTAGGCTGTGTTAAACCTACACAGCTTTATTCTCTTTTTGCAAATACTGTTCTACCTTTGCTTTGGATTCCTATGAATTCAGACTGAACTCTGAACTACAGTAAGAAGCAAAACTACAGTGCTCAATATTTCCCAACTAATTTTATTCTGCCTAAAGCCTTTGTGCTGTCAGCAGCAGCAAAATTTATTGCCACAGAAAACCTCAGAAAAGTCAAATGTGCTCTTCTAAAATTCAACTTATCTTGCAGATATAAATGAGGCCCTATCTGTGAAAGCCTCTCTCTTTCTATTAGTTAAAGTAGGAGTCACTCATCCTGTTTTGCTGTAAAAAATACGTGGAAATGAAATGCCACATCCCATCCCGTTTTTAGGCAAGAAGAGAACAAAAAAAGGAAGAAAGAAAGAAAAAAGCCCCTTCACAAAGTGAGTTCTTACAATTAGCAGTCACAAATAATACTTGTTACCCTAGCAACTGTCACATCCCATGGGATTCAGTCTGCCCCCAGGCTCCACAGCATACTATGGAAATTTACTAGGTTTTGGTCTTGAAAAATAGTTTATGTTCACAGAATATAGACACGTGTGGTTAATACCCAAGCAAGGAATGCATTTATGTTTCTGAGTAATGCTTTGTGTACTTTCTAATTTTACCACTTAGTTCTGAAACCCTATTTGAGAGCTGATTGCGTAATTTTTTTAACACTGAGTTTGAGATGAAATTAGCTTTCTTATGCAGAGAAAAATAGCACTAATTGGGACCACTGGGGTAAGGGGAAAACAAGAATTCAAAACAAACTATGTGGATAATACGCACAGGGTTATTGCAAAGCATAAGTATATGAGCGTGCCACTTTTTCCAGAAGAATTTATCTATTTTGTATCATTCTAGCAAGATAAAGCATCTCATACATGGTGGTGTGCTGTGACTAATAACACAAACTGAGGAGTGGGAACATAATGGAAGGGGGAGTGAATTAAAATCTTAATTCATGAGACATACTGATAAATAGCAAAATTTACAATTTTCATAATTTTAGCAACATAGAACACCACAACTTTTGTGCTCTACCATTTCTTCTTTTTTTTTTTTTTTTTGAACTCCAGTCAGTTAACAAAAAATGACCTTTTTGAATCATAATAGTCAACATATCAGATGCTGGCTTTCATCTATAGTTATTCAGTCCAAATTTAGATTAGCACAGNAAATTTATGACCTACATGTTAACAAAATTTATTAGAGAGCAATCCACAATCAAAATACATACTAGCTTTTTTTTTTTTTTTTTTTTTTTTTTTTAGGAAGATGTATGTTAACAAAAAATGACCTTTTTGAATCATAATAGTCAACATATCAGATGCTGGCTTTCATCTATAGTTATTCAGTCCAAATTTAGATTAGCACAGAATAGTCTAGGAAACTATTTCACAAAAGAAATGTTCATTAAAATATTGCATTAAAATGTTGCTTCTCAACAATAGGGAAATGTGAGGCTGGAAGTAATTATTACATGAGAATTGGTCAGAACTTTAACTATGTTGTAACAGTTTTGACATAATAGGGAGCTTTTGAGCATGAGTGATACAGAAGCCTGCTTCTACCTTTTTAATACTGCAGACTGCACTTCCATGTAGCAAACTCCTGGCTACATCCTGCTCTACTACATAAACACAAGCACACCAACTCAAAGAAAAGTTTTAAAGTAAACCAGACCACGTGCAGCCCTCTTCAGTCTACGGCTACAGCTTGAGACTTGAAGAAGACTGGAAGCTTTTAATGCAGGCCGATGCTTTGTTCAAGGAGTCTAAACTCTCTGCACTGCTGTCTAGGGAAGCTCTGACAACTGTGAATTTTAGATTTTTTTGATTATAAAAAGAAAACTCCTATTTTAAATAAAAACAGAGTTTTCAATTGGAAATTAAAATCATGTCTATTTTAATATGCCTAGTAACAGTGAAGTGATATAAGAAGGCATAAAGGGACAATGGCTAAAAGGTGGAGTTCAGTAGAACATGCAGCTCCAACCAGAAATTACAGCTCTCACGTGGTTATTGGATGTTACATTAAGATCAGGCTGAACACTATAATGGCCTCTCCCAGTCTTAACTCTTTCAGCCTCAGAGAAGGATGGAAGGAAGGAAAGATGGAAGAAAGGAAAAGAATATAGAAATTCAATCTCCAGTAAGAGAGTTTCACCAATCCAAGGTTCAGGATTTCAATAGGAAATACATTTCAACCCACAAACATCTCTTAGAAGGCAATCAAGAACATTACAAACCATTATGAATTATGGACCAACATTCAACAGGGGTGAGTGTTTGAATAAAGATGTTTCATCACTGTATGTAACAATAATTATTAACTAGTCTCTCAACAATATTTCCTGCATCTTCATCCATTACCAGAGTTCAAGGCAACAACTGCAAATAGTGCCTTAGGATGCTGGAAATAATTCGAACCATTAAGTCTGGCATGAGACTCAGTGTAAGTAGTTTAATTTGTCATGTTCCATCATAATCTCCAAAGAAGATTATACCTGACATTAATAATATGATAGCAAATTATGAGGGAGGGAAAAAAAAGTTTTAAAAAATTTAAATTTAAAAACCAGATGTTCATGTGGGCAACAACTTCAGAATTAGGTTTGCTTTTTGATAGTAGGCATTTAATGCTTCAGCCAGTTTATAGCATCCTGATAATGTCATCTTATCTGGGTGCATAAAGACAGAATTTAGTCTTCCAAACAGAGAAAATATTCATTTTAAAACAAAGCTTTAATCAGAATGATTACTTGCTGTATAGAAATTGCACCAGCAAGCATCATTGCTGACCCTCCCTCTGCAAGAAATTTAAACTTCTGCCAGTTCATCAGTCAGGATTACTACCTTTTCACACCACATGAGGATTAAATGGACTTCCCAGACTGAAGATACAAGAAAACTTTTCACTTCTGTGAGTAGAATACTGCAGTTACCTGTTGGTATGGGTTTATTTTTCTAAGTTGTCTTTAAAAGATACCTTGGATTATTTCAATTACTGAACAAAGCCACTGTCTCCCCTGATTAGGACATTTACTTTCGGGTTTTTTTTTCTGACAGTATTTATATAAATCAGTATTAAGCGTTAACTGCTGTCATAAGATTTCTGCCTTCTTCCTTCAGCTCACTGTCAAACAAATACAAAAAATAGTACCCCCAAAATTATTTCTCCTGACATAAGCATGTCTTAACTGATAATATTTTTCAAACAGACAAAACAAGTTAAGATTTTTTGTCCTGGAAAATTTGGCACCTGAGGCAATCTTTTCATTCCAAAAATGTCTTACCTTCTGGCTAAAGTTCTAAATTAATCAACCAGAACTCCACAGGAGATAGGAATGCAGGCAGCTGACTGGAGGTTTTACAGAAAACAGTGTCACAGCTTTATTTTCTGAGGTCCAGATCCTCTAGTATGAAAACAAATGGCAATCTTCCCATTAACTGGAAGCCTAAATCACATAAGTAGGGAAAATTCCAACATTTATATGCAGTTAAAAATATACCTCTTTTTGAGGCCAGATAGAAAAGTTACCAATTACTGCAGTAGCAATTTCAATATTGACTAAAACCTTGGATGATTGCAGTTAATCATATAAAGCATGTATTATAGGACAAGAGTATGTAACAATAAGAAAGATTTTTTTTCTCCCCGTATTTCTTAGAACCTAGATCTAAGACAGAAGAAGTTATTTCAAATGCATCACTGGCCTACTGAAAATGGAAGGCAGATAAAAACATTCAGAAGATCAGCTGCACCTCAAATTCAGTGTTCAGTTTTGGGCCTCTTACAAGAAAAACGACATTGTGGTGCTGGAGTGAGCTCAGAGAAGTGAATGGAGCTGATGAGGAGCAGCAGAGGGAGTTGGGGGGCTCAGCCTGGAGAAAAGGAGGCTCAGGGAAGACTTCGCTGCTCTGTACAATGACCAGAGAGGAACGTGTAGCCAGGCGGGATCAGGCTCTTCTAAAGAACAAGCAACAGCACAATACAAAACAGCATCAAGTTGCACCAAGGGAGGTTTAGTTTGGATATTAGGGGAAATTTCTTCATGTTAAGGGTTGTCAAGGACTGGAACAAGCTACCCAGGTCCATGGTGGCGTAACCATCCCTGGAGTTAGTTAAAGACCTGTAGATGTGGCACTCAGGGACATGGTTTAGTATGGACTTGGCAGTGGGTTAATGGTTGGACTCAATGATCTCGAAGGTATTTTCCAACCTAAATGACTCTGTGTTTCTAGGAGAGGCTACTCCAGCCTTCTAAAACTCTCCCTGAAATGTTAAAACCAGTATCAGTAAAGCATTTCATCATCTCCAAAACATGGCTGTGTCTCACAAAATGTACAGATTGGAGCAGTCTTTACAGATCATTGCATCCCATCTCTGCTGCTGGGATTGGTGAATGATTCTTTTTTTTGCCCCAAGGTTTGCAGTTCTACTTCAAAGTTATTAAATCGATAGGATGGCCACTATCTACAGGAAAATTTATCATCCATTTTTTTCCTGTGAAACTGAGACCCCCGTCAGTACCTCTTGCTTCAATTTTTTTTTCCAAATATCTATTTACCAAGACTAATTCTGAAAGAAAAATCAGCTAAATATAGAAAGGCTCATAAAAATAAAAATATTTGAATTCTGTAGAAAGCATTATTATAGATGGAGAGGTAAAAATCTTGCATACAGTCAGTTGCTTGGAGCTGTAGCTATTCTGGATATCCTCCAATTTTTCTTCATAAAAACTGGAAGATGTTCACCACAATTAACAACTTAAAATCACTGAGATAGGGCAGAAACAAATTAATTTGCATTTAATACATTCGTTCTTCTGGCCTCATCCACTTAGCTTAAAAGGTTGGTGTTCCACCACTTGATATTCCAGTGCACAATGACATTCCCTCTCCTCTTCTGCTTTTATCCATTTGCAGTTCACACCATGAAGCTCTATGCTGCAACATTCCTGGCCTGAAATAGACTTCTGTTGTGGTGCATTTTGGATTTTGCAAAGTTCTGCATGCTTTAGTTCCTTGTTCTATAATGGTTTGTCCCTGTACCCCCATGTTCAAACCCCTCTGGTTTTTCCTTACTTCTAGGTCCTGTTCATCACTTTGCAACCCCACAAAGAAGCCTGGAAAATTCTGGTGGGGCTGTGGGGTGATTCGGCAAGTTCTTGGTTCCCCTCCCTTTTTTATGCATAGAACTGTTCTACTGATTATCCTTTTGTTCTGGGTTACTCCCCCTCCCTTTGGGGTTGGTTCTAGATTGCCTCCTGCCCTTTTACACACCCCCTTTACTTAAACTGAGACCCAAGAGGGAAAACTTCACTCCTATGTGGGCCCTTCGGGTGAAATAAAACCCCACTTGAAGCCCACGTGGGAGTCCTCCTTTGTTATTCCACACCATCACCACGTTTCTGCCCAAGGACCCACAAGATGGGAAAGGTACCGAGCTGTTCCCCTGAATGTGGGTTCAGCAAACGAGCCAACTGGCAGCAGCTCCGAACCCCCGCAGACTTCTAAAGGCATCCCAGTACTTCATGCTTTTTTTGAACATTTTTTGACTTTCTGAAAAATCAGCTGATGTAAAGCACTATAGCGAATCGTGGCTTGCTCAATTTTCCCTTAAGGTTCATGCTGTCAGGGCTGTTCTCAATGTTCTTGCATATTTTAGCACTTCTGTCTCATCACAGAAAGAACAGCACATGAGGAGCTTCAGCAGGCAAGAGTCTAGCAAAATGTGAAAATGAAATGCAACAATATTCCTATGAGATATCACAGTTGGTATTTGCACCATAATATATAATGAAGCTTGAAAGTTTAATTTTTTAAACTGAAATTAATAATAAAGGACCTTAACAGACAGAAGTTTCTTTTTCAGACTACAAAATTGCACCATCTACCTATTCACGCTGTGTAGGGCTGCTCAGTAGCATAAAATGCCATAGAATTTGAATTCAAGCCATACCCAATTGGAGTAAAGAGGTTTTTTTTAATTCCTTCAGCACTCTCATCAGAATTTCATCTAAGCTTATGAGTATGAAAGTGTTATACAGCCTCAAGCTCCTGCTTCCTACCTTCACTGCAGCCCAGACTGATCACAGCACTTTGCTAAAACATCCCATCAGCCTCCTTAACCAGACAGAACACACTCCACATGAGGCCAGCACACCATCTTCTCCCATGTCTTTGCTTTTTTTGACACTGGAACCACACTCCTGCTGTTCTTGTAGTGCTGCTCCTCTGAGGTTTCCCATTTATTTCTCCAGCCTTTCCCTGATATATTATGGTGAATTCTTTCTGTCCTCCCACTCTCCACAGAAATTAAAGCACTGTGCAAGGCTCCCCTTCTCTTAAAAAGAGACTCCCTCTCTTTTTACTCCAGGCCAATTCCCTGATAGGTGAGATACCAGGCATATGCAAGGTGAGAGAACTTGTCAGCTAAAAATGGATGGAATGTGGTCACTTAATTTCCTTACCTTCTCTTTTGTTTTCAACAAAAGACAACTGATTCTGGGTTCTTCCGCCAAAAGTGATAGTCTTCTTTCCCCAGTTCTTCTAATGTGGACTCTGCAGGTGAGCATCAATGTAATTCTCTACCACCAAACTACTTAACAGTAAGTCAAGACTGGGTATTGACATATTATAGCAATGTTCTCTTGCTCCTTTCAAGAAGGAAAGGAAGCTTTCCACATTCTGTAGACCTGATGGTAGTTTGGTCTTCCCCAAGTTCTTTTGTGATGGAATAAAGAGGAAAAAAAATTACCCTGGCAAAATCACTGGGAAAAAAAATGATACAATCTGTCAGAAGGTTTTCAAGGACTTGGAAAGCTGGCATTACCTTCTGGCTAAAACAATGTACTGTGAGACACAGGAAAAAAAAAACCCCAAAACATCAGTAATTCAAACATTATTGTGCTTTCCCAAGAATCTGTCTCTCTGGCATGTTTGTGTCACTCTTACAGTGTAATCAGACATCATGGAAACTGATGTCCCAAATAAGAGATTACAGCAAACTAAGAGATTCATCCAAAAAGTCATCCTCAGAATCATCAATAAACCTGCACTTGCCATGTCCAACAACATTCAAAGATATATGCATTTTACTGTTGGTTGCCAAGCTTGATGTTGTCTTTAAAGCTATTAGCACTGTTACAAATCTACATTTTTCCGTTTTAATCTAGATTTTTTCCTGCAGCAGCTTAACAACTTATTAATACTTCTGTACTGTAGCTCCACTATAAAATTAGTCTTATTCAAAGCATTTTTTCTAGTTCTTGCTGCCTATATTCTCACTAAGGATGATCTCTTCCAACTGTGTCCTTTCAGCACAGATCCTTTCAGACCTTAATCCTTATGGTGAAACTTAGTAACTGGCTTCAACCAGACCACACTATAGAACTTTTAAAATTTTATTATATTGGAAAATTTGTTTCTGATTCTTTGGTACCACTGAAACTTAGAAAAAACATAAGTTATCTATTAACAGATAGATATGTTAAGTCTGTAATGCTTAGTCTGTACTACAGGTAGCATAAACAGTATTCCCCATGTTATGAGGGCTGCAAGCATGTGTCAGCTAAGCAAACACCATGACCGTGTCTGAGTACACTGACAAACAAATCACCAAAAAAATAAATACCGATAAAATACCAGACCATTTTTTATGTCTAAACTCAGCTAGATAGCCATCAACCAGTCTCTTAGTGTAGCCATACAATTACAGCACTGGACAACGTCAGAAACACACACAGAAGGTAAATGTACAGCCCTTTTCCTCAAACAAAGCAACAGAGCTAAGCATCTGCTTCAGAGAAATCCAGGACCCCAACTTTCAAGTTGTTTTTAAATGTTCCCTGGTCTAAAGCTGTATTTTTTTTAATGTCCTCCTCTTCTTCTATGCAGCAAATGAATCCACAACAACAGCTGTTTATAATACCCTTTTTATTTTTCAGCCAGAAACACAATTTAATTTAATATTTCAATAAACAGTGGTGTTTACTCCTTAAACAAACCCCCTATCTCTTTGGCATCTGACCGTATTCTGTTTTGCAAACTAAAGGCTATATAGGAAGACTTTACTTTCGAGATCGTTGTTCAATACATTAAATTTACACCAGTGCAGTAAACTTTGAAAAATACACTTTTTTTTTTTTTTTTGTTATTTTCTAATAAACCTTAAAAAAAACAACCAAACCACAAAATGCTCACTAGTGGGCTGCCTTCATTTAAACTGTGGAGTGACAAAGTAAGAATTCTTCATTTTCCAGAGCACATGCACTAACTTACGCTTTCTAGTAATTCTGAGTGTAAATAAACAAACAAACAAACAAAATCTTAACTCTGTCACAAACACCTGATCAAATAATTTATGTTTCAATGCAATACAAAATTATCTTCAACTTCTGCAGAGGTCATCAGCCAAAATTAGGTTATGCACTGCTTCAGTAAAAGACTGCACCTAAAAAAAAGACAGCACAAAAACTATTTTTCATTTTTAAACTAAAGTTACCAAAACGTTTTAAATACATCTAGGAATAGAGCTGTCAAAACTTCATTTGATGTTCTGTTTGGATAAAAATTTATTAAGTAACAAAAGTAACCCAGTGCATTATTCTGCTGAAAAATTCAAGATCATCTCTTCAACGCTGACAAGAAATATTTCACTTGCGCTCTTATCAGGAAAAAAATCTGCCCTCCAGAGCTCATGTTCAGTGCTTCAAGTCAATGAAATTTCCAAAGCTATACTGAAGTAGCACCTTCTGCTACTACAGATTAAATGAAAATCACAAACTAAAATCAAAAATATTACCAACATATCACTACAGACATTCCAGGTTCTGTCTCAAGACAAGATAAAACCAAAACCTACTAAAAAAACCACCAAAAAGCTAACCAACCAACAAAAAACCAAAAAACACCCCAAAAATTTCCTGAAATATTTGCTTTAAATAACTGAAATATTTATTCTGAACATGTTTTATAGAACAAAAAGGACAAAGCAATTACCTCCATGCAGAAACTAAAAAAATAATTTAATAGGATTCAAGTAGCAAAGGTTTCATTTATGAACAAACCTCACCCAGTATACCAGTACAAGCACAGTCTCAAAACGCATGAATTGGATTGTTTAAATAGCAAGTGATTCATCCAGTCAGGCTCACTTTCCTGTCCATGTGGTAATAAAAACCCATACATCTTACTGCAGAAACAAGAAGTAAACCCAAAAACCTCCTTGAGTACTTATCCAAGAGCAGTTTCTAACATCAAGCCAAAACTAGCAACAACTAAGCAGACATCCCCAATTCTTCAGTGTTGAATTACTGTAAATACTAGACGTAGCAGTACAGAAAAAAAAATCCCCTGAAATCAAAAGCTTTTTTTTGTTAAAATGTGTCCAAAGAAATATCCACTAGTTGCACTCAAATCTGCATCAGAAGCTGCTTGATCAGGAAAAAATTTCTCTCTCCAAGTACTTGTAGAACACTGCAGCGCCAAGACTGTATTCAAATAAATTACTTTCTGGTAACACTGAGATGATAAAACCACCTACAATGTGGACAGTCATGTACACAGTTCAACAGTGGATTTTTGCAGCAACAGAGAAAAGATCAGAAACCATTTCTAAATGTGAGATGACAGCTCATGTGCTATTCCTTGCAAACACACGATCCCCTCTAAGAGTAAGGTGTTGGAGCTGGTATTGTAGCACTTCTGTGTCAGCAGGTTCCTTAATGTTCATTTTGTCTAAATTGAGGTAGTCCAGGGATTTTGAATGAGCCCTTTTACCTTTCAAAAGGCAGAGAGGCAGGGGACCATGAAGTGCCTTGTAAGGTTCATATGGTAAAGCTTTATTGTATTTATCCCCTGAGCTGGGCATCCGTCTCCTCCTCCTTCCATTTACTGCTGGGATCTCATATGGCTGGTAGTACCTACTTCTAGTTTTGTACAAACGCGAGGAACGTGGAAGTCCTGAATCAAGATGTTTGGAGCCCGAGTTAAGACCAGATTCTCCTTTATTCTCTTCACTTCCCGTACACTTATGGGCTAATTTTAGCAACTCCTCTCCAGTTGTGAAACCAACTAGGTAGTTAGAATCCATGTGAAGGATCTGATATCCTGCAACTGTCCGCCGCAATGGTGAGCAGGGGGTGCTGGAACAGCGTGGCTTTTCTGCTTCCATCCTGGCTGCAGAACTCACCTCTGCAAGAGGCACAGGGAGCGTGGACAGGGCAGTTCTGGACTCTCCATTGACATCAACTTCCATTTTAAACACAGAATTTTGCTCCTAAAAATAAAACAGAGCTTGATCAGAAAATGCAACACAAGGTGCTGAGAGAGGACCACAGAAATGGAATTTTGTATCACCCAGAAGCCACAACCAGCACTTCCCTATACACAACCACTGCAGGTCTGGGCAGATTTAACCCTTTCTTGGCAAAATGAAGCCTCCAAGGCTTAACGTTTCCCTGAGAGAGACAAGAAAAGGACAGAGTGAACTTAGAGAAGACCCAGCACGAAGTTGGTGGAGCAAGAGAAAAAGCTCTGATTGGAAGAAGGGACTGAGGAAGTGGACATTTTTAGCTGGATTTCTCTGGTGTAATCTTGGAGAAATTAACTATTTCTTATAATATCATAATGCTGTTTGGGGGAATGCTGGTTCTTAGTCAAAACTTGTGGACTAATATAATTGAGATTTAACTGAGAATTTTGAACAGAGTAAGCCCCCGTGGCTGGGTTAAAAGGAGGTCTCAGTCTTTGAGACAAAGATGATTACCGAGAGAAAGTGATTTGAGGCCCTCGGCTCCTGGGGTAAAAGGAGATCTCTCTTTCTTTTAAGACAGAGACTATTTTAGAGACAGAAGAATCCTTGTTTTACACTAAAAGCAGCATTCTTAAACGGTACCCCAAATATGCTGAAAGGCCCATGAGAAGCCAGGAGAAAGGCTACTAATAGGTGGGACTGCACAATCTGCAAAATTCCAGACGGTTGCAGATTTGTGACATTGGGAGCCACCAGACTGCTTTTTTCTTGTGGTGAATGTCTCCATGAGACTCTAGAGAGACTCCTCTCCCAAAGTGATGAAAGATTATGTTTAAATGGTGAAACTGACTGAAAATCACAGGTTGTCTCTTTATGTTGTTTGTGAAAAGCGAACAGTTTGTGAGGGAGGATAAGTGTTTTGAAAGTTTCATTTTTTCCTTTTTCCTCTTTTAGAGTGTGTTAATAAAATCTATCTGTTCACCTAAAGTTGGGCCTGTTTTGCCTTTTCCTCCCAATCCTATCTCCCAGAGGGAAAAGAGAGTAGACACTCAAACCACTATACTAAACTTGGCAAACAGAAACAGAATTCGGTGAACATGAAACCACTACAAGTTATCATAAAGATACTGATAATTCTAAATAGATAAAAATGTACTTGAATCCTATCATACACAAAAATGGACCATCTCTCTGGATTATTTTTTCAGCATTCTGGTGCATTTATTCCTTGTAGTCCCTCACCTCTTGGAATATCTACAACCATTAGCAGATCCATAGCACCATCCCCCATCTTTACTGTGTAATTTGTCTAGTGACAATACTCTTATTAAACAAAGCTTTCAAAAAACATGCTTAAAAGATACCACCTCATTCAGACATGACCATGGACCAGACCTGATCTGAGTATACTGCAATGCTGCCATCTTCCAGATGTGCAGACAGCTTGCTTTAGACTCAAGAATGGCATCCTAGCAGTTCCACACCTGTCTAATTAGGTCATCAGCAATCCTCACTCACTCCCCAAGAAAATTCACCTATCATTTTATTCACAATTAATCAAACACACATTCTTTCATTCTAATAGGATTCTAATGTATTTCTAACAATGTATACTGCATTTAATGAATATAGCATTATTCTTATAAGCATCTTAAGCAGTATTTATTTAGTTTTTTCCTATTTCTCTTGGAAACAGGTATTTTCCTCTTGCCTCACAACTATTCCAAATGCAACACTTGGTGCCTTTACAGACACAAGTGCTCACTGCAAGCTATTATCACCTCTAACATGGAAAGATATGGTCACTATCACAGCAAGTATACACCAGAGATGCCAGAACACTGGAAAGCCTTGTTTCCGTTTCTATTTTCAGCATCATCTGAACCATTTCATTGACACAGCTACTTCACAAAATAGAAAGGTCACATTTCTTTCCAAATCCATGCTTTCTTCATTGTCAGACTCACCTTTGCTCTAAACTGTAGCTAGTGGCTCTGTAGTCAATATACTTCACCAAAAATTTCCACATAGCTATGTCATGTTTAAAGGCAAGAAGACTCAAAGGAAAGTCAGCATCTAAGTGTTAAGCAGGAACAATTCTGAAATTCATTATATGTGATCATAAACTACATTCAAAGTATCAATAATATTTCACAAGTAAGACTAACTTAAAACATGCTTCCAAGAGTTTCCAAAATTTTGAAGCTACTACTTGCTGCTATTTTGAGGCTTAGAACATCACAGACCAAGCAGCAACAATGCAACTAACAAGGAAATACTTTATTCCATCTGCTGCAATCAGATACCCCCCCAAAATCCCATTAAGACCAATCTCAAATAATTCATTTTAAAATAAGACAGGGAGCTGCATGCAAGTATAACTTGCAAAAGAAAATACTAGCCTTATGCAAAATATAAGATTACTTTGTTTCTGTTCAGGGACTGGGAAGGAGCAGTTCAAATAGTGTTCTGTCAGAGACTGGGAATCTGTTTTGAGAGAACTTGGGGGCTTGACATGTGTGGTAGGGGGTGGGTCAGGCCATGCTCTGGTGAGGTGATGCCCTGCCTCAGCCTAACAGTGTCCATCAGCCATGGCACAATGGAGGCAGTGCCCAGGTGTTGCCTAATCCAGCCCCGGAGTGGCCGAGAACCCAAAAATCCCAGCTGGGAGGAAGGGCCTCTAAGAAGGCTGACCACGAGGCAAGCATGTTGTTCTCTAAACCTTGGACCTTTACACGCCTGCAACCCAGCACTTGATTGCTATGTCTGTTTTTCTACATCTTTCCTATCTTTCTCCCTTTCTTCTTCTAACTTTCTTTTCACAGAAGACAATGTCAAATGGGTTTAAAGGTTTTCTATGTTCACTAGACTATGTCTGTGCTGTGGTGTTCCACATTGTACCAAATCATTTGACAAAGCTCCTCATCTTCTATAGCTCACTAGCAAACTTTTGTGTGATTTTTTACCCCTTGAAGATATCTGGTTAGTATTTCTCCTTTGCACCTACCCAGACCAAAAGAATCTTCGTTTAACTCTGGATTTAAGTGACTGGGGTGTGACCTCTTCTTCCCTGCTTAGTCCCCCATCAATCTGCTTCTCCCCACGCTAATAAACTAGGAGTAAACAAAATGCCCACAGTTCTGCTAAAGAGGATTTTATTTGCCGCTAACAGACTTATATGATGGAGAGACTATTCCTAATGTTCCTTTAGTCTTAAATGGTCTCCTTTCATTCTCACAGTCATGGTGTACTTAGGATTTTTCATCACCAATTTTGTGTACCGTAACTTTTGCAGATATACTTCATCCAGTGAGATTTTAAGCATTTTGGGGTTGGACTAGATGGTCTGGGGTTGGACTAAATGATCTCCAGAAATCCCTTCCAATCCTAACAGTTCCGTGAATCGAACAATACAGGCAAAACAGTTGAAAGATCTGAAACACTGAAGCAAACCAGACACCAAAATTCTTCACTGCAGAAAGTTCACACATTTCAGTAATGCTTCCCATTTTATTTAATTGAAGTCAATATGTATTTATGGAGACAACTGCCAGTTTCAGAATAGCAGAAGCAATTGTTTCCTACTTTAACACCATATCAAGCAGTGAAACAGTAAATTTGATGAGGTTTCAGCTGCTGAGACAAAGGTATTAATGACAATTTCATAAGCTGAAATTACACACCACCAGGAATCATGATTACTGGAGGCACAGCACACAGAAATTCCATATTACAACTTTCAGCTACCCTGCAATTTTAGGCAAGAAACCTAAGTATTTGCTCTTGCTCTTAATTTCCAAGTTTTACCCTGCAGTTTGGAAATCTCTCCTGAAACCTTCTAGAAAAACTCAATTTTTTCTGTTAAAAGAAACTGAAATGCTAGAAAATGTATAAATAAAATGGGCATGCTTCAAGGTTGGAAATTAATTAATAAATCGATAATAATAATAATAATATTAATCATATTCATCCCCTAGTCACACATAAACAGCAAGCCAACAAAAAAAACCACCACCCAACAAAAACAAAAAACAAAAACAAACAAAAAAAAACAACAACAAAAAAAAAACCCAAAAGCCCAGAACAAACCAATCATTTGCCACAGCAGTATGTCTCCTAAGGAAGGAGGAAGAGCTATCTTCATGCACTTTCAGAGTTTAAAATCAGAAAAGAACACAAAGGTTCTTCTCAGAGCACAACTTCTAAAATTCATTTACCTTTGTTTGCAACATGGGTGTGTGCTCTGCTAACCAAGAGCAATCAGCTTGGAAAACTAACCATGCAGAAGGGAAGGAGTCTGCAGTTAACTGTATAATAATTACCCTCACTGTAAACCAGTACAAAGGAAAATCAGAGCACAAAGTCCTCTTATGGTCTTCAAGCCAGCATGGTCCAGCCTGGTACTTCAGGTTCTGAAACTGCAGAACTCCCATTCTGTGCTGCAGTGTGAAGAACAGTACTAAAACAAAGAAATCTGTCAGACATTTGAAAGCAACAGCAGCATCAGCGGCTGGTGCCACAAATCCCAAAAACTCGAGGGAACAGAACTGCTAGCTGGTGACAGGAATGACTGGTCAGCTTCATAAGCAAAGACACAAAACTCAGCATGTATGTGCTCGGCTCTTCTTTCCCCAGACTTTTAATGCCAGTTATTCAAGCTGCTATACAACTTCAAAATTATCTGTATTTTTATCTGGGAAAAAAAAAAAAAAAAAAAAAAAAAAAAAAAGGTAGAATTTTTAAAAAATGCTGCCTTATTTTTGAAGGATTTGTCAGCTACCACTGTTAATTTTCTGTCAATCTTCTTTTGATAAATTAAATTAAAAAAAAAAAAAAAAAAAAAGAAAAAAAAAATTTAGAAGACTCCTATGAAAGAAAATAGAAAATAATTTGAGATTCACAGTGAATGTAGGAACCATCACCTCTAAATAGATACTTAAAACTCTTTGACAGCATTTTTAGGACATTTCTAAATATGATAAAGCATTTGATAACTTCTGTTATGTTCACTGCTGTTTACAAGTATAAGCTCACCAGTAGTTCCCAGCATCGGTTGTAACACTGGAAAAAACAGTACTTCAGTTTAAAAAGATTAGTTCTTCAGGTCATAGCTGGCTTGTCTCTTGCCTCTCAAACAGAATGACAATAGTGATGCCAGTTCAAGGCAGTTTATAATTAAAGATTATTACTGAATATAAGCAAGGAGACTAAGAACAAGACGGCATATCCTTTGCTGCTGGTCCACATATTAAAAAAAAATGTAAAACAACTGAAAATAGCAATTACCAAGGAAATTCATTTGACCAACACCTACCAGAATATAATTCAATGATATTTTACAATGTTTTATTAATTCTCTTTGTATATTCAAAGCAGGCTCTGCATATAACGTAACCAGACCCAATCCAGATAAATACTGAGAAAATTGTCTTAAACACAGAGCAGAGAAATACTGCAGATAAATACTAGATTAACTACTAAAAATCACTGTGAGAATACATTAATATTCTTGAGTTTTTCTTTCAGTGTAAAACCATCAAAATTTCCACATTTTGCAAAGCCTTTATAGGCTTTCTGGTTATTGAATCTTTCACAAAGTTGTCAGATACCATTCATATCTTTCTCATAACATGGGACAAATGAAAAGCAGACATGCATGACACACTAGGGCCTTATATCACAATACAGGCACTGTAAATCATTTATTGTTGAAGTGTCTTCTTGCCATGTGCTTCACTGCACTCAAAACTTTGTGGGGTTTTTTTCCCCCAATACAGTGTTACTTCTTCTGTTAGATGTATTACTTACAGTCTTTCTGAGGAAAGAAACGTGACTTACAAAATACAAACTTTAATTACTCAGTATTTAACGACAAAGAAAAATGAAGAGGAGTTTTCCTTGATATGCTTATGCTTTGTCTGCATTATTTTGGAACCACTGTAAGTTACTCTTAAGAAAATTACTGGTTCTCTGTAATCTGGCATTTCTATTGTTACTCATCTCCTCACCTAGAATCTGAACTGATTTGACAACATGCCTTTTTTTTTTCTTT
Organism: Mixornis gularis; assembly: GCA_003546035.1. NCBI lineage: Eukaryota > Metazoa > Chordata > Aves > Passeriformes > Timaliidae > Mixornis > Mixornis gularis. The sequence goes on from QVAJ01000340.1 coordinate 381,601, forward strand.
CAGATAAGCATTAAGTTTCTGTCCATTCAGTAAATGTTTCCTTCAGAATTGATTCTTCCTCGTAGATGCCAAGCCTGTAGCCAATACCATTAGTTAAGAATCACTAAGATATGTCACATTGATAAAATTATAGTAGTTGCAACAAGAAAAAGCAGAATGGAGATGACAGTGGTGATACCAACTGTAAAAGAGTCAAACACTGAACCGAGATACCAAGCCAGTTTTGACACTTGGCCTTCTCTGTGCTACCATTACTTGAGATACACAATGCACTTAAAAGACAAAATGTTTGTCTGTGAAACATCAGGAGTAAGTGAAATTGCCCACATGTGTGAAACCAGGACACTTTTAATTGTTTCAACTGTCTCTTTGTGAAGGGTAAAAAATAAGGTCTACATCATTCTCCTTGCAGTCTGAAGGGAAAAAAAATGTTTGTTACTCCTTACAAGAAATTCCATACTCGTCTAAACTAAAGAGAATGGGGGCAGCATGAAACGGCTGCACCACTTAAGACAACATTCAGATGGAGTAACAACTAAGTGTAGCACAGATTTACTTCCTCAAAATTACACGCAAGAAAATGAAATTATGCATAAGACATACACTATAATCCTACAGGCCTTAAGAAAACATGAGTTGATATTACTGAATTAATAAAGCCAATGCAGTAATTTCAGAATGCAATGTAAAGCAACAGCCTACAAAACAACAAGTGTGTGTGCGTGTGTTGGAGGGAGGGTTCTTGTCAGCAGGTAAACTATTAAGCCATTCAGCTCCCCAGTATACCAGCAATAAATACCACACAGCTTACATAAAACTAGGATTCACAAAATGTTCTTTTTGAAAAGATAATTACATCAATTCCTACCATTATGCGCCTCCTCCAAGTAGCAGTAAGCAATTTTTAAAATTCTTGTTATTAACACAGTTTTATACAAATAAACTATTATGATTCAGAAAACTACCTTTCAAAATTGAAGATGGTCATTAGTGCATTACTGAGAAACTATAACTAGCAACTCAAGTGACTAGTTCAGACCAGATCAGCATGACAGAGCATATAATTCACAAAAAAGAGACAGATGGAATGTCAGGAGTCTGACCAGACTAATGAATCTTGTATGAGCAGACTTAGCAAGCAGAAGTGAAAGAAAATAGTGTCAAAGAAGGCCATCTAACATCTCCCTGCCAAACAATACTAGATGGAAGTGTCTAACAGACTATGACTTCTCTGAAATATTTAGTCTTCCACATGGACAAATGTGACTCCTCTGCTGGACTGAATTACAGATAAACACGTCCCCTTCACTTGGTCAGTAAAATGATGCTCCCGGCCAGCAGAAAGGTGGTTGTTAACTATGCTGATTCATCAAAAATGAAACTGTGAAATACATGCAAAGAAGCTGATGCATACTGTAACACAAATAATTTTTATTCTTTATTGCATTAGTAAGTAAAATCACATTTCCCTTATAATTTCATTTTTACTTCTCTGTATTTTCGATCTTCCATCTTTTCATCAACTAAAATCTAAGTTTCATTCTAGAAGTTCTTCATATTTTCTGGTTAGCCCACTTGGGAAGACGCCAAACAGCCTGACTTGTCAACAAAAAACTAAACTGCCTTTTAAAAATAAGCGCCAGAAATAAATAAAAGAGTGCTTAAGGTATTCCGGTTTTCACCAAATACTGATTTCTTTTCTTTAAAACCCAAAGTTCTAATGGGACTATGGGTCTCCACTGCTTTTGTGTTAGAGAAGAAATTCAGGTTGGGTAGTATTCTACACTCACAAGTCAGTGCAGCTCTGGTGACATTATTTTGAAATGATCAGCCTAAACCATACAATATTCAGCCTTTGACTAGGAATAGCTATTCAAAGAAATAAACTTTAAAAATAGACCTACTCAGAGATATTATGAAAAATATATTTAATCAATGTAATTTAGTTTTTTCAGGTTCTTTTAACAGAAGCACTTTAAGCACTTTCTCAAGCTCACTAGAGTAATGTACATAAAGGTTTTAGAGTTCTGTTATATGCCTGCTTGTCAAATGCTCCTTTCCTTACTTAAATGCTGCTTAAAAACAAGTGTAATTCAAGTATGGAGTAACAATTAATAAAAGCCCAACAGTACCTGCAGTTACAGTAAATTTCTATTAAACTTACAACTAGTGTGAACAGAAATCTTCCTCCCGGAACACTCAGTTCTGACTCATCTGACTTTGCCATACCATACCACATTTGCATATGATTATATATGCCCAGTGGCCAAGCCAGCAGCATAAAGCTGATCCAAGAAGAGATTGTACAGAAAGCCACACTATAATGTCATTACTCTTAGGCAAGAACTTAATTTTGGTGACTGCACTGCCACTGCCTCATTTCCCTCTGATTCAAAGCCACTGTGAGAACCACCCTCCTCTATCTTCACTATCCTAACAAATACTCTTTCTCAAGGGGGGGAAAAAACCCAGAACTGAAGCAAGCACACCCAGTTAGCTGGAACATGGTTCAAAATATACCAATAGCAGGAGGGTGGTGGGAGGAGCAGCTTTCTGACATCGATTCATTTTTGCATGCAACTATGCAAGCACAAATGTATGACATCCTGGCCCACTCCACAGAGCTTTGTAATAGATTTCTTTGTAATAGAGAATATATTTATGCTAGGCAAAATCCCTATATAAAACACCATATAAATAATATATACAAAGAATCAGGATCTGAGATTGTTTTCCTGCATTCTACAGACGACTAAAAACAGCACTGCAGCTACTCAAAGAGACTCTTCCAGTAATGTGCAGAGACAGAACTGAAAAAACATGCCTTCTGATGAACCAAAGCCCCGTAGGAAGTTTCATACTCTAAAGTAACACTTTAATGCACCTTTGAGTGCACAAGGGCAGCCAGCGAGCTTCACAGGCCATAAACATTAAGACAAAACTCTTGAGTCTGTCTACTCTTCAGTAAGCAAAATTTATTACAAAGAAATATGAAGTTAGTCACAGAAGGCTGTGCAATAGTGCACATTGTTACTGTCAGAATCAATAGTAAGGCCATACTCAAGTTTATCGCTTGCCTGAGAGTACAGGGCTGCCAGCGGCTTTAAATTACAACGGAGGAGACGGTGATGAATACTAAATACATTAATACTACATACTAGATACAGCTGCGAACAGGTAAGCTCTGGACTTTTCCACCACTTACACTGCTGTCACCCATCGGGTGGCACGGAGAGCGCACCAGGAGCAGTCTCCGCGCAAGCTGCAGGCCCCGCATGGAAACTCCCCGTCTGCCCGGCACACATGGGGACTGCCACCAGCGTCCTGCTCTCCTTCTACGGCTGCCGGGCAGCCCCTGCCTTGCTCCTCTACCTCCCGGCTCGCCCCGCCGCACTCAGGGCCGCAGGCCGGGCCCCCGGGCCTGCAAGAGCGCGGAGCCGCCGCTCGCACCGGCGCTGCCCGGGCACGGCCCACCCGGCCCCTCAGCCCGGGGGTCCCGCTGCCGCCGCCCTCGGGAGGCCCGCTCCGCACCGTGCGGCCCGCCAGGTCTCCCCGCCGGCGGCACCACCGCGGATACATTGGGCTCCACCGTCCGCCCCGCTCCCTACGGTCCCTCCTTGGACCCACCCAGCTCCGGGAACCCAGGGCAGGGCCGGAGGCCGCGGGGCCGGGGGTCAGTTCCCGTCCGCTCGTACCTGCGGCCCAGTGCGGCGGGGCCCGCGCGGCAGCGGCTGCCAGGGGCGGCTTACGGGGCGCGCCGGTTCCCCGGGCCCGCCCGGCGCCGGGGGAGGGCGGAGCGCGGCGGCGGCGGCGGCTCCGTGCGGTGTTTCCAGGCAGCTCCGAGCATCGCCTCTCTCCCCGGCCTGAGACTTGGTGTGTTCCCCTTGTCCTGAGCCTGGTTTAATAAACGTTAGTTCCCCCATGCGATTTTCCGTCGTACACTGCTGTAATAATGGATCACATAACCATCTCTTGGTGACTTTCTCATCACGGGAATACCGCCCATTTCTGTAGTATTTCCACGCAGCCTACAAAATTTGAATGCTGACCTAGTAACAAACCTTTAGTAATGGATTTTGCCAACAACCAGTTAGATCATTTCCCTATTGCATTTTTCTGCTCAAGCAAAGATGCTATTACTGCAGCAAACCTTGCAAACAATTGCTTAACTTGGTTTTTGCAAGTAAAAGGGAAGGGGGAGAAAGAGTGTGATCTCATAGTTGTGTTTTTCCCCTTTAATAATGGTTATGAGCTCTACCACACTAATCTTAAACCCCTAGGGGTGAATTTAAGCTAGGTTTTGTTTCTGAAACTGCATCTTTAAAGACTCATTCTTAAACACACAGCTGAAATTTATTACTCTGATTGGGAAGGTATGGATGACCCCTGTACGAAGGCCATGTTCTGTTCTCCCTCTAGTCCCAATGGTCCTGCCAAAAAAGTTGCTGGTGCTGTGGTCTTCGATTGCACTGAAGGGTGTCAGCATTCCATATGCATCCAGAGTAACCACCGTGCACCCAAATGCTCTTGGAATTTGTGTTTCTTGGAAATTCTCAGCTAGAACGAACAACAGAGAAATAAAACCCAAGGTTTTTATAAGGAATTTGAATTACAGGCTCTGCAAGTTCTTAAGAGTCATAGGGTTTGCAAGATCACAAAAGTGCTCTAAGAACTAAATTAGTAAATTTAGCACTGAGCATGAGGAATGTATCTGGTCAAGCAGCAGTCTAAGAACAGGAACCTGGGGCATTACAACGCTCCGTGTTGCTTACAATACACAAACTCCTTTGGTTCATGTTGACATCTGCAATACTGGCGTGAACAGGAAATCCCATCTTCCTTTGTTGTTCCGAGGTACAAATGAGGCTGTAAAATCTTGTGAGTTAGTGTATCACAACTTTCTCCCAACAAACTTCCTTCCAACAACTTCCTGCTCTCGCTGTCAACTGAGTTTTCAGTCAGACTCTGAAATGGAGTTCCCAGAAGGAGAGGGCAGGCAGCAGCAGTAGTGGTTGACTTTAGGACAACAGGTGTTTGGGGGTGATTATGATGTGTTCTAACTACATAACTGTTTAAAAGAAAACAAAATTTCCAGATAAGTTGTCCTGTCCCATCAGGTGTTCCCCTCCTCTCTTCAGATATTTTAGTATTTAATTAGCTGTAAAATTTATTAACATTTATTACACCGATAGAATTACATGGTGCAAAACTTCTAAATTCCTAGGCACCAAAAGAAAAGCAGATCCTGAAGTTTTCTCCTAAAGCTAGTATTTAAATTCCAAACCAAATATTTGAAAATGAACCTACGGTTTCCTAAATCCCCATAATTTCCAAAATTTTGCGTTTTCAATGCAATCATGCTGTTAAGATTTTCCCAAGATAAACTGCTGTATTTCATTGCTTTTTTGCAGTGTTTACCAAGGCGTCCAAGATGTTATGTGGAAAATGAAGATACTTTGTTTTCCCACATAAGATCTGATTAACACTTTTTAGTCCTACTGCAACACAGAGGGAAAGAGACCATTACAAGCCATTTCCTCTGCATCATCCTGGCCAGAACATGAAATACGAACATCTTAAGAGTTTCTATCAGTAGCTTCCCACATCAAGGACAGTCAATTAGAATGACAATACAAGACAATTTATAAGTAAACACAATATTAAAGGCAAAATACATAGAAAACAGCTCAATTTTTATTCTTTTCTTCAAGCTCTTCCTGATTTATTATCCTTAGAGTGCTTTTACCAAAAGGCTTATTTTTCTTGCTACTCCTGTTTCCAGGAATGTACCATGTTTGTACATTGGAAACTGCTGTGGTGTTTTGAGCATTAGTGAAGTTATTAAATTAAACAACTGAAAGCTGAAAGCTGAGCAATTTATAGAATATCGACTCATTGTGTTTCTTTGGTTCTCTGTACATGGATTTAATTCCAAAGCCTAATGGGATAAACGTTTTTATTAAATACTCACTTTCCTTTCCCTTTTGGAGGATTGTCACCATTATTTTGAAAATCTGATTTTTCTGGAAATCCAGAACCACATTCAGGATAAAAAGCAAGGTACTCATTTGAGAGAGGGCAGGGAAGAGAAAAGCAGCTCTGAGGAGGGTATGGCTGATGTGGCAGAATAATGTTATCTTGGGGAAGGGGAAGGAGTATTTTTATATTAAAAGACAAAGTATTACATATTGCCATGTAATTTGCAGCTTTTGCCATCCAAATTCAAAAGTTTTCTACTTTGTTAAAGGACTATTTGGCTAAGTTAAAAACTTAGCAGACCAGTGAATACAGTGAAAATTTACTTAAAACTGAAACAAAATTTCTTAAGCACATAATTTATTAAAATACCATCTTATTTTTTTTAATAACATTTTTTTTTAAAAAAAGCTTAGTAAGTGTGGAAAATATTCCCTGATTTACTTATTGGGCCAAATTGACTTTTTTGCCTAATTAAGCTGATTTCAGCTGGTATAATAGCTATTTAAGCAAGGCTGAATTTTGTCCAATGGACACAAACAGAGGAAAGAGTATGAAAAAAGTGGTGGGTTTAGAGCTTTGTGCATTTTGCAGATCTTCAGTTAGTACCAGCTCTGATTCAGACCATCTGGAAGTAATAAACAGAACTATTCAATGTGAAAAGACACACTGTCCTACACCATGAGATCTAGAAGTTACTGGGAAAGGGAAGTGACATTTTGGACCAATCTAACAAAATCTACACCTAGTGTGCACAAGTATAGGAAGAGGCAACAGAAAATACTTGCCAGTTTTGCTGTAGGTCTGTTAATTGAATGTAAGTAAGTTTATCAAAATCAAACTGTACATTGTTAAGGAGCAAGAGAAGTGATGAAGACATGCCTATGAGTGGACCTGGTTGCTTACAGGCTTCAAGGCTGTCAAGCCCAAGCTGGATTAAATGACATGGTTTGGTCCCACAGATGATCCTGATTTGAGCAAGACATTGGACCACAGTCCTCCTGGGGCCATTTCCATCCTGAGTTACTGTATGTTCCTATGATCCTTGTTTAACCTTACTGTTTTTGGATTGAATGCATAGCCTATGCTGAAGTTAAAATGTATGAGGAGAGGAGAGGAGTTGGAAGGCACCTACTATGATCATCTAGTTTAATTGCCTGACCACTTCAGGGCTGACCTAAATTAAAGCCCATTATGAAGGACATTACCCAGCTGCCTGTTTTTAAGGCACCAATAAGCTCAGGGTATAAACCACCTCTTAAGAAACCCTATGCCAGAGTTTGACCACCCTCTCAAAAAA